>OX596266.1:6328738-6928738 GCA_951394255.1 Polyploca ridens
TCAGTCGTAGTCAACAAAATATAGAATTATAATATCAAAAGCCTAAAATGAGACGAAGTTTGTTTACACTGCTGTAAACAGTTGAGTAACGTGCGTTGAGCCAGCTATCCAATGCATTTAAATGATCACATTTACACCAAATCTGTCCCCACATGGGTACGCGCAATCGTAATCTAAGCAGCTTTTCAAAAATTGGGTTATCCTGCGAATCCATTAGTATAATGGAGAGGCAATAATGTCTTGTGCTTTTGACGATTAGATTTATAAAGAAATGCTCTTTGCGTAAATACATCTCTCTCATCATGACTTTGGTTAAGTGGAGTAAAGTATGTAGATACCTACAGCCCTATTAGCCCATATTTATTTAATTTTAATAAATAATACCTAAAGTACCTTTAAATCATTCTTCACTCCACCTAAGAATTTGACATACTAAAAATAGGTCGATTTTATCAATAGAATTTAACGCATTAATTGCTATGAAAATGTCAGGTGTTTCGCTGTGTCGCCCTGCCTACGTAATGTACTGTGGTCAAATAAAGAGTCATGTTTCTATACCAGGTTATGCATTCATCCTAATTCCAAGTTCTAATGCATAAGTTATATCTTCAATACAACTTTTCGAGCCATATAAAAACTTCAAATGCAAACATAATAAGTTACATTCTTATTCTATTCAATATGTTGCTATTCTATAAACTTTACGTAGACATAATCCTAAAATAGGCCTTTTTTTATCCTAGAAATTTGATAAAACTGGCTTTTATATTCTATATTTTCATAGAAAATACAAATCAGTTAAAACAGTCAAACTAAACAACTTATAGATATATTTTCATTAACCAGTTCAAAACTTTAGAACAAGTGTTATATCAGCGCGTGAGGTTAAAGGGCAAAAATCAGGTGGCGTCACGGTTGACGTGACCGGTAAACAAATTACTAAATTGTTAGAGCGTCCATACATGGTACATTATAAATGCATTCACGTTTTTTTTTTTTTTTTTGAGGAAATGAAATGTGTAACGAAGAAAATATACAGGGTGTATTTCGCATGGTAACGCAAACTTCGCGAAAAGGCTACACCTAATGCCACTAATCAAATTGTGAAAGTCATTCACCTCGCTAATGATCGGTTATAGAAATTGTCATTTTCGAGCGCGCAATGTATTGTGAACACCGCGATTTAAACACGCGATAACGTTGTGCCTACGTAGTATATCGCTGACTGCAGGCGAATATCGCCATAAGACACCGTTTCTAGTTTTATTTACATTGCTACTTTTAGTGAAAGTAATGAATTAATAACTTATTTACTTTAAATCTCTTTGGGTTAGGTAAGAATAACGATTATGAACAGTCTAAAGTAAAAAAAATACAATTTAAAAAAAAAAAAATTGGGAAAAACCGACGAAAAATTCCAACATGGGGGGGTCCAGAATCATGTCCTGGACCCATGGTATCCGTTTGTGCGGCGATGTCCCTTACACGCTGTATAGCACGAGAGAGAAAGTTTAATACTTAAGTATATTATTTGGCGTTAAGATAAAAATATTGGTTGATAACTTGTTTTCCAGTAAGAGTATTATACGTAGGTACTACGTAGGCTTTAGGCTTAAAATACTTATTAATTTCATAAAAACTAACTGTAATATAGCTTGAAGCAAACACCGGAAATTGAGAGCTAATAAAAGGCCAAGCCATGACAAAAGGGTGTCCCTCCCTCCTTGCCGCACTATTTTTGTCATATGTTTTGGCATAATATGTAGATATATATTGTATATGAGCTGTCAAAAGTGACCCATTAAGATGGCCCTAGTTTAGCTGTCTTCTCGCATCATATCAACCCGATTTAAAAAATAATAATAGCGTAGTCTACCCTTTCAAGAAATCATTCTTTCTCATTTTGAAACTACTAACTAAACTGAATATTTCATTGGCTTTTCTAAGGCCCTAAAATGGATTGCTTTCCAAGTCTAACTCTAAGTGCACACAATTTTGCATATTTCTTGCAAAGAATACATTTACAAAGACAAAATGTAATCATTTATTTAAGTGACGACCGGCCATTACGGGCAGCGGGCAAATAAATTACCGCTGTCAGGGACAGCGGGTTGAACAAAGCGAGTTAGATAATGTACCGAAAACTAAATGGAAACCTAAGAATGAGAACCTAAGAGCTCAAGTATAGAAGCTGAGAAATAAACTGTTTGAACATTAAATTTGTGTACTTATCCAAATATTTGTAACCAGCAGAGGTTACAAAAAATGCTTTAATATATTCCCGTCCAATACACAATTTACACATCCATAAAGCTGTTTTCGATATTGGACCTATGAAATAATGTATTATAGTCTGGTCTTATTTAGTAAATATAACAGTGGCTATAGAATATATCTATACTCCATCTTATGGTATAATTTTATAACAACCCTATATACCCTTCTTTTGTTAAGAGGTCACCTTATTGAGACCTTACGTGGCAGGAAGAATTCGTGTTTCGCTTAAATAACTATAACATAAATGCCACTTCATTTTTTTCAATTGAAATCTATTGGAAAATATTGGAGTGTGATTTGGTTGGTTGGTTATAGTTTATATTGTCCCCAAATAAAGCTAAATTTGGTCACAAAAATTAATATTCATGAGCTAAGGTAACACGAAGCCAGTAACTTTTTCGCAGAAAGTATTTCAAAACAAACTTTTTTACGAACCTTACTTAATATTCATTTGCATAAGGATTTATTCCAAAGAATAAAAACCTTGGGCAACATAATAAAAAACTTTAGACAACAATAACTCTACTGAGGACTGAGGTAACAAACAGCTCCACCCGCATGCTTATTTCTTATCAATGACACTGTTGAAACGTAATACTGCTATTCTTACTAATAATGTTACTTCAATTGCATGTTATAGTTATGAACTGTGCGCGGACAAAGATCCGATAGATAGAGAACCAGATGCAAGTGCATAGTGTATGTGGTACTGTGGACAAAGCAACGGTGTGTGTGTGTGTGTGTGTGTGTGTGTGTGTGTAAAAATGTGTATACATAAAGGTATCTTTACGCTCAATTTACATTGCCACGGAATTGACAGGAAGCAAATAAAATGTACATAGCATACATTCTCGAGAATGCGCGAGGATTCCCTGGAAGACGCGCGACCTTCTTTGGCTCGTATTTAGTTTGTATGTTATACAATTGACATAAAGTTCATTATGCTGTGTACCATTCCATTCGCTTCTATTCCATTCCGCGGCAATTTATCGGCGGTTCGGAACTCGGCCTTCAACTGAGAAAAATCCGGCAAGAAACTCAGCATGGTTAGATATTTTTTGGACAATCTGACTATGTTTGACTTTTTTCCAAATAATTAACAATAAAAAAACACATAGGTACATTGAATTATTACGCTTAGAAGCGAAGTGTCGAACAAAAATCCTCGCGACTCGTAGGCCACTTGACAACCAATGTGTGCGTGAGTACCATATAATTACACTCGCTGACACGCACACAAGCGCACGAGTAATGTTGCAAGATAAACGAAATTTTTCGGTAAAATTAACCTTCCGATACTAGTGAATGAAATTGGAAGTAAGTATTCATAAAATTATTTAAATAGTTTAAAATGTTCTGCGTCTTAGATAATTTATCATAGACACAGGCCTGTTATTTATTTATTACTAGTTTAATGGTTATGTTTCATAGTACTTATGTCGGGTATTTTAACATAGTAAACCAAGACAATGTGCAAAGCTATGAACAATCGTACAATTTGTACAAGTAGGTATTGTTGGTAATCATAGGTTTCATATATGATAGGTTGTATGAAAAAGAAGATTAAGAAGTATGTAGGTATTTAATTATCATTATCGTATAAAAGACGAATAGCTATACATTCTTATAATATCTAACTGAATCTATACTAATATAATATTAATATTTATAATACAATAAACCGAAAGAGTTTTTTGTTTGTTTGTTTAAACGGGTCAATCTCTGTAAAAAAAACTACCTGTAAAACGACTACTATGTAAAACTACCAGACTTGTTCGAAATTATTTAACTAATATGAAGCTACATTATCCCGAGTATTATAGGCTACTTATCCCACGAACGCGGGTGAAATCGCGGGGGACAGCTAGTCAGTTATAATAGCTATAAGTAAAAGAAACAACTTATCGGACTCAATTACTTACTCTACTTCCTACTCTAACAAAATCAGTATCAATTACGTAAAACAACACAAATTCGCACACAAATAGCTGGCAACACTTTGCTCGAAATCTGAGTGAAGTATTTTTATTTTTGAATTTTGTTATTTTAGATGAATTACGCAATAAAATTAGTGGCTTATTAGTGGAATATTACAACAGAATTCCAATCTTTCTTCCCTGATGAATTATGACACAATTTTACAGCACAAACCGTCATATTTATTATTTTTCTGAGAGCTCCATTCACTAAAACGCCAGTCAGTACACTGACAGCGCGGCGGTCATTTGGAGCCATCATGGCTCCAATTGATTGGATTATGTTTCACGCGTGTACTTTGTTTCTATGTGTAATAATTCAATGCATAGGTACCTTTAGTTTGTATGAATTATTAATTTACCTTGGTTTTCTCACGATGTTTTCCTTCATCAAAACTACGACGCCGCGTTTCGAATCCTGAGTTTGACTCAGGATTCGAAACGCGGCGTCGTCGCCTTAAAATATTCGCTAGTACCTAATAAATAAAAAGTTTCCTACATGTTGCCGTAGCATTCATATCGTAAATTATACGCATACCCTGTGCGTCCTTCAAGTACTTTAAAATACACTAAATTATAAATTCATGTCCTAAGAATGCTGAACTTTAAGTATTCAAGGTACGGGTATCAATTTCAGACGCCAACAGGCAAACTTATTATTTATCGTGTACCTACCGTGCCCTCATAAAATTAATTTTTAAATTGCTTGTATTTCGAGGTTTTAACCTTGTTACGCGAATAACTATGTTTTAATGTTTTAATGTTTTATTTTCTCAACCAGGTTTTACAATTTTAACTAAAGGTTGGGGCCTTCTTTTAAGTATTTAAATACTTGTATCAGAAGACCCCGCTCTTCAATAGCCATAATATACATTTACAGGTGAGTATAATTTATGTTACTAAGATATTTAAATTGAAGTTTTGACATAACTTATATAAAAACAATAAAGCATAATTTTAAATGTGTGTGGGTGTGTGTTTATGCGTGAGTGTATTTGTGAGTGCATGTTTAAATACTACACGTGCACTATAAGCTCTTAGTACCTATAAAAAGTACATTTTAGGTATTAAATTATGATTAAATTATAATATGACGCAATGAAACGGAATCCATCTAAGCTTACGGACCCCTAGCTGAAAACTCAACGAAAAGCAAAAATACTTAATACTGGGATTATGAGTATTCCAATTTCGTACAATCTTAAGCCTGTGGACTTAATACTTGAAAATGAAAATGCTTTTATCGAAAATATTTTCTTTAGAGACCTTTGAGAGCTTCCATTAAAATGTTGAAGTATTCGCTCAATTGCAAGCACCTATAACGTAACATATATTTTCAAAGAGTTTTTTCATTGTGAGAATGCGTTTCTGACACTTGTTTATATTGGCTAAATCACAGAAACGGCTAATTCTATTGCGATATAACTTTCACGAGAAGGCTCAGTATTTTTAGGCAAAGCTTAGTGAAAGTCCCGTCATAATCAGATTAACCGTTTCCGTGTTTTCTCGGCGGCCGCACTGTCGGCTTACATACATACGCATTGCACTGTAGGCTTACATGTAGGCATACAGGGAGCCAATTCTCACCCACTCAAAATTGATCACCCGAAAAAAGTACAAATTCGAACTTTTATCGAGCGTGATTATCTCCGCCCCTCTGAACTTTGCAGTCGAATAGGACTCGAACCGTTAGTAGGATTTGAAGGTTATTTTGAAGGACGCGAGAATTGGGTCCCAGGTTGTGTTCCTGCGCGTGAATAAGGTCGTCGGAGCTCTTTGGGGACGGGGAAGCGTCGGTAACGCATGAGTGATGCCTCGTGTGTTGCAAGCGTCCATGTGGCTACGGTAACCGCTTACCATCAGACGGGCCGTATGCTTGTTTACCGATTTAGCGGCATAAAAAAAAACTTGCTAATGTTCAGCGTTGCAAATTCAGAATGTCAGAAACCTTCCCCGGCATACGCCCAACAACTCACCAGGGCCTGTAGACAAGATGGTTATCGACAATCGTCATCGTTAGTAAACGATCAACTTTTGTATGGGATTGACATAAGAGATTGTTAATAAAAATTACGTGATATTTCGATTTGAAATGTCAATCCCATACAAAGGTTGATCGTTTACTAACGATGTCGATTGTCGATAACCATCTTGTCAACAGGCCCAGGTGTAATCAATTTTGAATCAGTGGTATAGGAACGGTTACGTTACAAACAGACAACTGCTGAAAAAGACCCCCTTTACCTTTGTGGTCAAGGGGGTCTTATTGCGAGACTGAACTGAGTCAAAAAACTTCAGAATGATACAGCTTGAAGACGGTTTTGCTTGCTAACTACCGAATTCCTCAGGCAATGCTGAGGAATATTCTCATTGATTGTATGTCTATTTGTTATAATCATAGATACCTAACGGCGGGCCGTATGCTTGTTTGCAACCTTAGTGGTATAAAAAGAAAGTCGACGATCATAAATTAATAACTAGTTACTGTATTTTTAGAATGGTTGGTTACTTTTCATTTTTTACTTTCACTGAAAAAAATGATCTACAAAACTAGTTTTGTAAGTTGACGTTTTGTTGTCGGGAAACTAACTTTAGTTACATTTAATCAAAAAATTTAGTATCGTACAAAAACTAGTTTTGTTACTGGTAAGTTTAGTTCGCAAGTCACTAGATTAGATTGACTAATAACGCTAATAAATTTACGGGAATTACTTGACGTAGAAAAACGCACCAAAAAATGAGAATGTTAATTACTTGTTGAATAAACGGCAAATTGATATCCAACTGTCATGTTGGTCGTAGTTTTGATTGAATTTACCATCGACTATTATTGGAGTTGTACACGGAACAAATAAATTCAGAGTGGAAGCCAACATAGTCTACCGTTCTTCGAAATAAAACACTTCATTTTTAAACTGTAAAAAATTCTGACTTCTACTGAACATCATTTTTTTTATCTGATTCAATCTTGCAGGTTAGGTATCTATGATTATAACAAATAGACATACAATCAATGAGAATATTCTTCAGCATTGCCTGAGGAATTCGGTAGTTAGCAAGCAAAACCGTCTTCAAGCTGTATCATTCTGAAGTTTTTTGACTCAGTTCAGTCTCGCAATAAGACCCCCTTTACCACAAAGGTAAATAGGTTTATTCAACAAGCAATTAACATTCTTATTTTTTGGTGCGTTTTTCTACGTCAAGTAATTCCCGTAAAGGACAATGCCACGATTCGGCCCGAATCATATAGCTTCCGACAGACTTTCTGTTAAATTGATAATTCTTAATACGTAACAGCAGGAATTGTACCATATAAATAAAATCTGTAGAAGTACACCATTAAAACAGCTATCTAAATAGTAATTTATTTTATCAACACATTCCATATCGTCCATCGCTATTAAAAATGTTGCCATTACAAAAATAAAATCATATCGATACTATATTGCGCCTGAAAATCGATAAAAATTAACATTTTAAAGCCGCACACGTTAACTTACTACGTATCAGTCTTAGCTAAAATTAATTATAAATAGGGGTTCGTATGTTATCGTATATTTGTGTTTCGTTTTCTTTTGAAAAATTATGTGTAATCAATTAAAAATCATTTATTTCGATCATCGATTACGTTTTGAGTAATCGATTTTTATTATATTATTATAGTGCTGGCAACCCTTTTGACGTACAGACTTGAAATGTCAAACGAAAGAATTCTCCCACGTATTATTACGAATGCGAAGTATTCCTGACCCTCCTGTGTTCTCTTTTGAGTTTTGTGTTTCTTGGCTGCGACGACACTCATTAGAGTCTGAGACTGAAGAGATTCTGCAACTGATCCGGCAACAAAATGCTCTTACTGATGGTAAGTAATATAATATTACGAATTTTCGCAACGCGGTTTCACCTGTTCCCGAATGATTAAAAAGTAGCCTATGTCACTCTCCGGTCCTATATATTTCTCTGTGCTAAAAATCACGCTGATCCATTTCTCCGTTGCTGCATGAAAGAAGGATAAAGTAATAACAAGCTCTTTCGCTTTTATAATATTAGTATATAGTATGATTCTTATCATGATTATATTAGACGCCAACGGTCCTGGCACACATATGTTTTTATACTAACAATATGATATTAGTATGATATAATAATTTAATAATTTTTTTACAGTTACCTACCAAGGTATAGTGTTATGGGTAATGCTTATTGGTTGCAACACCAATGGATTGAAAGACCTGGATCATGTACCAATACCGTTGGGTACAGGAGCTTATGTTTACACTGTGGAAGATCTTTATATTGGTCAAGAGCCCATCAAGCAATACCGAAAGAATAACAGGTATAAGAGCAGTTGTTGCAGAGAAGATGTCACGCACAGTATGTATCCATGTTAAACTTATCAAGACAGTAAGCGAGTATGTAACTATCTCTTGCTTATATTATTATTATTGTTAATACACTATGCAGCTTAAAGCTGATGCGTGTATATCACTTCAGTGCACTTGTTCTAATGTAATTATCGAGTAAATATACTAGTATATTGCAGACAACTTCATCTACATGGAATTTCAGTTTTTTTCAATACCTACCATAGCTTTTCTAGAGATTAGCAAATACAACATTAGATTTTTTAATTATGTTTCTCCAATACTTATTATTGCAATTTAATTATATAATAATTTATTTTATATTTTTTTGCAGCTACATCCATCTGATCGGATTTGTCACCCTTGTTGGCAGAGGTGTGACGGTTTGGCTGAACATTACACAGAACCATCCACATCATCTGGATATTTATTGTCTGAGCAAGTAACACAACCTGTCAAAACAGAATATTCTCCGTATCTTGCTCAAGAAGTGCCAACTATAGTTTTATCTCTGTATGGAAGAGCATCAGTCTCACAGACCCGATGTTTTTTTCCTGGTTGCGCTCACACAGACTTTTAGTGCCATTATCTATAAGAATAATACTTTTTGCTGACCTGCCAGCAAGTTTTTAGATGATTTATTAATAAAATATGATGATGTAATATTTAAAGAATAATAAATTGTTGAAAAGTATATGAATGGTTTTTTTATTTCATATGGTATTATAAAATGTTTATTATATTATTTTGATTATAAAAATACATGTTTTTTTTTTAATGTTGAATAGGCTTATGTTTGACTACAATCTCACCTTGGCAAGTGATTATGGGGCCCAAAGTGGTAATTACACAAAGCCTAGAAGGAACTGGCTCGCTGCCGGATCACATCGAGGTGCTGGGCGACAGATTCTCAACTTAAGGGTGGTAGCCAGCTAGGCGGGTACTACAAAGTATCCTACCACCGTGTTATTGTTTCCTCACGATGTTTTCCTTCACCGAAAGCTCAAGCTTATTGTAGGAATCGAACCCACGACCTTCGTCACGGCATCCGAAGTCACTATCAACACCTATTATCGCTTGCAGATAATTTGTGAGATGTAATATTTTTTTTATGTTTTCATGCTATCGTTAGTACAGCGGTTCCTAATCTTTTCTTGATACCCTCATGACCTATCAGGGAAACTGCCCGCCCTCCCGTTATTATATATTACTTAGGTACGTATATTAAGTATCCACACTACTATATGGCTGTTTTTATTTATACACTTTTAATGAGTGTGGGTACAGGCAGCGCAAACCACGTGACAGAATTATTATTTATTAAAATATGATTATAATATTCATTAGGTATCTATTACCAGCTGTATTAACCCGACAGAATAGCTATTTTACCACCGCGGGGGTAATTACTCCCACGCTGGGAACCCAGGCATTAGTATTATTTCGTCATCTTTAAAGGACTATAACTTTTTTTGGTGTACTTCTTATGGAAAACTAATTATACCATTAAATTCTATATTTTTTTTCCTTTTTTATGATATATGATTCATCTTTGTCGGTTCGGGCCGAGTCTTGTATGAAAAAGTGGCATTGTCCTTTATTAGCGTTATTAGTCAATCTAAATACCACAGTGTTACCTTTATATGGGTTTAAAAAATCTTAACCTTTTGTCGCTCATGAATCAAGATAAAAAAAGCAAAAATCCTACTTTTTTACGGACCTCTATTAATCGGGTACCTGGGTTTATAGATTGTTGGAATATTATGATCACAATCGTTTCCCGGAACGTCCCTATTAAATGTCCCCTCTCTAATGCATATTTTTTTATCTGTGCTCGCTCTCTATAAAGATTTCTACTGCAGCCTGTATGGTTCATTGACCTTATCCTTTTATGAATGAAAATACCACTACTACTACTACTACACTACTGCTACTACTACTCTTTCTACAGCAACCATGTTCTTTTGTTAGGTACCTTTCCGTATGTTCTATAACAGGTGGAGATTTCGAGATGGCATATTTTCAAAACCTACGTTGGGTTAGTCATGCTGAACAACTTTTACTATGGAACCACTAGTGAATTCTCAAAAAAATATTTTTACTTTCCATAGTAAATGTCAACCTTGCTCGATCATAATGTATGAAAAGTAATATTTTTTTTGAGTATTCAGTGTTGGTCCCATAGTAAAAGTTGTTTAGCATGACTAACCCAACATAGGTTTCGAAAATATGCCATCTCGAAATCTCCACCCAGTATATTAGCTAGCTAATCATAATCATTACATTAAACCAGGAATTTTCAACACTGAAAAAAATAAACTACAAGTGACTACAAAATTTTATTTAACAGTAACACAAAATTTGACGACCATTAACCTAAACAGAGTGACTTGCGAACTAAACTTACCAGTAACAAAACTAGTTTTTGTTCGATACAAATTTTTTTGATTAAATGTAACTAAAGTTAGTTTCCCGACAACTAAAGTTAGTTTCCCGACAACAAAACGTCAACTTACAAAACTAGTTTTGTAGATCATTTTTTTCAGTGAAAGTAAAAAATGAAAAGTAACCAACCATTCTAAAAATACAGTAACTAGTTATTAATTTATGATCGCCGACTTTCTTTTTATACCACTAAGGTTGCAAACAAGCATACGGCCCGCCTGATGGTAAGCAGTTACCGTAGCCTATGGACGCTTGTCCAAGGTTATCACTCGCGCGTTGCCGACCCTGAAGAAACCGCTTCACACCCTTTTTGAAGAACCCCATGCTGTACATTTCGATTTCAGCGTAAAAGATATAGGTCAACATTATTGTAAACGAAGGCCAATAAATTACTACAAGAAAAAGAAAAGCAACTTGGCTCAGTAATTATTACAGCAACCGTAGGTAAAATAAAAGCTAGCTAGATTTTTAGTAAGCCCTCGTGTCATTTGCCCTTTAATCTCTATACTAAAGGTATTTAGTATTATTATTAGTATTACCATTGACTTATTAATGTCTCCAAACTTTTGCCCTCCGAAGTAATCCTTTAATTTTCCCCTTTAGCTTATTTACGTATGAAATGGATGAGAGTTTTATTGAGAAAGTTGTAAATCCAAAGGCATTGTTGTATGCTTGAAAGGCAGGCCACAAACATAGTACCATGATATTAAGTGTTATATGTAGAAGGTATATAAGTTGTCTGGTTTCCATAGTACAAGCTCTGCTTAGTTTTGGATCAGATGACCGTGTCGTCAGTGAGGACTGTCTCAGGATATAATTATAATTATTCACAATTATCTTAAATCCGTAATATCGAATACATTTCTCACTTGTTTTTATTTGATTAAATTTATTATGGTTCTTAGTTCTTGAAGCTGTGCACGCGTCAAAAACAAAGGGGGTAAATCAAATAAAAATGCAAAATATTTAAATTTCTCCCATTTTAATTGGAATAGTTCAACAACTGCTATCATTATGAACGTCACTATGACAAGCAGAATGACGCAAAAAGTCGGACCGTTTTATACACCGTGAGTTTTTATTCGTCTTAGAAACGCAGCCCACATAATGTACCCAATGAACAGGTATAAATAATTAAAAAAAATTTTTTTTTTTAACATTTGTATCTTTAACCAAAGTCAAATATTTTTCATTATGACGCATGACGTGGTTTTAAACACCCTGTTACGAGCGCGGTCTACTCGACTCGTGCTCTGGGTTGGTATTTTTTACCATTTTATACGTAAACTTTAATTTATTAACTCGATTTGTCATAATTCTAATCAATTTTAATAAATCCGATGGCTTAATTTACAGTATAAGAAACATTCTAATATAATACTTATGCCTTTGTATTAAATTTCAAAAGTATTTCGCATTATACTTAAACATCCAGCACCGTATACTCAATATATACTTTAAATTACTAATTTAAGCTACTAATGTGTAAGTAAAATTTTATTTAGCTCCTCTCCATCCAAAGGTTACCTGGTAGAGATCACTTTTAGTGATAAGGCCGCCCATAGTTTACATTTTCACTTTCTTTTTTTGTTTCATATGAAACTAGCTTTCTCCCGCGTTCCCGGGATAAAAAGTAGACTATCCATACATACATAGGCTATCTGCATGCCATATTTCATGATGATCCATTGAGTGGTTGAGGCGCGAAGGCGTAACAAACAAACCCACTTTCGCATTTATAATATTAGTTAGGATTAGGACAAGGATTAGGATTAATTTTGGTGTAACAATAAAGTGTTATAAATATCTTCCTTTATGATTCCTACAATGAGCTTGCTTTCGGTGAAGGAAAACATCGTGAGGAAACCATAGCACGGTGGTAGGGTACTTTGTAGTACCCGCCTGGCTGGCTACCACCCTCAAGTTGAAAATCTGTCGCCAAGCACCTTTCGGTGTGTTCCGATAGCTGCACTTGAGAGCCAGTTCCTTTTAGGCTTTGTGTGCTTACCACCTTCGGCCGCATCGTCACTTACCATGGTGAGATTGCGGTCAAACACAGGCCTATAAACAGTAAAAAAAAAAAAAAAACTATTTATCCAATCTAAACCCAAATCTTTGCTGTGTCCTTTTGCTATCCTGAAATATTATTTTACCAGCAACCCGGATTCTATTAGTAAATGCTAATTAGGTAGGTAAGGTTGCGTTGAAATAATTATTACAGTACAGTTTTATTCTCGTCCGTTGTTCGGGATCTAAAGTACCTACCTAACCTACCTATTACTCATTTTAATTAAAAGCGATTCGGTAGCATAGCCATGAAAATGTAGCAAAAAGATATACAGTTTTTTTTACTTTTATGTTTTACTAGCGACCCGCCAGGCTTAGCACGGGTGCAGTGTCGTCGTAACGTGGTGTCAAGCGATTTGCGCTCCCGTTCCCGCCCCGCTGTTTCTTGGTAATTTTAAATCTGTGATATCTTTTAAGATGATTTTCTGTAAAAAGCTAACTTTATCTACATTAAATGCCCGTCGTAACTAACTTGTTTAATATGATAAGGATTGATATTATAAAGGTAAAATAAATTAAAAAAAAAGTCATTTATTCAGTTTAGGCCCTAGTAAGGCACTTAAGGCACTTCGAAAGTATAACCCACATTTTTTTATCTCAATTGATATCAATACTGTGGGTTATTACTCTTACCATCAGGTCAAATAAAGAATACTCGTTCAGTAATATTGTGTTATTTCGAAAATGCCAACCACACTTGTTTGTTTTTGTATGTTGGCGTCACACGGCTTGTGTATTTTGCCATTTTCCAGTTACATTATAAATTCCAGTCACACAATAAATCACTTTCACGTAGTCCTAAGTCAGTCACCGTCCATAAAAGTCATAATATGTTTTAGTACAATGGTGGTTGTACTAAAACTTATCACGGACTTCTTGAGACAACTTGAAAAGGCATGATACACAATGATTCATTTCATTTCACTTCACTGGTGCACATGGATTGATCTTTATTGGATTAAATACCACCGATAATATGCAATAAAACTCAAAATACACGAATTTATGAAAATAAAAATGAAAACGCAACGTCACTCTGCAAGTTTCCGCCAAAAAGACCCATATATGTCTTGTATTGTGCCCACATGATGTTCGATTATCCTGTGTAACTTGCTTTGTATTTGATGTGTACATTATGAGAGCAAAAAAATAAAATAAAAATTGGATATATACTATAGCCTGTCTTCGGTATAGAATACCAGTCTTCGGCCTCCTATTAAAGGTGTCCACGTGTCCACGATGCTATGCAGGTGAACTATTGGGAATACAGTTTATATTTGTAGTATATCAGTTATCTAATTCCCATATGCCATAGCACAAGCCCTGCTTAGCTTGGGATCAGATAGCCGTGTGAGTAGAATGTCCCAGGATATTATATTCTTATGCAATGACAGCAAAACATAATTAATAGTGATGCAATTTTTGTAACAGCAGTAGTATTCTAATTTTAGTAATTTCTTTCAATCTTTTAAACAGAAAAGATTGTTTCTTTTTAAATCGAGTGCCACTGATAACTACCCATTCTGCCTCCGCCTTTTAAAAACAAACTGTAATTAAAGTAATTTAATTTACTAATTGAAATTAGAGGCCGAGAGGTTTTTTTGTAAGTAACACCAACAAATTATTTCCCAGTTAGAATAAAAGCTTTTAATTAATTAATTTACTGCCCGTGATAAATCACAACACTCTTACATCTTAATCTCCTAAGCTATGTGAACTAATCTGTTTCTTTGAAGTATTTCCTCATAGTATTGTTCAAAGCTAAGGGATGTAATGAATTCTGGGTTTGCAAAACATCGCTAATGTGTGAAAAAGATTATGGTTGTTATTAACATTCTTCGTTCGTCGTTTGATAAAATCTATCATCCTGCGTAAGTTGAATCGGGTTTCACAGGGAATTCATTATGGTACCATTCAATTGGTAATTTCTCAGTAATGTTTTCATTATATCCTAAACTTCTGCATTATTCCTAAAATACAATAACAATTTTTGACACCCGCGTTCCAATTTTCATCTTAAAATTTATTAATTACAGCCAGTGATTTAGATTAAACCTTTTGTTATTTTAACAGTTGTCAAATCCCTATCATTCTGACTAGCAATTAAGATCAATTTTAATAACTTCTAGCTACTTAAAAAAAGCAAATAAAATACTTAATATAAAATTGTGACCAACTTGTTGTCGTGTAGAAGCATAGATAGTCTGCTGGATCGATTACCGAAATCAAAATTGTATTCAAGATTTGATTCCGAGCTCTGTAATTTTATTGGTGAGTGATAAAGATAAGATAAATATAATTATATTTGTTCAACATACGTGTTACATTGGATGGTATATAATGTATTACAAATAATTGTCGCTTACAAATTATAATATTATTTAGTGATAGTTCCATTTCAAAAAACAAAATACAAAAATTCAAAACAATAATAATAATAAATTAATGACGGATTAAGTAATTTAAAAAAATTAAATTCAAAACAGTTATACCAATAACAATAGCATACTGACGGGCCAGTTGGCGCAGTTGGTTAAGGTTCGCCTTACGCGCCGCAGGTCGTGGGTTCGATTCCCACACAGGACATGCATTTGTGTGCATGAACATGTCTGTATGTCTTGAGTCTGGGTGTAATTTATGTATTTACAAACAAAAAGTAGTATATGTATTATTATATCAGTTATCTGGTTTCCATAGTACAAGCTCTGCTTAGTTTGGGATCAGATGACCGTGTGTGAGGAATGTCCCAGGATATTATAGGAAAATAATGTCAAATTTAAGTCATAAATGTCTACAATTACGAGTTTATTACGAGTTTCTTGCCGGAGTCTTCTCAGTTTAAGTGTATTCCGAACCGGTGGTAAATTCAACTGTATGTACCAATTTAACGTTCATAAGTGCCTTACTAGGGCCTAAACTGAATAAATGACATTTTGATTTTGATTAAAAATTTGATATGAAAATTAAATCACAATAAAATAACTCACATAATCAAGTACCATTAAGATATTCAACAGATTCATAATAACACATTTCACACACACAATTAAATGTTCACTTTTCTTCCTAAATGCATAATGCATTAGTCTGGTAGTGGGGGGTCGGAATAGTTTCAAAATAATCATGTATTTTTAATACCCTCTGAAATATTCTTTATTAGAAATAAAAATAAATGTATAACAAAGAGAAAAATACCTTGAAACTGGGTGAAGGGAATATAATTATCAGGGACCCGACCACCAACTCTTATTGCGATCCAATACGCCTGAAGCCCCGAACTAATTCGATTTTGTGTCAAAGGACGTCAGAATGTATGAAACAAGGTGACATTTGACAGAAAATCAAAAGTAGAAATTTCTTCAAAAGTTGATAGTAGGCCCCCAGATCTGTGCGCAAAGGTAATGATTATAACATTTGAGTCGCGAGTGACTTTGTATTGATTAGCCTTGCCAAAAAAACTTTAGTGCGTTTAACCAATCTGCAGCACTTTGAGCCCATTCCGAGGCTGCCTTCATAGCCGTCTGCAATGCTTGTTTCGCTTGATCAAATGCCGCCATAAATTTTTTATAAAAGGTTACCCTGTCCTGTATTTCGTTACAATCCCCGAAAATCAATATCTTCCAATATCCTTTAAAAGAAAATGAACATACATTGGTGCCGATTCTGTTGTAAATCCCACTAAACCAATTTTAGTCACATCTCATCTCTTTCTTACGAACATGATTGAAAGAGGATAGAACATATTTTAAGTTGTCAAATTAATCTTTGCCGTCTTATTTTGCGTGTATTTAGGCGTAACTGCGATAGATGGCGACTAAAATTATATTGAACCTTTACATCCTTTTCTTATGTTCTTTGTTAGAAAGAGACATAGTGACATTAAAATTAGTTTAGTTGTGAACAACAGAATCAGGGCCATTGTCATATTTCATCAAATTAAAAGAAAGATATACTTAAAATAAAAAAGTAAGTCATGATTTCGAAAAATAGCCTGGCAAGTTAAAGGAAAGTTCAGGAATTACATTTTCAGTATGTAAAAGTAGAACGGTAGGTAAAGTACTTACTTTCTCCAATCCTACAATTCTCCAAGTGCACTTCACAATAGTTATTTCTAGTTAAATATACCGTGTTCTTATATGAATGGAAAGCACAAACGGTAGTTGGAATCGTCCTGCAAAATCAATAAAATATGTTAATAAGACATCAACGCAATTCGCCTGAAGCAAAATCTTGAGAGCCAGTTCCTTCTAGGCTTTGTGTGCTTACCACCTTCGGCCGCATCATCACTAACCATGGTGAGATTGCGGTCAAACACAGGCCTATAAACAGTAAAAAAAAACTTTCGCTCCTTTTTTAGCCTATTGCGCGCACGGAGGAGTGTGACATTTTTAATAGTTAAAGCATTGAGCTATTATTACTAAGCTTCTCTACTTAGTAATAGCTCATAAGCAAAGGTTACGTCCCATTTTTTTAGAGTCGACTAAAGTTCTCTTTAGCGCTGAAACAATAATTAATCATCTAAGAAGACAGTAAAAAAACACTTAGCGCTATCAGAACGTTTTTAGGAGTATTTTTCTCGCAGATACCGTGATTTTCACGGCGCTTACGCGTTTCATTCATCGTTCTACAACAACAAGTGTAGCCGGATGTGTGGCGTCTTCTCTATACGTAGTAGGTAATAATAGCTCAATGAGTTAAAGTTTATATGGGTTTATAGTTTATTTAGTGCAGAAAGCTAATCTTAATATATAAAATGATAAACTGTTTTTTTTTATGCTACTTAGGTGGCAAACAAGCATACGGCCCGCCTGATGGTAAGTAGTTACCGTAGCCTATGGACGCTTGCAACACCAGGGGTATCACTCGCGCGTTGCCGACCCTGAAGAAACCGCTTCACACCCTTTTTGAAGAACCCCATGCTGTACTCCATTGGGAAAACCACGGCAGGGGCTCATTCCACAGTCCGAGCGTCCGCGCAAGAAAACTCCTTTTAGCCCGCACAGTTCGAAACAATTCTAGTTTCAATGTGTGTGGATGGACTCCCTGTCGATGGCGAGAGTTCATTGTTAATATATCAACGCATAGCCCAATCCGCTGGACCTAGAGATTGGAAATTATGCACATAGATACCTTATACAGTGTAGGCATCCACTAAGGAAGAATTTTTAGAACTTTCACCCCTAAGGGGGTAAAATAGGAGATGAAAGTTTGTATGCAAGTCCGTCAGTTATAAAGTTAGGATCTTCAAATTTTGTGTTTAGGCTGACGATTGAAAATTAATTTATAGTTGTGTCAGCGTTCTTGATAATTCCACCCCGAAGGGGGGAAAGGGGGATGAAGTTGTGTATGCGAGTCCTTCAATTCCACAAACATCTCTAAATTTATTATACAGTGTGTGACTTTTTTTAAAGTCAACCTCTACGTGCTTGGAATAAGGATTTAACGTTTACTTATAACTACTATACAAATCTAGATCAGGATTTATACACTCTACTCTCGAATTAACGTTATCTTATCTGCACACTTACAGAGTAGTTAAACACTTAATATAGTGGTCGTAGCACTGGTAAGTTTTTGCATACTTGTCGAATGGTTCGTTTTGATGATTAACGTACTCAAATGTTTGTATACTGTAATTTCCCACTTCAGGAAATAATGCCTTATCTATATTTTCCTCGGGCATGTCAGTCATAGTGACGGCAAACTCGAAATCTGAAAAATATTTCATCATTATTGTAAGGTATTTAGGAACTCGATGAACAATTGCAATGGATACAATATTTAACTTTACTCACTAACAGAGCGCGAAAATTAATCAGGACATTTAAAAACCTCGGATCAATTGCAAATCCTAAACTGCTTAGTGGGGAGGAGCTTGCAAAACGAATCTTATCATACTGGAAAGAGCGCAAAAGTCAGTTTTGAAAGTAATGACTCGTAAGCCGTTTCTTATCCGACATAGGTCGACTTATATCAAGTGTGTAAAAACATGACAGTACGCCAACTATTTATTCATAGAATCATTATCCTATAGCACCCTAATATAAATAACATTCGATCTTGACTTCTATAACACAACAAGACGAAATGACAAAGTATGTAAACACCAAAATTGCGCACCCAATTTGAACAGTGAAATTACTGTTTTCTGGCGCCTTTTTAACAAATTAAATGAAATACTCAACTTCTACCCGTTACCCCGGACTCACTGTAAATAAACTATTTGTGAATGGCTACTTACACAAAATTATTAAATTACTGAAAACCTACTAGATGTTATAACATAAATTTAAATTATCACGACACACACACGCACGCACACATATACACCTTCTCAAACGCACAAACATACACACCCCACATACACTTTTAGCTAATAAGCTGTTATTATGTTCTCATCAAAACTGCTGATGTTTATTAAAAATATCTTTATCACAATGTAGCTCAATTGTAAACAGTTACTTACTAAATGTCACAGATGACAGATCCTACTTTTCTGTCATCTGTGCTAAATGTTATATTATTAAAACCCAGCATATGTTGTACTCACCTGGCGGGGGGAGAGGCCTAATGCCTATGTCACAGGCTTACCTAGTATAGGATTAAAGCTATTTTACTTAACCTTATATCATGGTTACCCTAGCATAAGACCCTTGGAGAATTGAATACGATGAAAAGCACCATCAATTTGCCTTCGACATTTTGCAAAACAGCGAGTGTTCATGAAATACCGACGCCGTTTGTAAAATGCCGAATTATACAATCTGCCGATGACATAGGCATTAGGGTGCTCAACTATAATTAACTAACTGGCATCCTTTCTATTGTAATTTAACATCTACAAATTTCATATTTGCTGCACTTTTATACACTTCTTTTGTCATAAATAAATATTATTATAATTATTATATTTTCAAAAACACTAATAGAAAAAGACTAGCAGCATTGCTCGCAAGGTTGACGAATCTGCTACATTTGGATTATGTACTTTTTTTTAACAAAAAATGCCACACTCCATAAAAATGCATTTCTATAATAAACCGCTGCTTTACTGAACATAATCACGTCTTCATTAAGAATTTTAAAGAAACGTATTAAATTTAGGTCCCTATAGGTTAACCGTGCCATGACATTTTGCCACCATTTCGTAGAACAGTACTAGGCACTAATAGAAATGCAAAGTGTTTGTTTTCAAGATCTAGTAAGTAAAAAAGTTAATAAGGGTGTGAAGAGATTTCTGCAGGGTCGGCAACGCGCGAGTGATACCCCTGGTGTTGCAAGCGTCCATAGGCTACGGTAACCGCTTACCATCAGGCGGGCCACGAAGAGATGAAATTATTTCTAATAATGTGATTCGGCTCTTAAAGATCCGATAACCGCTGGGGAAGAAAGGTTCTCGAGTGGCGACCGGAAAGCGCCGAGCGGGACGACCTCCGACCAGGTGGACCGACGACCTGGTCAGAGTCGCTGGGCGCCGCTGGATGCAAGCGGCCCAGAACCGTTCGAAGTGGAAATCAATGGGGGAGGCCTATGTTCAACAGTGGACATCGAATGGGCTGATATGATGAATGTGATTAATTTTGTGGCTTTACCTGTCGTATTCACTGGCATTGTAAAACCATCAGGCGGTGTTGGTATCGTCATAGACATTACTTTATGTGATGCCATCCAACATAGAAATGCTATTGCTGTAAATATTTTCATGTTTGCATTATTTTTTAATTTCTACAATTCAGTTTTAAGTAATAGTATTTAACTTATTTTCTCGGAGAATTAGATTGTCTTACACTGTCAAAACTACACTAAATTGTAGGTAAGTATTTTTTTTCTACGAACAAAGTGATAAAAAGTAAAATTACCCTGTTTATGGTCATATTTGACAATGATTCAATTAAAAATGAGATTAATATTAATGAAATCATTAATGAATTAACACGGAATTAATTGCAAACTTCATCAGACTTTGATTAATGCTGATAATAAAACCATTACTTTTCGTTCCTTGTAGCACAGAGTAAATAATATTCTAAGTACAACAGAGTGTCAAAGCCCATGCTTTAAAAGTTACCGTCGTCCCTCGCGCAAAAGAGCCTACACATTAATAAAAAAAAACGTTTTTTTTTTGAAAAACGAAGTTACGGCGATTCAAAGTTCATCTTCAGAGAAGGCTCTCAAAGAGGTGATGAAACAATCATGCTCACAAATGCAATGCTTTGCGGGAATCAAACCCATGACTTGCGGCGCGATAGGTAAAGTATAACTGTGATAAGTAATTGTTGTAATTTCCTGACTGATTTTGTAGTGTAGATTCGCCCGATGTACCTACTGTGATAGCATTACCTCAGAGTAAATAATATACTACGGCACTACGACATTGACTTATATATTACTTGGTTCCATATCACTACACTACGAAACATAAGTGTCAATTGTAAAGTAAACAATCCATCCGCTCCTGCTCTATCCTACAATGTATCGCGTTTAGGAGACAAATGAACGCGTCTGTGCACGGCTCATTGCGTTTCTATCTACAATGTCTGATGTCAATCACGTTTCCACGTTAATCCTAATGCTTCATTGAGCTCATTCATTATCTACTCTAAAAATTGCAATACGGGCCAATTACAACCAGTTGAGGATGAGGGAGGGTGTGATAGGAATAGCTTTAGGGGAACTTACTGGAGCGGAAAAGATAGAAGCAGTTTCAGTAGATACAACCGTAAATATAAGACGGTAAATTTGAAAACGGAAGGAAGATTCAGTTGTGTAAAAAAAACATATCTTGTAAACCAAATGGATTTAAGGTTTTTTTTTTTTTTTTTTATTTTATTAGATAGGTTAATTGAAAAAAAGGACAGGATAGGACACGGTTGAACCTTTAGGGTAAGAACTAGTAGGTAAGTAAGTATTAGAAAAAGACGCATGTGGTCTTCTCCACATAGCAATGCATAAAGCGCCTTTTTCTGCGCGTACCGCTTACCAACAGGTCGTATGTTTTTATTGCCACATTATAGGTATTAAAAAAAAAACAGTTTAAATCATTCAAATCGGTTACCAACACCGAGAAATCGGTGATGATACACAAGACAATGCACTTGTATTCAGAACTTCCTCCTTTTTTGAAGTCGGCCAGAAAGGTTGAGAGCCACTACCCTAGAGTTTCGCCTGAGGCTAAAGCCAGGATGCATGTATGTAGGGCGCCCAGTAACAAGTTTTCCAATAGTTTAAGTTTCGTGAGACACCGAGACTGCTACTGATCAAACTAAACGCGTCTTGCTCTTTCGTTGGAGCCTGTAGGCAGGGTCGCCTTATCATACAGGGGCCTTTGGGTACATACGTTTGGGGCCCTTTTAGATCGCAAAAAAAACATGAATGTGAAGTGTATTCCGAACCGGTGGTAAATTCAAGTGTATGTACCAATTTAACGTTCATAAGTGCCTTACTAGGGCCTATACTGAATAAATTACTTTTTGATTTTGATTTGATCTGAATGAAAACGACATTTTTCATATAGTGCATAGGACAACAATCCCATTGGCGAACCAACCAAAAATAAAAATCTATCGTGAAAAATTGTTTAATAAAAACTTGCTCAGAAACTGACACCTTTATAATCTATATCATCAAAACTTAACCGGCTTTCAGTCATTCTTACTGTAGCATTACTTACTTTTTACCAGACTGAGTATTATAATATATATCTCAAAAATGAGTAAACGCAGCAAACTCATTATTCACATCCAACCAAACAGTACAAACACAATAGTAATTCGTGAACAGTTGCCCTAACTCACAACAATGGCTTAGCAAATCGCTACTACTAGACAGCATATAATTCCGACTATGGTCTATTCCAAAGCTACCTCTTCAATCGGGCAATTTAGTTAAATACGGTTGTATACTGTGCTAAGCGAAGCAAATTAATTTAAACAATCTCACTCGGTGTAACTTATTACTGAAGTTTATTTCAGCCAGACTTTTTAGAACATTTAAAACTTGGTATCCATTAATAAACTGAAAATAAATAAATAAAGATACTTGAATTATAAAGTTCCAAATTCCATTGCAACTAATAAGAAGACAGCGAAGAAAGTAATCAGTCATGGCTTACGAAACTTTGAATATATTGACAAAAGAAAAAATGGAAGCATCTTAGAATATTTTACTTTTTTTTTTTCCAACCTACATGTTGTGTAACAAGTTCATCCGAATTCTAACCCATATGTCTGAAAAGTGGAATGAATGCTTTTGATTTACATGACTGCAAGCTCGAGATGACAAGAGGCCAGACAGCCGATACCAGCCGAGTCGGAATTAAGTCTCCTTTACCTCACAAAGTATAGCTTGTAGTAAATGTAGAACAACGTAGGCAGACACCGAGAGTCGTCATGACACTTTTTGCCCATCGAAGTTTATAATGTACTAACCCCCTTACTCATAAAACGATATTTAACTAATAAACTGATTAAGTGGTTACCTAAATAACGTCAAATTGTTTGACAATAACATCAAAGTGACGTTATTTATTTGACCATTTATTCAGTAGATTTAGTTAAATAGCGTTTATGAGTAAGGCCGTTAATCATTGCTAATTTTAGAAAAGAAATAATTATTACAACTAGCCACATTTCTGGTTTTTAAGAATATCCTAAGTTATTTGGGACCTGCCGTTTCATGTTCGTAGAAACACAGATTTTAAAAATACCTTACCTACGAATTTTGATATAAAGAATGATTGAGAATACACTGTCGAAAGATCCTATCCTCCTAATCGTCGTCGTTAGTAAACGATCAACCTTTGTATGAGATTGCCATTTCAAATCGAAATATCACGTGATATTTAACAATCTCTTATGTCAAACCCATACAAAGGTTGATCGTTTAGTAACGATGACGATTGTCGATAACCATCTTGTCTAGGGGGGCTGTTATGACTGGCTGACCTATCAACATACCTACATCCCAAACGCTGGGGTTTTGACCGTGGGGCAGACAGTCAGAGGATATAGCTATAGCTATGAAGTCGCTGAGATACGTACGCAGATCGAAGTCGCGTTATAATCGTTTGGCACCTTCAATACGAGCTTGATTAAGAAATGCCTGTGTGCCTCTACAGCCGTGTACAGTCACTGAGAATGAATATTTGTTGATGGTTTATTTATATTCGGATATTTTCAGTAGGTAGATCAGTAGGAAATGTAAAGGGTTCCGTTTAGTGAGCATATCAATTTTACTGAATAAATAATGGGGCTGTGATGCTTTTTTAATAAAAGTAGCACACGTAACCACCATTATATTTTGAAAATCCTAGTCAAAATACGTCAGACGTCTTCTAGCCACCGTTAGAGAAGGCAGGAATTTAGAGACAAAAAAATATACATATTTTTTTACATGGATAACTAAAAATAATACAGATTTATAACGTAATATAATTTACGTAATGTACTTTATTTTATGTATTTTCTAAAGCCTATTCTTAAATTAAGAATAGTATGTGGCAAATAGAATAAATTAATAATCTTAATACTGTATATACATAACCCACTTTTCTACCAACTCTGTGGCTAGAAAATGACAACGTAATCCTCAAAAGGAGTTTTACAAGGTGACCTAATTAAAATGAGAGATACGTTCAATTCTCTAACTCGTTTTAAAGAGAGAGAGCCTATGTACAAAGAGGCCTTTCTTTCTTTGTGACTTTGTGGTAATAACTGTCCTTTACAGGCTTTTGCCTTTAGTGGCTCTGAATTACGAGTACATTCTCATTAATTATTTTTATTTGTAACTTAGTCGTTAGGATAAAAAAAAATTATAGCCTCTTATGTCACGGTGTGACTACCTATGCATTACATGCGTAGATTTCTTTATAAATATGCTGATATTTTTCTTTTTAACCCACTTCAAAAAAAGGAGGAGGTTCTCAATTCGGTTGTATTTTTTTTTATTTATTTTTTTATGTTTGTTACCTCATAACTCCGTCATTTATTAACCGATTTGAAAAATTCTTTTATTATTTGAAAGGGTTGACGTTTGGTCCCATTGTCATCAGATCAGGATTTGATTACTTCTTAGTGTACTTTAAAGTCGGTTTAAGATTTTTGTAAAACAGTTAAATTATTATTTTATAGAAAAATAGTATGTAGTGAATAAAATCCTTTTCAATATTTCGCTCAATTTTCCTTTTTGCAAATAAAAAGTCCCATTCGTATATTCTTACCCATTAAGCATAGAAAGCTGTCGTTCAGAAAATATAATATTGAATAAGCATCTCGTATCTCGAAAACATTCAATTAATAATTCACAAATATTCATCGTAAAAAATACAATTCTATTGAAAATAAAAATCGTATCCTGCGAAAAAATTCACGTGAACGGGCTTATCCGGAATTCGGCGCTATGTCCGGAACCCAAACACTCGGTTTTCATTTACTGAAGACCATTTATAAAGATTACGGAAAGGTTCAACCAATATATTGACATAAGAGCTTATAGACTGATATTATGAAAAGACAACCGCAGCGCTTTTTTTACTTGATTTTTTAAAGGTACAGTCTTCTAAATATTTTTTTGTTTAAAAGTACCTAATGATCTATTTTGATAACGTAACTTGAAAGTCAAATCTATTGATTTAACTTAGAACTTATGAAGGTCAAGCTAGTGATGTTACTACCGATTCGAAAATTAGCCTTCAACTGAGAAGAATCGGTGAGAAACACAGCATTCTTTTATTTATTTTTTAAATATGTTGGCGTCACACTGCTTGTCCATTTTTCAGTTATATTATAAGTTCTAGTCACAATAAATCACTTTCACATAGTCCTCAGTCAGTCACCGGCCAAAAAGTCATGTTTTAGTACAATGGTGGTAAGTGGTTGTACTAAAACTTTTCACGAATTTCTTGAGACAACTTGAAAAGTCACGATACACATGTCATGATTCATTTCATTTCACTTCACTGGTTCACATGGTTCGATCTTTATTGAATAAAGATGCAATAAAACTCAAAATAAAACAAAAACAAAAAATTAAAACGCAACGTCACTCTGCAAGTTCCCGCCAAAAAGTCAAGGTTAAAGTTAATGTAACAACTAAGTTATGTACTAACCCTCTTACTCATAAAACGTTATTTAACTAATAAGCTGTTTAAGTGGTCACCTAAATAACGTCAAATTGTTTGACAATGACAGCAAGGTGACGTTATTTATTTGACCATTTATTCAGTAGATTTTGTTAAATAGCGTTTATGAGTAAGGCCGTTAGTTTTCAATTTTTATTTGAAAGAAAGAAATCGAACTTCTGTGTAACCATGAACTTACCAAAGCTCAAAATCTCATCTCACTAATAATAAATGTTGAAGCTTAGATATTTGTGACTCAATCAATCACGCATAAACGGATTTGGATGAAATTTGGCACACTGATAGAACATTTTCTGGTTTTTCGTCACTCGCAGTACTTATCTTACAAACTTAACATAATCGAGATTATAACTATCATAAAACTGTGTGGTAATATAAAGTAAAAAGCACTAGTGCATAAGCTGCATTATGAAACTACAAGCGGTACCATAAGTGTCATTTTACGAGCAAGTGTGTCGAAAATAAAATTAATGGAAGAGTTTATATTGTATTTCATCTAGGTTTATTTCACTATCGTCTTCTGTAAATGTGATTCTTTAACGTAGTTCTTATTTGTAAAATGTCCTTCGTTGATGGTCCCATGAGAGTCCATTTGATTTATCCACCGTCATTTGGCAAACGATCTCGCAGACAAAGTTTGGCGTGAATCGCATCAGGTGAAGTGCAAAACTAATAGGAATTCCGAACTTTGTAAAAATTGCATTGGCACTTTACTTGAAGTCTAGACTGGCTTAACGATTCAGATTTAGATAGCTAAAGAACAGGGGATCTAACACCATCTCTTATTGCTATTCAACTCGGTCTGAATGAGTCAAGAGATATCAGAATTTACGGAAAAAGTTATATTTGAATAAAAAAATATAACCTTGCTGAGTTTCTTGCCTGTTCTTCTCAGTTGATGGCCGACTTACGAACTGGCGGTAACTTCAGTAGCTTTGACCTTCATAGTCAAAGTCAAAGCCATTTATTCAATTTAGGCCCTAGAAGGGCTTCTAGGGCCTAAATTGAATAAATGGCTTTAACTTTGACTATTCAATTAATATATTTGACCTCCTAAAGACGCCTTGCTTAACAGATTCCATAATATTCTGGCTAGTCAGGGGATGGCACCGGTTTACCCAGTTAACATATAGGTACGTACATAATTATGTGTTGTCTTATTATTTATTACTACTGTAGTATAGAGTCGATAGTGACACTCGGCTATGCGCTATGCTCAATTCACGGGGCATGAATGTGATTCTTTTCGTCTCTATACAGATCGTTGTTTTGGTCAGCGACGAGCGACTCAGGGTCGATAATACAATTGACACTGGTGCAAAAAAAAATATTAAAAAAATACTTTATTTTTTTTAATAATAAAAACAATTTTTTTTTTTTTTAAATCATGTAATAAGCTAAAATGTAGACATAATACTCAACGGGAGTACGAGGGAGTAAAGGGGTGGGGCGATGGCGGCTTGCGCCTAGCTCTAGTCTGTGCACGTGCCTAGTAACCATACTTTGCGGTAATATAATTTCAAATTGAATAAGGTATTTCTCAACATATTTACAGTATTTAATGGAATTAAGTCCATTTTTGGGGAATATATATTTTGTACTGACGCTCCTGGGTCGCTTGTCGCCGACCAAAACAACACCCTGTATAGGCGCGCGGAATTCCTTGCTCCATGAGTTTTGGTAAAATTGGAACGCTATAAAGTTGATGGTAGGCTCTCAGGCTATAACGGGTTTTGTAACTTTGCCTATATCAAATCTCTGTCTGCAAAAGGTTAGGTATAATTTTGACGAGCATTATAAAAATCATCTAAATACACGACAGTTTGTCAGCTAAGTTCGGAATAGAAAAGGTTAAATTCAGGCATTCAAATTTGACAGGACAGTTTGTAAGATACACACTACCTGTCACGGTCATGGGTTCGATTCCCACCCTGGACAGATTATTTTGTGCATGATCACGACCGTCTGTTTTCGTGAGACGCATATCAGTTATCTGGTTTCCATAGTACAAGCTCTGTTTAATTTGAGATCAACTAAATGCGAAGAAAGTCCGAGGATTATTATTATAATATACAGTGGTATTTACTGTTTTCCAAAGGTAACAAGATTTTAGATGCATCTGACTGTACCGCACACATGTAAAACTTTTCATCGCATGAATCTTACATTCTAAACAATTAATGTATGAGGCACAAACGGGCCTGAATAATCTGAACCGTTGGGACCACAACCGCACCGTGTGTACCCCGCACTACCGCAACAAAACAATTCCGTTCAACGTTCTCTGATCTCCTTTCCTTGTACACCCAGCTTTATTCCCTCAACCTACCAAACCATACACACCTTTACACCCACGTAATAAAGTAGATATTGCCTTGTGCATATCGTATTTCCGCAACAAACAATTCACATAAACGATCCCAATGATCTACTTTGCCTGTACACCCGGGTGAATGAATATCAACTCATATTTTACAAGCAAATATAGCCTTTATTTTAATGTCATAATATCTATAATGGCATGTCTATAGTATACAAAGGCGTGCTGGATTTTGCAGAAGTTAGAAATGCTAATTCGCGGTTTTGTTTGTGTTAGTATACTATACAAGCTTTCGTATTCTTCCTTAATGCAATTTATACACAAAACAACGAGGAAACTTAGGGAATAATGATGGTAAAATAAACAAGTAGAGTAGAGGTAAATATATAAAATACAGTCCCACAAACTTATCTGGCCCGGTGAGAGTCGCTGGTATCGCATTTAGTGGGGCAAAGAACCAATGAACGTAGTGTTTATATTCTCTTTGACCAATGGCGATTGACATTTAAAATGGCGTCGTTAGTTCCTATTTGGACCACTGGGTCAGATAAGTTTGTAGGACTATACATGTATGAACCTGAAATGTATAGGTGGGTCTACGCTAGGCGAGCCAAGCCCCTCTGCGCGTCGTCGCTCGCGGCGTCAAGTTTGGACTTACTACAATCACTGTCCACGAACGAGCGTACAAAGAGCGGAATGCGAATCCCTTTGTGTTCGTCAAAAAACTGCAAACGCGCATTCGAGGCTCCCAAGACCGTCTACGCTACGCGAATTCGTAGACCCATCTTATTATTTTGTCGTACGAAAAATAGCATTAGTATATTTTTAGGAAGCCTTAGAATTTCTAGGTTGTTATTATGATTATAAAATCTAGAAAAAAATGGTTTTTGATCTTCGGTTCTACCAATATGTGAACACTTATGGGATTGAATTTACACTGAAAAAAAGGTTCTGCAGAACTAGTTATGTAACTTGACGGTTTGTTGTCGGAAAACTAACTTTAGTTAGATTTAATCATATAATTTAGTAACGAACCAAAACAAGTTTGTTACTGGTAAGTTTTAGTTCGCAAATCACTCTGTTTAGGTTATTGGTCGTCAAATTTTGTGTTACTGTTAAAAAAATAAACTGTGTACAAAGCCTTCTCCTCATTGGATGCCTGAGTTAGGTGCGCAAAATTTCAAGTACCAAGACCTGGGGCCCAGTGGCGCCATAATTACTCCATTATGACGCTATTGTGTTAGTAGACTACCAATGTCACAATTTTGACACCCCTGAAAGTTCAGTGGAACACAATTGCAATAGCAGACTTGGGCCCCTGGAGTAATAGCTGTGTGCTGATACGTCAGACAGTGGGGTGCTCCTTTTACATAGAGATATAGTAGTCAAAAAAACTAAAATACAAAAAAAAATAGTTATTACATGCCACTAAATGATAAGTACTTGTAGTACCCGCATATTCAATTTCTTTGGTAGTACCCAACTGATATGGCTTACCAATACCTGCGCAGAAGATACTTTTTGTACATTTTCAAAGCGCAGGAAACCGCTATTGGTCGGCAGCTGCCGCCATGTTAGCGCGCGCCGTGCGGAGGGGCGTGCGAGTGAGACGGAACTAACAGCTGCGGTGTATTATGAACCTTATATTAGTGATCTAAGGTTGATTGTAAGTTTTATGCATTCTTTCGGTAATCTTCGAGGCCATACATTCTTTTCTGTGCGAACGTAGATTCACGACGCGCCTTATCAGTTGGGTAATACTGTATCTACATTTTAACCTTCAAAGGTGATCCATCACAGATATAAACTCATTACTTTAATGCACCTCCATTTGAAGCTTAATATTATTAAATTCGTTTATAAAATGTGTACAAATGACATTGAATAAACAGTAATCATCAATAATGTTTTCTATTAACAAATTAATTTCATTACATTTTCAAAATATTACTCTTGGTATTTACAGGGTACAACGACCTTCGTTTTAGTAACTATTTACTACATACAAACAGATCTAAAACCATGTCTAAAACCTGAAATATTTGTCTTGGTCGATATGTTATCTTGAGTTCATTAATAATAGTTTTTCATGTCTCAGGCAGACTTTGCATTCCCGGCATACTTACGTAAATAAATAAATAAATAAATAAATATCCTGGGACATTCCTCACACACGGTCATCTGATCCCAAACTAAGCAGAGCTTGTTTACGTAAGTTTAAATATAACTCGAATAGAACACGTTTCAATACCTACCTATATAAAATTACAGACTTTTGCTCGGAAAAAATATGTGAGTTTAGTTTGACTGCTACTTAGGCCTTTTCTTACATGTTCTACTCAAACAAAATCAATGACACTAATTAGCTCTAGTAAGCGCCTTTGCACATTATAAGAAAATTTCTTGTGTCTTATCAGACACAATACATAAAATGTATGGGCGTGTCTGATCAGACATTTCTTTTAATATGAACGGTCTCATATAACAACAAGTGCGACTGACAGTCTTATAAGACACAAGAAATTTGTCTTATAATGTGCAAAGGGGCTAATTGTATGAAGATTACTCACATACTGGCGCTATCGGTCATAGTATCGCGTTAATAATTCCAAGTTAAGTAATAAACTACAAAAAATATTTGGTGATTAAGTAAGTTTGTAACATTTCATGATTTTTAAATTCAATAAAATTAAGTATTTCAATGATAACTATAAATAGAGGGAAAGCGTAGACATTGACCAAGTTAAGGCAGAAATCGTCGTCTCATATAAGAAGGTGCAGGATGGTGCAATAAGAAGGATTAGGAAGCAAACAACAGAATGTAAGAAGCTGCACCGACAAAAGCCCGGCTCTTTAATATAGAAAAAGAAAAAGAAAACTATATTGGTCCAATAACCTACCTAAACAGATTCAGAATGAGCCGGAGACCTATGTTCAGCTCGGATGGACATCCATCTATATTATGATTAAATTGTGTAAAATGTATCATTGTTTTTATTCAAATAGGCCTTCATAGCGCTTATGAATTGTCAGTCTCTACCGCATGGTGACTTTTGCTCCCTTTTGCTGAGAGCAAAAGTCACCATGTCGGCAATAAACACGCCAATTTGTTTTCGAATAAAACTTTTTAACAAAAAAATATAACCACCGAAAAAACTGAAAAGCAAAAAATAATTTTGAATATACTTAACTTGAAGTTTATAAGGTTTTGCAGTAGGTGATAAACCAATAACCTACGTAGGTATGTATTTTTTTTTTTGTAATATTTATTTATCCCCGACTGCAAAACCTTATAAAATTCAAGTTAAGTATATTCAAAATTATTTTTTGCTTTTCAGTTTTTTCGGTAGTTATATTTTTTTGTTAAAAAGTTTTTATTTTATAATTTTTTGTGGCTATAATCTACTAATTACTACATGCAAAATTTTTGATTTCTTTTGATGTAATAAACAATTCAGCATTAAAATCTGTAGGTCTAATCTTTTTTGCACCCAAATATGTTTTATATGGGACCAACCTCGAGGTATACCCTATCCAATAAAAAAAGAATTATCAAAATCGGACAACTCTGTAAAAAGTTATGCGTGATCATACATAAAAAAAATAAAAATATACGCGTCGACTTGTAAACCTACTCCGTTTTTTCGTCGGTTAAAAAAAAAAATATACGTGTCGACTTGTAAACCTCCTCCGTTTTTTCGTCGGTTAAAAACAAACTTTATTACATAAGTTGTGTTCTGCAAGGGCGAGTGCTACACCCAAGCATATTGTCTTTTATGCCTACAACGTCTTCTCTTGTTAATGCTTTCCCAGTATTTTTGTAAAGGTAAATAAAAGGAGGGATGTTATTATACAAGCAAATACTTTACACCTTTTATATATCTCACAAAATTTAAACGCAAATACGAAAGAGGGTCAGAAAGCTCTTTTTCGCCTACTCTCACTTACCATTTTTCCATAGTACTGCTATTAGAAAAATAGCCCGAAGCGAATCGGCAAAGTGAACTACCGTTAGGTTGGGAAAGCAACAAGTGAGCTCCTGTAATACTAATATACGTGGATGAAACGAAAACACCGACTAAAACGGTAGACGCATCCTGCCAGGTACGGCACTCGTATATAACCCTTTATAATATACTAGCCTTCGTTATTTTTAACTATATATTCTTAATTAACTTTTCATAAACATTAGATAGAATATCTAAAAGTAATAATGAATAAAACTTTGTTTATTAAATCAAACAGTACTGTATAATATGTTGTTCTGATAATTTACATAAGATCAGGAACAACGGCACCTGAACAATCATTTGTGTGCATAAACATAGCAATTTTGAGGCACATTTAGATTGGCCGGGACCATGCCTCCGCCCCTCGATATTTTACAGTCGAATAGAACTTAAATTGTGAGTTCGATTCGAAAGTTATTTCGAATCGAACATACACAGTTATCATAATAAAAGTATTATCTTATTATCTTATTAATTCTTATAATAAGAATTGTTAACTTTTATTATGATAACTGTGTGCAGCGACCGCCGACACAGATAAGCCTCGATGGTACTTAAGTACCATTGTATTTTAGTTTGTGTCTGCATCTTTGACAATAAATATTATTCTATTATATTATATTATATTATATTCTATTATATTCTATTCTATTCTATTCTATTCTATTCTATTCTATTCTATTCTATTCTATTCTATTATGGTAAATAAATATATTATTTAAAAAAAAATTGGGTCCCAGATGGCCGTAAGTGAAGAATATCCTAGTATACAGGGTGTTGTTTTGGTCGGCGACAAGCGACCCAGGAGCGGTAGTACAAAATATATATTCCCCAAAAATGGACTTAATTCCATTAAATACTGTAAATATTTTAAGAAATACCTTATTCAATTTGAAATAAAATTACCGCAAGGTATGGTTACTAGGCACGTGCACTAACTAGAGCTAGGCACAAGCCGCCATCGCCCCAACCCTTTACTCCCTCGCACTCCCGTTGAGTATTATGTCTACAATTTAGCTTATTACATGATTTTCAAAAAAAACTTTTTTTTATTTTTATTAATAAAAAAAAATAAAGTATTTTTTTTATATTTTTTTCAGCACCAGTATCTATTGTATGATCGACCCTGAGTCGCTCGTCGCTGACCAAAACAACGACCTGTATAATCTCCTGCCAGCGGCTTCGTCCGCGTGGCTTACAGGAAACAAAAAGTTTCACAGAAAATTCAACCCCCGTTTCGGCCTTTTAGGTGTGGAAATTCCAAAAACGTTTTCTTAGTGCATACCTACACTTCACAAAGAACCCACCCTCCAAATTTCATGTCTTTAAGACCAGCGGTTTAGGCTGTGCTTTGATATATCAGTAAGTGAGTTCCCATATACATCTTCATCCCGCTTTTCTATCCTTCGAGGGTGGAATTATCAAAAACGCTGAGACACGTATAAATTAATTTTCAATCTTCAGCCTAAACACAAAATTTGAAGATCCTAACTTTAAAACTGACGGACTTTCATCCAACTTTCATCTCCTATTTTACCCCCTTAGGGGTGAAATTTCGAAAAACCCTTTCTTAGTGGATACCTACTTTTCACAAAGAATACACCATCCAAATTTCATGTCTCTAGGATCAGCGGTTTAGGCTGTGCGTTGATATATCAGTCAGTCAGTCAGTCAGGACTTTGAATTATATATATATAGATTTTTATTTATACGACATTGAATCCAGTGACAGTAACTGTAATCAACCCGGTTCGTAGAAGTTTTACTCCCCGGTATCCTTTTACCGTTGTCAGTATGACCAGCACGGCAGCTCGGTTCTGCGAACCAAAACGGATTACCTAGCATTGAATTCAACACAGCTCAGTTCCCGAGCGTGAAACTAGCTGAATCATTTAACTAAATACAACCCGAAGCTTATACAAAAGTGAATATTCATCTTCTGCTAATTCATTGTTTTTAATTAAAAAATAAGAGCAAAAAATCTCGAAACGTTGAGAATAAAAGCCTGCAAATGGCCGTTGCCAGCTACAAACGGCCGTCATAAAATTATTTACTGCTTTTAATGGATTTATACGTTTTTTTTTGCTAACTAATGACTTTTAGTTTTATTGTTTGAAATGTGTGCGAATTGTGTAATTGTTTTAATTCTCAATATTCTATCTACGAGTGCTACATAAATCTGTAGCAATGCTACGATTCTTTATTGCTACGGCGTAGACTTTCAGCTTATGAGTATTTTTTTTTATACCACTTAGGTGGCAACCAAGCATACGGCCCGCCTGATGGTAAGCAGTTACCGTAGCCTATGGACGCTTGCAACACCAGGGGTATCACTCGCGCGTTACCGACCCTTAATACCCGTATTATATATGATCAAGTGCATCATTATTATATTTTAAATATATGTTTAGTATGTGGTACAGTAGTACCCCACTAATCAGGCGCGTCGTGAATTTTCGTTCGCACAGAAAAGAAAGTATGGCCCCGAAGATTAAAGAAAGAATACATAAAACTTACAATCAACCTTAGATCATTACTATAAGGTTCATAATACACTGCAGCTGTTAGTTCCGTCTCACTCGCAAGTCACGCCCCTCCGCACGGCGCGCGCTAACATGGCGGCAGCTGCCGATTTCGCGCGCTTTGAAAATGTATCGTCTGCGCAGGTACATCGGTAAGCCATATCAGTTGGGTACTACTGTGCATTGCAAACGAAACAAAAGAATATAAATATAAAAATAACATTTTATTCCCAACTAACCTGTTAGGGCACTACTTTTCAGTTCTATGAAAAATAATATTGGTATGCTTTTGAAACTTTATTAATAAATAGCTTTCAGTATGCCGCCGCTTCACAGAAACAATTTCATTTAATTAAATTTCAGAAATAAAATATATGATTAAGTTTTGTTTTTACTAAACATACTCGTAGCAGAAAACTATGTAATACGGGTATTTCAAAATAAAAAAGTAAATGAGCCAGACATACTTGATTTTGTAGTTTTGAAGTATGTATTTACTAAATTAAGCTCCAGAAGAATATTTGATATTTATATGTATTAAAAATGAAAAACAGCATAACGAACGCGTTCTGAGTTAAAAATATGTAAGGCCATTTACTGCAATAAAAATAAAGCTGACAAGGTGGTTCAAATCAATAGCAAGTGGTTGCTGAAATATAGCCCTGTGACACATGTACAGACAGACAGACAGACGGGGTGTCACTAGCACCATAAGGGTTCTTTTTTATCTTTTTGGTACGTAACCCTAAAAAGAACAATAACATTCAGGCAAACAAGTGTTTCATAAAATGTCGGTGCGACATAAATCTTTGTTGAACAACTTTCCTATCTAAACTTTCGATATGAAAAAAACTTGGGTAAGATTTCTTTACGTTTTTACCTAAGAGAACAACTCAGTAAGTTGTATTTAAGTTTGTACTTATTAAACAATCCACAATAAATAACTGTTTTTAAGGAATCAAATCCAATACACAAAAATACAATACGAAGGTCTCGGGTTCGAATCCTACAATGAGCTTGTGCTTTCGGTGAAAGAAAACATCGTGAGGCAACCATAGCACGGTGGTAGGATACTTTTTAGTACCCATCTGGCTGGCTACCACCCTCATGTTAAAAATCTGCCGCCAAGCACCTATCGGTGTGATCCGACAGCTGCACTTGAGAGTCAGTTCCTTCTAGGCTCTAAATTCTGGGTCAATGGAACTTTTATACAGAATGTCCCAAGAAGTAGTGTAAATAGTACCCGAATTTAAGGTAGACCATGCCTGCTGACGCACGCGCAATTAGTTGTCACGTTATCCAGCGCTGTGTCACAGATTACTTACTATACTAATCTGTTTTCAGGATTAGAAGATATCGGTGACAGTTCACATTTTCCGGTTCACTCATACTACTTGCGAGTAACTAATATAATATTTTACAAAAAAATATTTTAATTTCCATTTTATATCATTGCAAAAATACAATATATATCGCTATATATAACTAAGAAACAATTTCAGCACATTAATACTATAGCTTGATAATTTTAAAAATTAAGAAATTGGATGTACTTAAAATACTTGCTGCATGAAACGGAACATTGACCTATAGTGATTGACAATGCGTGATCGACAGGGAAATTCAAAAACGTATCGATATATGTTATATCGATTATTTTTGAATTGGTTTATCAATATCGAAATATTTTTAATTACCAAAAAATTTCGATATATCGGTACGATATCAAAGAGAGAGAGAGAATATTCTTACATTATTTGGTAAATATCAATTAACATACATAATTTCTCATAAATCCTGTAATAATTATCTGAAATTAAGAACAACGATAATAGTACAGTATGATACATATGTGCAAAGTTGGTAATTACACACGAGGCGATATTAAGCAGTAAGACAGTGATAAGGAAATATGATTGGAAAATAAAAGCACTAAAATGAAAATCGATTAGACTTTCTTTATTAACTTTCTCGATACGACAAAAAAATCGATTGGATATCGTTAAGGCGCATGACTATAATTGTCAAAAGTGAACTGTCACCGATATCTTCTAATCCTGAAAACACTTTAGCTGTATAGTATGATGGTAGTATATAAAACTTTTTTTACTCGCGACGCACAGATTATTAATATTATTATTGTTGCTACGCTTCTATTTTTCGTTATTATTGCTATTATTTTTTATGTACCTACCTATTTTTATTCTGTGCGTTCTGGTGGAAATAAACATTTTTTTCTTTCTTTCTAAAATATTCTTACGAGAATATTATGAAAAAATAAAGGTTCTTTAGTTTTCACGGATGTGTTTTATTAGTGATTCTGATTCATTGCAAAAAAAATGCTGAAGTGACAGCTGATCAGGGTTATTGTTACCAGAGGTTTTACGCAATATTTTTCTAATAACCATAATACCGTGATGGTAGTACTTATACTACTTTGCAGGATTATTGGTAATTGTGTATTCTTTCCAAAGATTCCAGAATACTATACCCACCCGAAATCACCCGGTAGAAACAAACATTTCCCGAGAAAAGACATACCTATAAACTTTTTATTTTTGATGTTTGTATACAACGAAGGTAGCAAACAAGCATACGGTCCGCCTGATGGTAAGCGGTTACCGTATGCAGCCTATAGATGCTTGCAACACCGGGGGCTCGTGCACTGATAATCCTGCAAAAATCTCTTCACACCCTTCTTTGAGAAGAGAGGTTCTATATTATTATGACTAATTTATTTCATGATTAATTTAAGGCTTAAGGCATAACTAAGCCCTGACAAAACACCTGCTCATTGTACGAAACAATCCGATACCAACCTAGTAATTACCCGAAATCCTATTGTTATCTATAATTACATCGCTACAATAAATCAGAATTGCGGTTAATTAGTTCAGATATTATCCCGTTCAGTAATAAGTAATAAATGAAATTGTAGTGTCTACTGGCATATATTCGTTCAAAAAAAAAGATAAGCTGGTCAAAATATATTTGTCTAAACAAATTTTTATAAATAATAATACTTGGACCAAAGTAGATTTTTAATATCTTTTTAGATACCTACCAACGCCGAAATACAGGATATTCCAAGGTTTAAGAAGACAAAGGTCAATTTAAATCATAATAATCGTACAAGGGATTTCTGAGAACAATTTTTTTCCAGCATCTTCTCCAGTATTGTCTCATAGGAATTTGTGATCGGAGAATTTCTGACGTGTACGGGAGAATGTTCTTTAGAAGTTTTGTTTTCAAACAAATGAAGTGATATTAAAAAATTCTTTATCCTCATAAAAATGTTAATTTATGTTAAGGGTTGCCCTTACATCCTGGTATTTTTATTAAATTACAGAAAAAAAATGGTAGGTACTAAAAGACTCAGCTGCGTGCATCTTTGTTTAATCCTTTGACATTTTGACGATCCGCGTGGGCGAGAAAAACAATAGAAATGAATTGTTATTTTTTAACTGCAACTCAAAAATAATAATTTTGTATTTAGATTAGAATAAGAAATAGTGCCAAATCCGTCTGTCTGTCTGTCTATCACAGCGGTATATCTTGGTAATCATGCACTAATGCTATTGATCTCTAGAATACATTTAAATATTGCCAACCTAATTGCAAATGTTAAAAAAGCTTTGCAAAAGGGGCCGATATAGGGAACCGTTTAAAAGCAGGGCTCAAAACAAGTTCAAATGGGGTATCATATTATGAAAGGACTTCACTTGCACATTCCAAAACAAGTTTTTAGATTTATTTTATGTTGCGTAGTTTTCGACTTATGATAATATCACAATTAAATTACCATCCTAAAAATCAAACATAATTACAATTGATAATCATCATCAGCCTATAATGTCCCACTGCTGAGCACAGGCCTCCTTTCACAAATGAGGGTGAAAGGTAATGGGCAATACTCCACCACCCCTGCGGATCGGTGGAGGTAGGCTAGTGGTCAACCTACTATTGGAATTTTTCAAGCCGCCTATGAGGCATCTAACTAGCTTAACGACTATCAGAATTAAGTAATACTTCCGTCGTGGTGGGTACCTGGATGGGTGACCGCCTAGTGGTTTTTCAAATCGAGCGTTTCCGTGCTTCGGAAGGTACGGAAAGCCGTTGGTCCCGGTTATCACTTAATTGTGATAGTCATTAAGCTAGTTGGATGCCTACTAGGCGGCTTGAAAATTCCAACAGTAGGTTGACCACTAGCCTACCTCCACCGATCCGCAGTGGACACGCGTGGTGGAGTATTGCCCATTCCCTTTCACCCTCATTTGTGAAAGGAGGCCTGTGCTCAGCAGTGGGACATTATAGGCTGATGATTGCGTAGATTTCAAACTGCATTTGACAAAATGTTCATTAAATCTGTTCCTACATTTGCAATTTGTACTTCAGCACAAAATCTAGCCCCCAAGGACAACTGTATTTTTATTGTCCCGAATTGAATTACTAAGTAAGTTTGTTTGCACAAATAAAAACGAAGATGATAAAGACGATAGATGCCGCAAGCCACCGAAGTTACAGACTCTACAAAAAGTTTCAGCTCAAAATAAATTACTCAAAAATGTATACCAAGTTTTTGGTTTCAAGTTTATTGAATTAAAATCATAACCAACTTGTCACCGTCAATGAAGGTCATTATTTTGCGTCACTTGCTGATATACAATTTCTGTTACACCCTGTATAGAATGGAGCAAATTGATATTAGTACGTAAATAGAACCACTGAAAATTCATAAAATTCATAAAAACTTCGTAACCGCTTTACCCATGGAGGTGAGCAGAAGTTTCAGTACCAGTGATATCAAACTATTACAACCGCTCTACAACACAGAGTTCATAATATAACACGTACAATCCAAAGATAAGTAAAACAGGCAGGTTTAAAAAAAAATCTCACTCTCTGTAAGTCTGTGGGCGGACTCAGGAATGTTGTAGTGGTTTGCGAGCCTAAATCCACAGAGCAATGTTTATCTTTAACTAGCTTTATAGCCCGCGACTTCGTCCGCGTAGATTATTTCTTTTTTCTAGATATTAATCATTGTAACAATATAGAGCTTTGTTCATGGCTATTGTCCGCCATTACGTGTGATATTGACAAAAGTTCAGGTAGATTAAGAGCTCATATGCGAGGATGCCACATAAAACTGAAACAGTCCTGCCGCATATCAACTCTAGCAAATTTCAGAGTTTTTCCCTGTGACTACAAACCTTAATTAGGAACTGTTATCTTTTAAATTCAAACGGAAGATGATTTGGGATCAATGGTATACGCGGCAAGAAGACTGTTTCTCCTCTGGCAGAACCAGTAAATATTTTGGCCTCAATAACATTGCGGCGGAGAGCTGTTACTTGAAGTCTAGTTCCACAGCACAATTTTGGAGGCCTTATCTCTCTTTCCCTCATGTCTGAGGATCGTGGTCAACATCGGGTTTGCTTCTAGAGCGAATGATCTGCCTCCACTGGTTTCTGTCTTCTGGTTTCTGTAAAACTTGGAGGACGATGAGTCTTTTACTTGATCGGACCATCTTGTTGGTGAACGACCACGTAGTCGTTTTCCTTCCGTGTTCCCAACTATGATCAGATTTCCAAACTTTCATCACCTTTGCGCACCATGTGGCCGAAATACGAAAAAATACGTTGGTGGCATATGGTGGACAATCGTGTTTTAATTTTGAGCTGCGATAGGATTGATGCATTGTTGCGTTTAGCGGTCCAAGGTATTTCATCCGTCTCCAGCACCACATCTCGAATGCATCAATCCTTTTTCTTTCTCGGGCCAGTATAGTCCACGCTTCCACTCCATACATGAAAATGAGGAATACCAATGCTCGTATTAACCGGATCTTTGTTTTAATACCGATTCCTCTCTTTTTCCTGATGTTGTTTAGGCGAGTCATTTCAATACGCCAATACCATAAGCCGAAATAATAAATTTTGAAATTTTCACTCCGAAAATAAAGAACTTCATATACTAAATTTAATCCCCCTTTTCACTCCTTAATGGTTAAAATTCCAACAACACCGATATTCGTTGCGTTAGTTTATAACCATAAGCTTAAATAATAAATTTAGTGTACTTCCATACACAAATTCATCCCCCTTTTTACCCTTTCGGGATCGGAATTATCAAAAACGTTGAGGCACATATAAATTAATTTTCAATTGTCAACCTAAACACAAAATTTGAAGGTCCTAACTTCGAAACTGATGGACTTTCATATAAACTTGCATCCCCTATTTTACCCCCTTAAGGATGGAATATTCAAAAATCCTTAGTGGTTGCCTACACTGTGTAATAATATATTAACTGACGTTTACTTTGAAACTGAATGACTTACATACATCCCATGCCTTTTCACCCTGTCGGGGGTGGAATTGTCAAAAAAGCTGAAACATGTATAAATTAATTTTCAATCGTTAGCCTAAATACAAAATTTGAAGATCCTAACTTCAAAACTGACGGACTTGCATACAAACTTTCATCCCCTATTTTACCCCCCTAGGAATGGAATTTCCAAAAATCCTTCCTTACTGAATACCTACACTGTATAATATTAAATTTAGTGAAGTTTACTTTCAAATTGAAGAACTTGCATACACAACTTCATCCCCCTAATCCTCCCTTCGGTGGTGGAATAATCACAAACGCTGAGATAACTATACATTAATTTTCAATCGTCAGCCTAAACACAAAATTTGAAGATCCTAACTTCAAAACTGACGGACTTGCATACAAACTTTCATCCCTTATTTTACCCTGTTAGGGGTGGAGTTTCCAAAAATCCTTCCTTAGTAGATGCCTACACCGTATAATAATACATTTAGTGAAGTTTACTTTGAAATTGAAGGACTTGCATACACAACTTCATCCCCCTTTTCCTCCCTTCGGTGGTGGAATTATTACAAACGCTGAGATAACATACATTAATTTTCAATCGTCAGCCTAAACACAAAATTTGAAGATCCTAACTTCAAAACTGACGGACTTGCATACAAACTTTCATCCCTTATTTTACCCTGTTAGGGGTGGAATTTCCAAACAACCTTCCTTAGTGGATGCCTACACCGTATAATAATACATTTAGTGAAGTTTACTTTGAAATTGAAGTACTTGCATACCCAACTTCATCCCCCTTTTCCTCCCTTCGGTGGTGGAATTATCACAAACGCTGAGATAACTACACATTAATTTTCAATCGTCAGCCTAAACACAAAATTTGAAGATCCTAACTTCAAAACTGACGGACTTGCATACAAACTGTCATCCCCTATTTTACCCTCTTAGGGGTGGAATTTCCAAAAATCCTTCCTTAGTGGATGCCTCCACTGTATAAGGTATCTGTGTGCAAAATTTCAAATCTCTAGGTCCAGCGGTTTGGGCTGTGGGCTGATATATCAACAATCAGTTTATCATTTTATATATTAAGATTTAAGTCCAAACTCTCGGCGGAGTAACTTCGCGGTTTCGGTCCTTATTACATATCTGGCAGAACACGGCTTGTGCCGGATGTAATATTGAGAGTCATCTCGACAAATTCAAAACAGTTGCGTTATTCATGAACTCCTTAACTTAACTCAACTAAATCAATCATCAAAAAATACTGTTTTTTCGCCAAATAACTGTTACAAGCTCTTTTGGCACGCAATTGCTGTCTGTGCGATTAGAATGTAAATATTATGTAATGAATCTAAGCTTGTTTTGAAAAGAGTAATTGCTGAGTTTTTTGCCGGCTCTTCTCAGCAAATGCAACCTTCCGAACCGGTATTAGAGTGAGACTTTTCATAAGTGCCTACGAAGGTCTATTTGAATAAATGATTTGAATTTTGAATTTTTGAATTTTGCATTGTCAGTCCTAATTATCGGAGGGTCGTTTTTGCTCAGAAAAACCTGTAATTAATTCAGCAAAACAAACTTCGGTTTATTACATTAAAATAAGCTCTTAGCGTGGGCTTTCCTTTCGAAGCTATATCAATATAATTCCGTAAAAATAACATTACGGATACCGTGATAACATACAGGATGTTTTTTTGGTCGGCGACGAGCGACCCAGGAGCGATAGTACAAACAATACATTTTCCAAACATGGACTTAATTCCATTAAATACTGTAAATGCGTTGAGAAATACCTTATTCAATTTGAAATAAAATTATCGCAACGTATGTTCACAAGGCACGTGCACAGACTAGAGCTAGGTGCAATCCGCCATCGCTCCACCCCTTTACTGCCTCGCACTCCCTTTGAGTATTACATCTACACTTCAGCTTATTACATGATTTTCCAGTTAATATTATTTTTATAATTAAAAAAAAATATGTATTTTTTTATACTTTTTAGCACCAGTATCATTTGTATTATCGAACCTGAGTCGCTCGTCGCTGACCAAAACAAGGACCTGTATAAAGAAATATATTTTATATAAAGAAAATGAAAATATTAGGTCTTTACCTATGAAATTGCCGTTTTGTATGAAAAAATTTAAACGAATTTTGTGTATTTGTTTTATTTATATAATGTATTTTTTATTTGTATTAATCGAAGTAATCACCCATGCAATCAATGCATCTTTGCCAACGCAGTGGCAGTTTATTGAAGTCCATCTTAAAGAAATCAGCTATACGGGAGGCAACAAATTCTTCAAAGGCATTTTGTACTGCCTCTCGGGTATTGAATTTTTTTCCCGCCAAGAAGTTATCCAAATTCTGGAAAAAGTAGTAGTCTGTAGGCGCAAGGTCTGGTGAGTAGGTCGGATGACGGAGAACTTCCCAGCCCAGTTCTTGCAACTTGGAGACCGTCTGCTGTGCAGTATGAGGTCGCGCGTTATCGTGCAGGAGCAGCGGAGACGAGCGATTGACCAATGCTGGTTGGAGATGTGCTTGCTTCTCCATCATTGTGTTCAGTTCTTTACAGTACACATCTGCAGTAATGCTCATCCCGTTTTGTAAGAAGCTGTGATGAATCACACCGGCGCTAGACCACCAAACAGTGACCATTACTTTTCTAGGGGTAAGTTTTCGTTTAGGGCATTGTTTAGGTGCTGAACCAGGATCCAACCAACTTGCTGAGCGCTTGCGGTTATCAAACAGAATCCATTTTTCATCGCAGGTAACAATGCGGTTCAAAATTCCTTCATTTGTGTGTCTGTTGAGCAGTGCAAGACACGTTTCGATGCGTACTTCGCGCTGGCGATCATTGAGTTCGTGGGGCACCCATTTGTCAAGCTTTTTTACCTTGCCAATTTGACGCAAATAGACCAATATTGTTTTGACGCTAACTTTGAAAGCTGCTGCTAATTCAGCCGTCGATTGTGTATCATCAGCTTCCACAATCGCCTTTAATTCGTCATTGTCGACCAAAGTCTTCGGACGACCGCGAGGTCCATTTTTCAGGTCGAAATTCCCAGAACGGAAGCGAGAAAACCAATAACAGGAGGTGCGTTGGTTTGTAGTGTTAGCTCCGTAAACGTCGTTGATGTTGCGTGCCGCTTGTGCCGCGTTGCTGCCACGACGGTACTCATATTCCATAATTACTCGAATTTTTAACGTATCCATGATGACGAAAAAGATTAAAATGCGATGAAAATGTTACACTAATCAATAAACAAATGACTACTTTTGGAAAAAGAATTCCATGTTTTTAAAATAAAATTAATTTGAAATTAGAATTCTTAGCCAAACAAAAATTATTTTGATTTGAAATGGCCAGTACTGCAGAACCGCAATTTCATAGGTAAAGACCTATTATAAAAAATCTCTCTAACAGTAAAATGCCAAGCAAATATCCGATGCAAAATGCGTAAAAGTACATCTATAAATGGATCCGAGTCGACATTCAATATAGATATTATCTAATTCTCACCGGATATAGAATCGGATCCACGTAAGAGGAACGTCGATAAATATTTAAAATGCTTTCACTAGGAAATTAAATTCTTGATATAATCCTGGGATATTTAAATATCTACATGTACTTTTTATTTTACTTGGATCCCTTCTACATTTCTAAATTATTTGTATTGCTCAAATCCTTCGATGGTTCATACTCTTATGATTTCTGAGAGGGATTTATTGTCTTCGATTAGTAAAAAATAAAACACAATATTTTTTTCAACACGCTCGTAAAATGACATTTATTGCAAAATACAAGTCTGTGTTTTTCCTCGCAAGTGTGTTGTAAGTTGTCGGCTCCCTTATCGCATTCGCCTGATTAATACAACCTGGAGTGTTAATTACCAACTTTGCACACAAGTATCATAATGTACTATTATGTCCAAAGCTGGCAGCGGGCTAACTATAGTAATTAGCCATAATCGATTATACTCAATACTCACGATATAGGTACACACAATTTGAATGTATTGCGTAATGAAAGGGATTTGTTATCTTTTAATTACCTTCGTCGATATACTCACTCATAAAATGTTTTTTTCATCTGTTTTGTTTATTTCAACCTACGGGATAACGCTAAAATGAACTTATTACCTCGAATTTTGTAAGCGTACATAAAGAACCCTTGAGCTGCGGTACCAGAATGAAATATACCCTATGTCTCTGGGGTTAATGCTTCCTCTAGTAATTTGATGTGATTTTGCTGTGAAATTTTATTTATTTATTTATTTAGGTCTGCCAACAGTTGTTACACTAATACATTACATTTAAAAAATACACATAATAACTTAAACTAAGAGCACAACCAATTATAGGCAAACACCACATGACATATTACAACTACAGTTCAAAACAAACAAAAAAGACAACAAATTAAATTAAATACAGCATAATAATAATAAACTACTTACATAAATAGTACAACATAAAAAAAAACATATCGGTACACTAAAATTATATAAGATTAATATGAGAATATTTAATTACACATATAAATTATAAAGCAGTAATGAAATTAATTAAGTTTTTATAGAAGCTTGTTAATGTGTCGAAATTAATGTCAACTACCCCACTACAATGGTTGTATAGTTTGCATATTTGAACCACAGGCGAGTTTGCACCCAAGGTTGTTCTACGCAAAGGCGGAGATAAAGGTGTTATAGGCTTACGAGGACATCTGGATGGAACGCGGAATCTAAACCTATACAACAGTTGAGGACAGTCTAATTTATTGCGAAATAACTTATAAAGAAAAATTAAACTGTGTATATCCCTTCGGGCTGATAGTGTGTTCATGCGAAAGTGAAGGAGACGGTCATTGTAGGATGGACACTTTTTTGCAATACCGATCGAGTAAGCTAAATGCCACATAAATCTTTTTTGAATTCGCTCCAACCTTAGGGCATGCGTTGCGTAATGTGGTCTCCAGACAACGCTACAGTATTCGAGGACACTCCGCACCAAAGAACTATAAAGCAGAATTTTAGTAGAAGGTTCCCGGAATACTTTGCCATTTCTTACTACGAAGCCCAACATTTTCGATGCTTTTTCAGTAATGGCCTCAATATGTGGGACAAAAGTTAATTTACTATCTATTATGACTCCCAAATCTCTAATATTATCCACTTTGTTAATAACATGGCCGTTAATGTGGTATGATGCCGATATTAGGTTATGCTTGCGAGTAATAGTAATAAAAGCACATTTTTTGGCATTGAGGACCATACCATTTTCTTTACACCAAGCGTTCAGGTTGTCTAGGTCATTTTGTAGCAAAGCAGGATCGTGGTCAGAGTTAATAATTCTAGAAATTTTCAAGTCATCGGCAAATAAGTATGGTGTGGAATATTTTAAAATGTCAGTGAGGTCGTTAATAAAAATGTTAAATATAATTGGAGCAATGTGTGATCCTTGTGGAGTACCCGACGTAATATCATAAGAATCAGATATGTACCCGTTCACTACTACAAAGAAACTACGATTTTTAAGGTATGAATTTAGCCATTTTAGTATTGGTCCGGAGAAGCCGTAGGATGCCAATTTTTTAATAAGGATAGAACGAGGAATTTTGTCGAAAGCTTTAGAAAAATCAGTATATATAACATCTACCTGTTTCTGTGCATCGACAGCCTCGATCAGATCCTCAGTATAAGTTAAGAGATTTGTAGATGTGGATCTCCCTGCGACAAAACCGTGTTGGTAGGTAGATATTAGTTGTTTGAAATGAGCTTGTATATGGGGGCAAATTAAGGATTCGAATACTTTTGCGAACGTTGATAAAATGGATACTGGCCTATAGTTACTGACTAATTCGACGTCATTGCCTTTGTGTAAGGGTACAACTTTAGCAGTTTTCCAGTACTGAGGAAAGTAACCTGTATGAAGTGAGTGATTATAGATTAAGTGTAAAGGTGTTGCTAAGTTACTGGCACAAGCTACAATAAAGGCTGGTGGTATGTCGTCAGGGCCAGCCCCTTTAGTTTGGTCGAGGCTTCTAAGTTTAATAAGTATGGATTCTCTACTTACAGTGACGGTTGAAAAACTCTCATGAAACCGATTTGTAGAAAGAAATCGATTATGTTCTTCAAAGTCAGCGGTATCTCCCAACGAAGTATCTTTACTGTAGACTGAAGCGAAATATGTTGCAAAAACATTACAAATTACATTTCCTTGAGATGATATACTAACTCCATCCGTAATCGATGCTGGATAATTACTCAAACCGCCACGTTTAGCCTTAACAAAAGACCAAAAGAATTTAGGATTTTGTTTAATTTTATCTTCCGTCGTACGTATATAATTGTTATAGCATTGTGTAGCTAGTTTTGAGCAACGTCTACTGAGCAAATCGAGGGAGAGTTTATCTAAAGGGTTCTTGTATTTTTTAAAACGGCTTCTTACTGATTCTTTTTCTCGCAATAAGGATTTAAGTATAGGTGTAAACCAAGGGGGCCGTTTTTTATAATTATTTATTTTAGTAAGAGGAACAAAGGAACATATGGCTTGTCTAATAATTTTATAAAAAGTAGTTATCATACTATCTACATCATAGTTCATATCTGTGAATAATTCATTCCAGTTAATTACGTTTAAGTATTTATTAATAGAATCATAGTCCGCCTTAGAAAACTTGTACTTAGAACCTGTATTATAGCTCAGTTTTGAGTCATCTGAGGTGGGAAGATTAATTTCAAGCGCAGGGTGGTAGGGATCGATATTACAGAGACTATTAGGACATTCAACTACGTTACAAGAAGGTAGGTTAATCAAAAAGAGGTCTAATATTTTATTGTTTATATTAATAATATCATTACATTGTTTCAGATTATTTACGTAAATAAAGTCAATAAGAGTCTGGGCCACTGCTGGTAACTTAATTCTATTTTCCGGTTTGTCAATTATTTTCCAATTAATCATACTCAAATTAAAATCACCCAATATACAAATAAATGAATCAGTATTTTCAAATATACTGTTACAGTTATCTAAAAAGTCAATTACTATTTGATGTTTTATAGGTGGTGCCAGGTACACTCCACACAGTGAGATTTTATGTAGTGAGCCCTTTATGTCGATATCCAGCGATATCCAGATATCCTCACATTTACTCTCCCAATCATGCATTCGTTTAGAAGGTATTTTTTTATTCACTGCTACTAAAACTCCACCTCCCTCTTTACCACTATTTCCTAGGCCAGATGAACACCTATCTCTTCTGTACACTACATAACGATCATCAAACAACTCACTGTTAAAAATGTTATAATTTAGCCAAGTTTCTGTAAGTACAATTACATCATAATTACTGCAACATAAATTTTTATAAAAATGATGGGTCTTTGTACGCAGACCCCTAACGTTCTGATAATATATATTTAAAAAATTGAACCTAATAGACATAAAAAATATTAACTATAAAAACAAAAAATTTAAATAAGTATTAAAATAAAACAAAAGTTAAACTCACAATTTTTTAAGAGATTCGTGGTCTTTAATATATTTATATTCTGAATTATCGTCCTTTCTTACGAAGATACGGCCACTCCTTATCCAGACGTACTTGTACCCTTTCTCTTTAGCCTTCAGGCGAGCTGCGGCGTGAAGGGCTTTATTGGGGGCAGAAAGATGCTCTGAGACAAAGACAGGTGTTTTTGTTCCCTTGTACCCGATGAGATTGTTGTTGAGTCTGTTATCTGGATTCGACTTATTATATTTTATTGTTGCAGCTAAAAAGTTATTACGAACCCTTGGCGAGCTAAATTGTACCACAATCGAACGAGGCCGGGGAGTGGATTTATTGGTTTTCGCAGTTCGTGTGCAGTGCAATATATCCTTATCAACCAGCCCGCAAGAGGTGACCTCAGCAATCCGCAAGACGGTATTAATAAGGTTCTCGTTCTTGTCCTCTGGTACACACTGTATCTCAATATTATTCGAACGGGAGTGTTGCTCCAGTTGATTGATACGGTTGCTTAGGTTGTCAACTGTAGAACGAAGGCCACTATTCTCCTCTTGTAATTCCTTAATAATCTTCTTGGTGGTTGACTGCTCTTCTATGAAACCTTCATATTGTGCGTTCATGAAACTCATGGCATCCTTGAGATCCTGCATGTCATTTTTAATATTGACCAACTCTGTATTCAGGAGGGATCTCATGGTACTAGTTAGTTGCACTAATAAGTCAGCATTACTCTGCTTGATGACGTCCTGGACAATATCACGAATACGTCCCTCGGTGAAGGAGGTCTGGGATGCCTCCTCAGGAGAGTGTAGCGCAGTTCTTTTATTTGATCTGTTCGTGTTATTAGCAGCGAAGCGAGGTGGGGTAACGTCCTTGTTATTAGGCATGCTTTAGATATTCGCGTCGAGTTACGACAATATATCCAAATATCGCCGATATTCGTTGACATATGAGTAATCAAGCCAATTCAAATTGCAACTTAAATGACTCGCTAAGTTGTTGCTAGGCCTATTCGGTGCAGGTAAGCGGTTGGTGCGAGCGAGACAGGCAGCAATTCCCGCAGGTGTAAGCGAGAAAGCGGCAGGTGCAAGATCTACTGACCTCCACACGTTCGGTTAATAAATCAGATTTTTGAGATTTCTGAATTAACACTGTGTTTATTCACTGAATTCCAATCACACTAAAAAACTGATATCACTGTGTTGTAGCTATCAACGTAAGCTTTCCAATGGTAGTAAACACTTTAGGAATCGAGCACTTATGTCGTATTTATGAATTAATTTACGAGGAACGGTATAGCAGTGCAGCCGCTAGCGGGAGCGGCGGGTAGTTTAAATATATAGTTCAAATAGACTCACTTTTGGATTTAGACAATAGTAAGTATGCTAGAATACGCCGAGTGGCCTAGAGCCAAGTATAAAATATCTTTCCAATAAATGGACTGATAATCAGGGTGGAATATTTCATAAATATTTCCACACGATGGTTCAGTATTTACTCAAGCATCATTATTTGAAAGCCCTATCATAATCAGATTAGCCTTATCCGTGATTTGGCCATTATTAACAGAGCTAATCACAAGCTCTTAAAACAATATTATTATAACCTTATTTGTCTTTTGTCTTTCTTTGACATCCGGCGTCAAAGCGGGACAAAAGACAAATAAGGTTATTTTAACCTTGTTTTAAGAGCTTGCGGTAGGCTCCCAGGTCTCAGAAACGCATTCTTTCGGCGGCCACACACTACTGTAAATATCAGAGATCTATGGTTGACGTGGTATTACGTAGTATATTATTTACTCTATGGTATTACTATCGTTCGACGGGACTCCACCTATCGCGCCCGTCGTTGGTTCGATTCCCACACAGGACACGCATTTGTGTGCTTGGATATGTCTGTATGTCCTGAGTCTGGGTGTGATTATGTACATTAAGTAATTATATACAAACAAAAATTTGAGTATATGTATAGTTATATCAGTTATCTGGTTTCTATAGTAGGTCTGCTTAGTTTGGGATCATGATTAGTTGGGGCCGTGTATGAGGATTGTCCTAGTATATTATTATTATAAATTGTAAACTAAAATATGAATTTACCTAAAATAACTGATATTAACATAAATCGATGTTATAGTCTATAAACTACACGTGCTGATAAGACCGCTACTAAATGACATAACTTTTGTAATAAAGTCGGGTCTGGGTATACTAAAAAGCAGTGGTTACTAGATCCTTAGGTCTATAAAATAACGTGTCTGGAATATAAATTATTAACACTATTCTGTCATGTTATAGGTTTTAACACAGATATTAAAAAAAGTGGGATATATTCTCGCTAACAAAAAACTGTGTCACTCGAGTCGGCCACCACGCTTTACGTACAAGCCGGCACACACACATTCACACATTAGTTGAGCGCGAGTAATCGACTCTGTGTAAACGGCGACATTGTCTAATTTCCCGCGGAATAGCCAACTAAGGTGTGCGTGAGAGGTGGCCGACTCCATAGACACAGTTTTTTGTTAGCGAGAATATGTCCTCCGTAGTCTGTGGGTTTTAAACAGTAGGTATTTTAAGTAAGAGCTCTTATTCCGTCATGATATTAAATAATCAATTTTTGAGTCAAATTTACTACTATATGGATGTTCGTTACTATATTACACAAAAACTACTGAACGGATTTGGATAAAAGATAGATAGTAGTTGCCAGTGTCCGACATGACTTGCAACTTGAACTCTACCTTCGAAATGATAAAGGCTATTATTGGTTTTAGCTTTCAGGCTTTGACAATATTAAAAGTCAAGTAACCCACATGTCATCTGTCAAAGAAAATTGTTACTTCTTATCTACTGTTAAAAACAAAGTATGTCAATAAAAATAAAAGGCGTATATAACAAAAACCTTTCCATCGAAAAATAAACGATTATTACTCACATAAATATTCATGATTTGGATATTTTCGGCGTAACCCTTCCAGACCCAAAATGTCCGTCCGATATTGCCATGACGTTATTTCGAACTCGTTTTATTAAAGCCATATCAATAATAGAGTTATGAACGTGAATGAAATGTTATTTATACATTTATTAAATTAAGGCAGTACATTAAAGCCGTTAAATATCATGAAATATTATATTCCTTGTTAGGTTCTGCAGATTGGACGACACTATATGAAATGCACGATGTAGATGAAATACTAAATTACTTTTATAGCATGCTTACCAGTATTTTAGATTATTGTATACCCAGGAAAAAGCCAAGGATGTTTCACAAATATTTTACCTAAACCGTATCTAAATCAGTCAAGCCGTTTTCGAGACGAATGGGATTATTTGTTTCTTGTATCTACACAAAAACAACTTCTCACCCTAAACGCATATACGTTCTCCGTTACACCCCGTGGGAAAGCTAAGAACCCAAAAGATTCTTACAAGAAATCTAGACATTATTGCATACTATAGTTAGTTACAGAGGCACAAAATTAAGTTATTAAGGTATTTTTGTGCGGAAACCTCCAATCGTGAATCATTCATAAAGAGGAAAACGCAAAATGATGAAAAATAGTGCGGCTACGAACAGTATGCCCAGAGAATTATGAAAGAAAGATATAACTTTCTCTGACGCACACAGCGATAGATATTTCTAAATTATATGGTTGGGACAAAAAAGAAATAAATAATGATACTTTTATTCCAAAAAAACAACAATATTCCAAACATCCTTCGTTAGGGATCACACTAAAATCACAGATATCAATTTATATAAAAGGCTTTGACCTGAGACGACAGACTGACTGACAAAACGACTGGATGTAGAGGGAGACTTTATCAAGAGATTTATTTATGTGTAGATGTGTGACAGACAACGCACACTATGAAAAAATTTAGAAAATTCACTCCCCGAAAAGTATAAAAGTGGTTCAAAGTTTTAACAAAAAGCCTCCATTGCGCCGACACCATACACTAGGTAGTTGAAATGTTGAATGTCGATAAAATAAACATACACGTGTTTCAGGATTTTCCGTTACTGGTTAAAAACAGAAATAATTGCAGAACTTGCTGCGCATTCGACACGTCTGTCGAGCTAGAGCTCCGGAACTATAGTAAAACTGTAGAACCAACGTTGAATATATTGATCAAACACTGATTGAGGATGATGAAGGAAGAATATCAGAATACTTAAAGACGATTTTGAATTTGTATGTTTGACTACACTAATATCCAAAATTTGTCAATGGAGTTTCATAGTTTCATTTCACAGATTTATCATAGTTGGTTTTGCGCTTCGAATAGACTATGCTTTCTAGACTTTGCTTTCTTATGTGTGTATTCTACCGCTTGTACAACGGAGAGTGTTCTAAAGAATTGTTCAACTTGATGCCCACGGCTACCTTCCACCATCGCAACTCTCGCCACCGACAGGGAGTCCATCCTCACACATTGAAACCAGAATTGTTTCGAACTGTACGAGCTCCACGGAGCTTCCTTCCGCGGACGCTCAGACTGTGGAATGAGCTCCCTGCCGTGGTTTCCCCAATGGAGTACAGCATGGGGTTCTTCAAAAAGGGTGTGAGGAGATTTCTGCAGAGTCGGCAACGCGCAAGTGATACCCCTGGTGTTGCAAGTGTCCATAGGCTACGGTAACCGCTTACCATCAGGCGGGCCGTATGCTGGTTTGCCACCTTAGTGGTATATAAAAAAACTAGCTTTTCAGATGCTATTTTGTATGTTTTGACACACAAAATATTAATGAGGTATTGATACATATATTTTACAGGCCCTCTCTGAGCCAAATCAATTGTTAATATGACCGTGATATCTTAGTAGTGATACTATGAGGTGTTTAACGCTTTTAGCACTGACGAAATCTAGGTAACTTTTAAAGAACGAATTAACAAAAAATTTGTATTTTTGCATTTTTCCCTTGCGTATGAATTACGTGAATCCTATATCCTATTACTATATACTATTATAAATTCGAAAGTGAGTTTGTTTGTTTGTTACGCCTTCACGCCTCAAATACTCAACGGATCATCATGAAATTTAGCATACAGATAGCCTATGGTATAGAGAAGGACATAGACTACTTTTAATCCCAGGAACGCGGGTGAAACTGCGGGGAACAGCTAGTTTTTAAACAAAAGCAACAATAGATCATTGAATAATTTATATTATGACTAAAACCTAATTAAATTATTTACATGTCTACAAGTTTATTATTAATTTGAGCTGTTTGCCTGCGGTCCTCGTAATAATAACAACGTTCAATGTGACCCTGTCAGATTTCAGTGTATTACATTAGTTAAATACATTGTGTCTCGTATAATTATAGTACGCGTAAAATATATAGGCTTATGCGTTGTTTAAGTTATAATTAGCTAAGTTTTAGTGGTGAACTATGTGATACCGTACCGACGAACGAATTTAAATCTTATGGGTAAAGGAAATCATATCTTTTAAGATTGATAGAGTTATCTTTAAACACCTCACTGAAACTATCCACTGTAAATTACGAAGAAACTTGCATAGGCAAAAAATAACCAAAGTATCAAACCACAAGAATCCTTTGCCGACATCCTGCATATTTGGACACAAAGGTGCCGATTCTGTTGTAAATCGCACTAAACTAATTTAATCATATCAAATCTCTTTCTTAAAAAAAATATTCATCATAGGCCTTTATCAGTCCACTGTTGGACATAGGCCTCTCTCAGAGCGCGCCACTCCTTCCGATTTCTTGCCACCCGCATCCAGCCCACTCCGACTACTTTTTTGAAGTCGTCAGTCCATAGGGCTGGGGGGCGACCCACACTACGTTTACCAAGACTCGATCTCCACTCTAAGACTCGTCTGCTCTATCGATCGTCGGTTCTGTGGCAGATGTGATTGGCCCATTGCCGCTTCAGATGACTTCGTTGCGGATTTTATCTTTCAAAGAAACCCCGAGCATAGCTCTTTCCACAACTCGCTGAGTGACTTTAAATTTTTGGACCAGTCTATGCGTCAGTCAGTGTCCACGTCTCGGTTTCGTAGGCAGAACGCACTGGTTAAAGACCTTTGCCTTTAGGTATAGGTGACTGAATGACTTGGCGAAGTTTTTCAAATGCTGCCCAACCCTCAATACTGCTTACAAACATTATTGAATAAATTAAATTAGGTATTATACGAAAAAAACGCCTTCGTAAGATAAAAATTTTCTGAAAAGAGAAAAGCAAGCTCTGTTATATCTATAGAATTTTGAATATAACTTAAATTGTATAAGGTATTGCAGACAAACCAATAACCTAAATGTTGGTATGGTTTTGAAGTAATATCTGTTTGACCCTAGCAGGGCGATATTAACATGTGATCAAGATTAGCTTGTAAGGATAATAGGAAGAGGAATAGCTTCGCGCGTTGTAAAGAGCAAGACTTTTTCACGTAATGTAACTAACATAAAACTTGGTAAATCTGATCTCTCGTGAACTTTAATATTCCACGCGCGGATGGAGCTACTACCTACGCGTCAAGAATGAAATTAACTTAATTCTAGCTACAAAAATAAATGGCCAGTCCCACGGTGATCCCACGAGAGAAAACGTACATATATTCCTTATGGAAGTATTCTTTTATATACTGTACATTAAGTTAATGGATTATCTAAAGCAGTTTTAGACACTGCAATTGTAAAAATGTGGTAACTAAATTCGTAAAATATTTTAAATACAATAATTTCTTGAATAGGTACAACTTATGTTTCACAGCTGAGGAGAGCAGAAAGAGTTTTCGTCACAATAATATCAAAACTTTCGTTACAAGCTGTGCATAGCGCCATCAGTCCAGTTCCAAACCTTACTGGTAAGTGCATAGTGGTGTGTACATAGGGCTGTCCAAAATTCACATATAAATTATTTTTTTGTTTATAATATACTCTTAGTTATTATGTAATAACAAAGAGTAGTATTTAGTTTATTTACATATTTACTTTTATTTATTTTATGTATGTAAGTATTATGTAAGTATTGTTTATTTCGTATATATTGTATTATTTGTAGGTAGACGCTCAACCTGCCCGCCTTTAGATTTTTTCCTGTACCCAAAGGTTGCCTGGAAGAGATACATTGTATAACTTCCCTAATGTGTAATACTTTTGTTATTTTTACTATGTCAGTGTATACAATAAAGAATATTTCATTCATTCATTCAAAGAACATTGTGTTTTTCAATTTAATATTTAATTTAATATAAATGAATGGGTGTAATGGAAAGGGTATATCACTTTTTTGGTACAACGCGCGAAAGAGTAAAAATATTAGCAAGTGACGCAAAATTATAATGACTTATTGACCGGTGACATGTTGGCTTTGAGTATACATAACATGTTGGTTATGATTTTAATTCAATAAACTTGGAAGCAAACATTTGGTACAGTAGTACCCAACTGATATGGCGCGTCGTGAATCTTCGTTCGCACAGAAAAGAAAGTATGGCCCCGAAGATTTACGAAAGAATGCGTAAAACTTACAATCAACCTTAGATCACTACTATAAGGTTCATAATACACTGCAGCTGTTAGTTCCCTCTCACTCGCAAGTCACGCCCCTCCGCAATGCGCGCGCTAACATGGCGGCAGCTGCCGACCAATAGCGTTTCCCGCGGTTTGAAAATGTATCTTCTGCGCTGGTACATCGGTAAGCCATATTAATTGGGTACTACTGTATACATTTTTGAGTAATTTGTTTTGAGCTGAAACTTTTTATGGAGAGTAGTACCTGATGTAGTCTTCAACCCTTGCGGATAGATGTACCCTTTCCATTGCACTTTATATTGGTAAAAAAAAAAGAAAAGAAACTTATTTATTTGACGAACACATTAACATAACAATATTTAAAATTATAAATAAACCAGAAGGTCTGTGCCGTCAAATAGGACACAGCTCAGCATAGTGCTACTGACTACTGTCAGCAGCGCTGATTTTCAGCTGACGCCCTTAGTGATGTCACGGTCGTAAGTATACGAATAAAAAATAAAAAAATAATAAAAAAGCTAAAAATGATAAACAATAAAATAAAATAAATATATATTAGTGTGAGTGTGTATTTCACACATACATGCATAACCTTTAATTTTTCCACTTTATATTACACGTTGTATCTAATAATTATAGGTAGATATTAACTATTATAAAAATCTGATCAACACGGGGTTATTCAGTAGTGTGAATATAATGTTTTTTGAGGTCACTTATACCTGTCCCGGAGACAGGTGACGTAGGTTGAGTTTATCTCCTGGAATATGAGGAAATAAAAACATTCAGTGCCGTACCTAAAGGTAAATACGGGTATAAAGGTGGAGCGACAGGAAGAGGACAAAATATTTTTGACATGTTTTATGTTGTGTTATGTCATGTGCGAAAATATTACATAGTTGGAAATGTACAATGTATACCATCCATTTTTCAATTTAGATAAGGTTCAATTTTGTATGATAGGATGGGATCTGTGATGGGAGAGGTCAAATTCCAATTTCTATCACTAGGTGAATCTTTCTAATTAATTATTATATTCATAAATTAGCTTTTAAATCAAAATCAAATAGTCATTTATTCAGTTTAGGCCCTAGTAAGGCACTTATGAACGTTAAATTGGTACATACAGTTGAATTTAAAAGAATGCTTTCATCATAGCAAGAGGAATAGTCGCCAGAATTAAACTATAAACTCAGAAGATTCTAGATTGATTTTTCAACGACATTCCAATTTCAAACAGAACGAAAAAGTTATAATAGTACATTATGATACATGTGTGCAAAGTTGGTTATTAACACTCCAGACGATAAGGGAGCCGAGAGTGTAATAATCAATGCACACGCGTGTCATAGGACGTTTTTCAACACACTTGCGAGGAAAAAAACAGACTTGTATTTTGCAATAAATGTCACATTACGAGCGAGTGTGTTAAAAAAATTTAAATCATGTTATTGAAAAATCGAAGCAAACAAGCAAAAATATTCCGTATTCTATTTTCAAAAGAATAAAAATGCTAGTTTGTAATTAGAAGCACATTTCCTGAGACGCCTGTGGGTTTATTGGCGGAACACTCTAGTGGATCTCAAGGGCTCTCGGCAAACACTCGCCGGTGTCCGGTTGCGTTTGCGGAGACGACGCCTGATGTACTCGAGCGAATATAAGATGGCATAACTTTATATTAGTAGGATATTTTGCACATTAGGATATTTTGAGTCCAGACAGAAATGATTCAATACATTCAGGTTTTAATAGAACTACCATACGGTTGCCTCTGTGTATGATGGCAAATACACCAAGCAATTATTACTTGTGATTAAAAATTCACCTAGAAATGTAGTTCGGTATATATTATGTGGGTTTTTCTGGGTGCTCCTCTGATAAAGACGGACGGACAGATAAATATTGGACGGGCCAGTTGACGCAATTAATTCCACCTATCGCCGCAGGTCGTGGGTTGTGGGGATAAAAATGTCCTTCTCCATACCATAGGCTATCTGCATGCCAAATTTCATGATGATCCGTTGAGTAGTTGAGGCGTGAAGGAGTAACAAACAAACTCACTATCACATTTATAATAGTTAGGATAGGATATCAGTTATCTGGTTTTCATAGTACAAGCTCTGCTTAGTTTGGGATCAGATGACCATAGGTGAGGAATTTCCCAGGATATTAAAAAAAGGCTACCCTCAGTTATGTCAAGCCCTCAGCCCCCACCAAACTGAAATTCTGGATCCGCCACTGGCGTCGACACAGTTTAGTACGTGACTAAGTGAATGCCGGACAATTACCTTATTCAATATAAATCTCGAAGCAACGCATCTACACCTACATTCTGAGGTAAGGGGTACGAACATTTTTGTATGGGAGCTGGCATAACCATCCGCCGCCATTTTGATTTTTTTTCAATGTCGCGGCGCACGATGTAAGTGGTATATTTGGGTAGAGGACACTTATACAAACAAAAAATATTAAGCAATATGGTGACCTAAAGTGTCACGTTTCCGAGATATTTGGAGGTAAAGATCGCCATATGAGAATTACGACAATCATTAAAAACGAACTTATTACGTGTTTATATGCATTAAATTGTATTCAAATAATAGTTCCCAGGTTGATTTAACTATTTATTAGAATATAGTAAACAAAGAGCACGAAAAAACAATATTCGTTAATTGGTTACCTACTAAACCGCATCGCAATATTCGAAATGAAACACAATGTTGTCAAGTAGCTCGGATCGTAGTGGTTAACTTGTTTTCCATGTCGCCGTTATTAACCAAAAATGACAATACTTGTCTTAAAATATCATTTTACCGAGATATTGGAATATCGATGTATATATAATATGAGACGAATGAGAATAGTTTAATGTTGATTAAGTACAGTATATGTTCTTGTTTTTAAGCAAAAGTGGTCAAATAATATCGCATTACGGTTTTAAAAATAAAATAAAACACATAATAGAAACAAGCCGTGACCTCAAACCTTTAAATAAAAGGTTTTTTTTACACTACTTAGGTAGCAAACAAACATACGGCCCGCCTGATTGTAAGCGAAGAAAGCTCCTTTGAGACCGCATAGTTCGATACTATTTTGGTTCCAATGTGTGAGGATGGACTCCCCGTCAATGGCGAGACTTGCGATGGTAGGAAGTAGCCGTAGGCATCAGGTTAAACAATTCTACAGAACACTGTCTGTTGTACAAGCGGTAGAACACACATAAAGAGGCAAAGTCTCTTCTCAGATTGAGGAGCCCTAAGCCGCTTGTGAGCTCGGGATCGTGACGATTCTAATGGCACGTCGCTGAACCGAGTCCAAAGGCCCAAACTGGTATCCAGGTAAGAGCAGTACTCCATATAAGGCCGGACTTGCGACTTGTAAAGTTGCAGCCTTTGCCCCGATGTGAAGTACTGCTTCGCTCTGTTGAGCACTTCCGAGTTTTTTGGATGCTAGCTTAACCTTGTCTTCTAGACGGCTATTGACTTCGTTAGAAATGTCGATGCCGAGGATCCCGAAGCTTTCACTGCTGTCCGTGTTCTGGAATTGTGAAGCCACAGTAAATGGGGTTTTCTTAGCAGTGAACGCGCAGACTTGGGTCTTAGTGGGGTTGAAATGGACTAGGTTTAGTCGACCGTAATCGGAGACACTAGTTATGAGCTCTCGATTTCAGACACAAGCCGATCGCGGCTTTCCTCCACCACGAAACGAGGAATATTTGCAATAATAATATTAAATCTTTATTATCAGGCTACTGTGGCCCATACCTTACCAACTAACATAAATAGTATAATAACACATTTTTGTTAGTATAAAACACTAAAGCCTATGTTAGTTAACACTACTGCACTGCACTATGTCTTCGTGCGATCATGTGGCACTTGTCCGCGAAAGTGACGGAACACCACGTTCTGCGGCCAAAAGTCCTCTTCCATGACGAGGTGCAGAAAACATGTTGATACTCGCACCATGAACGCCTTGAAGTTGACGTTACGGCTCGATTCCAACAGCTGCATCCTCTGCGAGTACTTGATTCTTTGGCGAATGTACTCCACGATGTCCTCCGCCTTGGTGGCGTAGTGTAGACGAGAAATATACACCGGAGTGTTTGGCATGGCAGCACGCATGATTTGATTGGGCTCCACAGGAGCTGTGCCGCATCGGTTCTTATTCGTTTTCTGACGGTGCTTCCTGCTTTGCACTATCTCAAAACCATCATCACAAGCCCGCTTCGATTCCTTTTCAGGCATGGGCTTCGTAAAAGGTGCTGACGTAGTAGACACTGGCAGTGGGTCAGTGGCTGGGTAGGTGGTGCGGCGCGGGCGATGCGCGTCCTGTGTACAATGAATGCCGTCAATACACAGCATTTCATTGATATGCAGCAGGAACAGTGTTGAGGACAGTACAGACCCTTGCGAGACGCCAGCATAAATATATCTCTCAGCTCTTATGCATCTGCTGGACAGAAAATTGGCGACCCATTTGCATAGTCCCTCGGGAAGCCCATATGCTGGTAACTTCGTTAGGAGACACCGGTGCCAGACCCGATCGAACGCCTTCGCCACCTTGACTCTCGATGGCAAGTAACCACTCGGCTGGTGACCTTCTAGTGTATAACATAAACACATCACAGCCAAGGGACTATGGCGGAAGCCATATTGTCGGTCACTCAACAAATCGTGATCCTCTAGGTATCTCAAGAGTTGCGTGTTGATCACTCGCTACATGAAATTGGAGAGAATGGGAGGTGATGGCAATAGGCCTGTAATTCGTCGGGTCTGATCTATCACCCTTTTTGGCATTGTGTGCACGTAAGCAGTCTTCCACGAAGACGGGACTTTCATTTAGGTGGAAGTTTTATTAGGTCGGGCCGGCCACGGGACCGGGTTTTTTTTATTTATTTACGACGCTATTGCAATTTTAGCTCCCAGGGAGCATTACTTAGCGATCTTTAGTTCCAATTAACTTGGGAACATAGATTTTAGGACAAGTATTGTCACTTTTGTTTGTATAATAATGAAAAGATGGAAAACAAGTCACGATCCGAACTACTTTGACAATATTGTGGTTCATAGCGAATATTACGATGCTGTTTAGTAGGTAAGTAATTAAAAATATTGTTTTTCGTGCTCCTAGTTTTACTCTATTCAAAAAAAATTATAAATCAACCTGGGAACTATTATTTGAATACAATCGAATGCATATAAACACGTAATAAGTTAATTTTTGATGATTTTCATAATTCTCATATGGCGATCTTTACCTCCAAATATCTCGGAAACGTGACACTTTAGGCCACCATATTGATTAACATTTTTTGTTTGTATAAGTGTCCTCTATCCATATATACTAGTTACATCGTGCGCCGCGACATTGAAAAAAAACTAAAATGGCGGCGGCTAGCTATGCCACAAAGGTTCTATCCCCTTTTAATATCTTTGCTTGCTTATACAATAATTATTCTCTATCTTAGAAACTTAGCGCAGTATAACTACGCAAAGTCCGTCCAGCTTCTGTTATGAAAAGATAAAGTTTTCTACACGACAAAGTTTCGCAGTTAGCTCCCTTCAAACAATGAACAATGCATAGCACAACGTTGTAAGGAAACTTCGCTTTTCCCCGTTTTATAATTCAAAGAAATTTAGACATTTATATCCAGATTTTTTTTGGTAGGCATTTTTTATGTATTGAAAAAAAAAGCACAAAATTTTACACATAAGCGGGTCTTCCGAGAGATTTTAAAATGACTGTTTTTTTTTCGAGCCAATAGTTTGAGATATACGCTCCCAAAGTTATAAAAAGTGCCGCCCTATAATTTTTCAACTATGGGGTGGTAAATTCTGAAAATATTTATACCGTAAAGAAACTTAATAAAACTTTAAATGATTTCACTTCTTATAATATTATGTTGTGTAGTGTCAAATATTGGATAATTCCGGTTACACACTATTTTTTATTTAGCGACCACAGAAAATTTTGTATTTGCAAATATTTTATTTTACTCATAATTTGATGAAATGCACTTGGCTGCTTTTAAAGTGTTTAAAGTATATTCATAATATAAATATTTCTCTGATTAATTAATATACCAGCAATTATACAATTGTGATATATTTAATTGTTTCACACCTTTCACATGCGGTTAAACCACCTGTTTATTGAAAAACATTATCTGTAATATATTCATATTGATAAAATTAATCACATTAGAGATGCCCACGCCTGAGATTTTACCTGAGATTTTACCTGAGATTTTACCTGAGATTTTACCTGAGATTTTACCTGAGATCTTACCTGAGATTTTACCTGAGGTTTTACCTGGGGATTTGACTGGGGCTGTACCTGAGGTTGGACGAGCTGAGCTGTGTGTGAGTTGTGATTCAGAATCCTCTTTGCAAATTAAATACAAAACAGTAATTTTTACTGATAAAATAGGAGTTAACTTTGGTTCCCTTATTAATAACCATTCAAAACAGCCAGTAGTTAATTATTGTATGCCAGGTGCTTCTTACATGCAGATTATTAAAAGAATAATACAAATGAAATTTGACAACTATACCACAGTTGTAATTTTAGTTGGTCATGGACTAGATGTACATAGGATAGACCTGTTTAATAGCTTTGAGTCCTTACAAAGGTTAGGGGTACTAAAAGTAATGTTATGTGCTTTTCCCTACTCAGTTGACTATACTGACAAACAGAATAGTTATATCATGTTTCTGAATAATGTATTATTTAATTTGACATGTCACAATGACAATATTTTGTTTTTCGACACTAATAAGTTTGTTAGTGGAATAAAATTAAATCGGGATTCACTGAAAATGCCTAGAAGGACGAAAAACCTGATTGCTACATTGATAGCTTATAATATTGATAGTGTTATAGTAAATATAACAAACAGTAGGTTAAGTGACGAAGCAATATTATCTAGTAACTCTAATAATATTGTGATTAATTCTTTAAACATATAGTTTCGACAAAAGAGAAGCCTAGACAAAGTATTGTTTTATTGCATCAGAACATAAATCGCTTCTCTGGCAAAATATATGATATTGAACTTTTATTGGATAAAACCCAGGTTGATATTTTATGCTTTACTGAAACCTGGTTAAAACCTGATATGATGCTCTTTAATATTAACAATTTCACCGTCGCCAGTGCGTTCAACAGAGTGTCTGCTAATGGTGGTGGATCTATTATTTTATTAAACAGCAACATAAAATTCAAAAATCGTACAGATATATGTAGTCATTCTGTGGAGCGCGTCTGTGAGGTGGCATGTGCAGAGATTGAAAGCTCCATCATCGTATGTGTATATAGACCTCCGGCTTCTGATTTTTCTTTGTTTTATTCTATAATAGAAGAGATTCTTAGTAAACTTTTCAAATCCAAAAAGTCTATAGTAGTTTGTGGTGACTTCAATATTGATATTCTTGTTACTTCATCAGATAGAAACAATTTTATTTCTTTATTCAAATCATTTAATATGGATCTTTTGTTTTGTGAACCGACACGGGTAACAGCCACATCTTCAACATGCATTGACAACATTATTACAAATGGGAGTACTTTGGATAAGTTCTTAATTCCTGGTGTTCGCTCGGATCATTTGGCTCAAGTTGTTAGATTGCCCTCTCAAAGCCAAATATTATATGAAGTAAGTAGGGAATTTAGACCAACCACAAAGTACAAGTTAGAGAAATTTAATAGTCATTTAGAATTGAGTCTTGCTAATACCTATTTCGAATCTGATGATCCTAATCATAACTATGAAACATTGTTTACTGAGATTTGTAAAGGATTTAATAAATATTGCCCGATTAAATCTACTAAGGTAACTGATAAACTAAAATTCTGTGATTGGGCCACTAAAGGAATAAGATTGAGTAGAGAAAACATGTATGAACTCTATCGTAAAAAATCAAACACAACTAACGAAGAGTTTCATACATATGTTAGGAATTATTCAAAAATATTTAAATTAGTTTGTAATAGAGCAAAAGCCATTTTCATTGCCAAAAAAGTTAGTGATTCGACTAATAAAATTAAAACGGTGTGGAAAATTATAAACACGGAGACTGGTAAAAATAAAAAGGAAGAAGACACAATTAACCTTAAAATTAATGATAAGTTTATCTCCGATAAATTTGAAGTAGCGAGTGCTTTCGAATCTTTTTTTTCAACAATACCTACTGAAGCTACTAAGTATCTTGCATCTTCACCTAAGAAAGCCGAGTGTCTCCTTAAAGACAATTTCCCAAAACATATTCCCAATTTTTTATTTAAGTTTATTGATGCTAGTGAAATATTAGGAGCTTTCAAGTCTTTGAATATAAAAAATACAGAAGACTTATGGGGCTTATCAGTTAAAGTAATCCACTCAGTTATAACTAGTATAGCACCTATTTTAGCAGCTATTTTTAATCAATGTATTGTTCAGGGTTCTTTCCCCGATTTGATGAAACACAGTAAGATCATTCCTATATTTAAATCTGGGTGCAAAAATAATCCTTCTGATTATAGACCCATCTCTATACTTCCAGCGTTAAGCAAAATCTTTGAGAAAGTTATACTAAATCAATTGTTAACTCATTTCACCAAAAATCAGATTTTACATGATCATCAGTTTGGATTTACAAAAGGCCGGTCTACGACAGACGCTGGTGCTAAACTTTTAAAGCATATTTTTGAAGCCTGGGAGAATTCACAGGATGCGGTTGGCGTATTTTGTGATCTCTCCAAGGCATTTGATTGCGTAGATCACTACACACTAGTTTTAAAACTCCAACACTATGGAGTTCGTGGAGTGGCACTCGATCTTATATCATCTTATCTATCAGGTCGCCAACAAAAAGTAGGTATTAGCGGTACTACGTCCTCAGGGTCTTTAGTGAAAACGGGCGTACCGCAAGGATCAATTTTAGGCCCTTTTTTGTTTCTGGCATATATTAATGATCTGCCCTATATGGTAAATGAATTGTCGGATATAGTTTTATTTGCTGATGACACTTCTCTAATTTTTAAAGTCAATAGGAAAGATACAGACCTTACGCAGCTCAATGACACATTATCAGCTGTATCAAAATGGTTTGCCGCCAATAATCTTATGCTTAATTCCTGTAAAACTAAATGTATAAGGTTTTCTCTCCCTAATGTTGTTAAGAGTGACACTCATATCTTTGTCGATGGTAAAAGACTTGCACTAGTGGATAAGGCAGTTTTTCTCGGCGTTACATTAGACAGTAAAATACAATGGGGTCCTCATATAGAAAGATTAGCTAGTAAACTGAGTTCCGCCGCCTTCGCAGTTAGAAAAATTAGACAAATAACAGATGTGGCTACAGCCAGGTTGGTTTACTTTGCTTATTTCCATAGTTTAATGTCCTACAGTCTTCTGCTGTGGGGCTCAGCTGCAGACTTTGAAACTATATTTATTCTGCAGAAAAGTGCAATTCGCGCAATCTATTGTTTGGGTCCTCGCGAATCACTACGAAGTCGATTCAAGGAATTTAAAATTTTAACGTTACCGTCACAGTACATTTATGAAAATATTATGTTTGTCCGTAAAAACTTAAATTTATTTGAAATTAATAGTAGCCGCCATAACTTCAATACAAGAAATAAAGATAAAATTGTGACACCTAGATTCAGGTTATCTAGAGCTAATAAGTCTTTTCTCGGAAATTGCGTTCGATTCTATAATAAAATCCCACTCGAAGTAACTAAAATGTCTTATGATAAATTCAAAGATTTCATAAAGCAGAGGTTAATTGACAAAGCCTACTATAAGGCGGCTCATTACGTGGAAGACAAGAATATATGGTTGTAGTAGCTTCTCTCTGCACTTGCATCCCCCTGGCTAAGTGACAATTGTACGAATAAGCATAAAATAATAATGTATATATTGTATAAGTATTTGGAAAAAAGCTGTAATATTAAAAGATCTTCCACAAAAAAAAAAACCTTGCTGAGTTTCTTGCCGGAGTCTTCTCAGTTTAAGTGTATTCCGAACCGGTGGTAAATTCAACTGTATGTACATAACGTTCATAAGTGCCTTACTGGGGCCTAAACTGAATAAATGACTTTTTGATTTGATTTTGATTTTGACATAGTAATAATATAATCATCCGTGTGATCAATAAGTGTGAAATGTTTTTATTTTCTTTGCAAAAGGGGCCGAATGAACCGAAGTTTAAAGCTACAAGTTAAAATGGGGTATTTTTAAATTATAAAAATATATAGAATGTAGTTTCTAACTAGCATACTTTTTTCGAAATCATCAAACTTAACACACGCTACTTAAAAAACGCGAGCCGAGCGAGCGAAGCGAACGGTGCCGCGGCAGCGGCCGGCGAGCGCTAGATCCAAGTTTGTGTTTTGTGTAAATTTTTGGTGGTCACCATTTTTGGATTAAACAATCAGTAGGATCGCAAGTTGTAAAGTTTTTGGTTCTAATTTCACGCTAAAATGGGTATTTAATTTCGGTGATCATTTACTATTCTTTATTATTATATTAAAGTGATTTTATCTGGTGGTTCGTTAAGCATAAGCCTACGAGTTTTAAGCCTATGCAATTAATAAAAATTTATAAATAATATACCTACATACATTTTATATATCTACACGTTTGTATATCTACACCCTTTAATTTAATAGTCATGTCATAACAGCTCAATCACACAATTATTACGGAGCCGAGAACCAAAACACTGTTGAATATTCCCAGAAAATGTCCACGTCAATCAATGTGGAACGGTAAGAGAAGAGGGTCATAATTAAGGCTCCAAATCAAAGCCCTTAGCCTGCCTTGCCTACCTTTATTTAATACACCTGTCAAAAATAACAAATCACAACAACCATCGAAAAATTTTATGTTCATAATAAAAATCTACTTATTTTTTTTTATTTGACGAAATGAACAGGGATTTGAAAAATAATGGACCCTAAATAATTATAACATCAGAAGAAATATCGCGATTGTCTAACAGAAAAAGAAAAATTATAACATAATTGTCACATCTGTCGGAATTCTTTTGAATTAGTTTAGTTTTGCTCTCAGGGCTAATGGTGCCGATTCTGTTGTAAATCGCACTAAACTAATGTTAGTCACATCTCATCTCTTTCTTACGAACATAATTGAAAAAGGATAGAACATATTTTAAGTTCTCAAATTAATCTTTGCCGTCTTGTTTTGCGTGTATTTAGGCGTAACCGCGATAGATGGCGACTAAATTTATATTGAAAACAAGCATTGGACTAATTTTACAGTACTAAATTTCTTACATCCTTTTCTTATGTTCTTTGTTAGAAAGAGACACAGTGAGATTAAAATTAGTTTAGTTGTGAACAACAGAATCAGGGCCAATGTCATTGCAGCAAATAGGTGTCCAATAAGTACTTACGCCGTAACAAATACTTAAATAAATACTTGATACATCATACTATCTCAGAAAAAAAAGTTGGATAAAAATATATAAGATCCCGCAGAAAATATGGGACGCAAGATAAAAATAAGTTTGAAAAAGTTGGAACAACCGTTGTTTGAATAAAAGATAATGCATGACATCCCCTTCGTGTAAGATAGTCACGTCTCAAGTGCAAGCAAGATGCCTGCAGAGATTGGAAGATTGGATTTTTATGGCCCTGCTCATGTCACCATGGTAATTGATGCGGCGAAGGTGAAAAACCCATAAAGCTATAAATATATAAGGTAACTAGCGCATAAATCCAGCTGTTGAAAGACCGATAGGTGCTTGGCGGCAGATTTAATATTTTATTTTATTGAAGGGTGTTTATTTCTAAAGTAGTATTTAACAATCTATAGAAATAAGTAAAATTGAAATGTCTGTTTGTAATATCAAAATATACTTATACAAAAAGAAAACTTTTTTATTTTTTTCAGGGGTCAGCTAGTATTAACTAAATTAAATTAAACTAAAATATAGCCATTAAAGGCAAACTGCGTTAAAATCGTTGCCCACAGGTAGGATTCCTAATAAAAGCTACCTTTGCGTTGCATGAGGTAAACGCCAGCTTTTTAGACACATGGTGTATTATGGTGTAGGCGTCTGGAAAGCTCCTTAACTTCTATAATTAGTCGTAGTGAACTCCCAACTGAAAACAAAAATATACACAAGAAACATATTCCTATACTTTTCCTACAGTACATCCTTACTTATAATAAAAACGCGAAAACTAGTGAACGGATTTGGATGAAATTTGGCACATAGATAGAATATATTCTGGATTAACACATAGGATTCTTTTTATCCCAGGAAAACATACGACCCCTCGGGAATGCGGGTGAAACCGCGCGGGACAGCTAGTTCACAATAAAAATGAAAGATGCCTTGGAGAATATGTTTAATGTTTACGTGGAACTAAAAAGAGAACGTGAATTAACCAGAAGCGTTAGTTGTCGTAAAACCTACGTTTGTTTTACGTCCCAAGTGTTAAAGATAAAACCTTTTGTTGATAATAAACGGCACGCTATAACTACTAAGATTATACTCAGGACTAAGCTATAAGAGAAAACTATAATGTTTATTACTGTGAATTTATTATCTTAACGCTAACTCGAGACGTTATTATGTACAATTTGTGTTAGAACTATGACAATTTAATTTAAAAAAGTTAAATATATACTAGTGTAAAATAAAGTGTATTCTGTGTGTGTGTGTTTTCAAAGAGGTAGAGCGTAGCGTTTATTCGCTCAAAGAGCAGCTCGACTGGGGATGTACCTCCACTTTTCAGAATACCGAAGCCAAATAACTTTATGTTATGTAAAGTTGTGTTCCTGCGCGTGAGTAAGGTCGCCAGAGCTCATAGGGGAGGGGGGAAAGGTCGGTAACGCGTGAGCGATGCTTCGTGTGTTGCAAGCGTCCATATGGTAACCGCTTACCATCAGGCGGGCCATATGCTGGTTTATCGACTAAGTTGTATAGAAAAAAAAAGAAAAAACTAATATTATACTTACAGCTTAGGTTGGAAAAGTTTAGATGGGTCAGTAAGGGCAAGATACCTTAAGGGTTGAAGCCACGCGAATATGGTCTTAGAAGACTATCCCTAACTTTTTGAGTTATTGCCATCGGCATTTACAGAATTTAAAAAAACAAAATTTATGGGTAAAGTTTTTTTAACTTGGCAATAACATAGAGCCTTTTGATCCTTGTCAGAAACAGGATCGAATAAGCTAATAATATTTTTATCGAACATCGTCGTTTTCGGGCTGTTTTTTTTTTCGAAATCTGTAAGAGACTATAGCAATAACTCGAAAAGTAACGGATAGTCTCCTAAGACTCTTCTCTTCGCGTGACTTCAACCCTTAAGGTAGCTCACATTGACCCGTCAAAAATGTTCAGAGCGCATTTCCTGGATATAATTTTATACCAAACAATAATATCATGTGAAAAACCAGTTACGTTCTAAAATATAATACCATTCGAATGATTACGATTCTCGTAGCATTATTGCAACACGTTCTACGAATGTGCTATGAATGCTCTACGATCGCGCTACGATACCGTAGAACCGGTATTTACTCGCTTTCAACACCATTTGCTGTTTGCATATCAAATACAAGCTGAATTATAGAGCATGTTTCCTTATTCAGAATACATGCAATTTATAATTGCTTTTTCATCACACTTGCTCGTAAAGTGACATTTATTGCACCGTTTTTAGTATCTTAATGCAGCTTATTACGCACAAGTGCTTTTTACTTTACATTACCGCAGTATAATGATAAGTATAATCCCGATTATGTTAAGTTTGTACCTCAATGCAATTGATATTTGCGTAGACGAAGCATTCTTAATTTAAACAGGTAAAACAGTTTGACAGCGAATCTCTGTAAAAAAATAACTTGCGCGCCATATTTGTTGACGTTCTTATTGATTATTATCAAAAAATCTACATAAAAAAATACAAGTCTGTATTTTCCTCACAAGTGTGTTGAAAATCGTCGTATGGCACGCGTGTGTATTGATAATTACACACTCGGCTTCCTTATCGCTTAATATCACCTCGTCTGTAATGACCAACTTTGCACACATGTATCATAATGTACTATTAATATTTTATTAACACCATATTGTTATGCCTTGCTTTCTTACCGCATCTTCTTAGCTCATTGGCAGACGATGGTCGCGGGTTCGAATCCTTCGATGAGCTTGCAATTGCGGTGAAGGTTAACATCGTGAGGAAGCCATAGCAAGTTGACAAGGTATTTTTTAGGCCTCCACTCTTAGGTTGGATAATTTGCCTCCAAATAACTGCCGGTGTTAATCAACAGCTGCCTGGGCTAGGCTCTAGGCTTTGTGATCACTGACCATGGTGAGATTGTGGACAAATACAGGCAAAAAAATATGTTAAAACCTGACTTCTGAACTAATGGTAACTTCTCAATGACTCTATCTTTAAGCATAGTTGAATTAGTCAGCTTTTTTTTAATTATAAGGGTACAAAAATCCAATAACGAAATTTAAACGGACGCGACATTATGCAGCCTAATTCCGACCAGACTACAAAAACATGTTACTTTTACGTTAAGTTTACTTTTGAAAGGAAAACCTTTTATGAAACTGTACGACGAAGCAGATATAAGTGCTACGCCAATACCTTTTAGTTATCAACCTCTAAGTATCTAGAAAGTAATAGAAGATAATGCTTACGTTCGATAATCTTTGCAATTATCAGCATCTGTTAGCGAAAACTTCATTAATAGGAATTTATGTGTCTGGGAACTTCGTGGGGCCATACAAATCATCATGAAAGAGATTTAATTTGTCACCAACATTTTTCAGGGAAATAAATTGCTCGCGCTATCAGCTAAGATTTTTTTCTGTGATATATTTTTTAACTTTCTTTCCTCTTAATAAAGGCGTCGCATTTGGGTAAGAAATGATGATAATGTTTTATAGAGTTATCATTATACTTGTTTTGAGAGTATTTATAACAAACTTTTAGAAATTACAAAGAGAAATAACAAATATATCGCTCATACCATTGTCGGGTTAGCATGGTTGGTTTTCCACCTATCACGCCTCAGCATTTGCGTGCATGAACATGTCTGCATGTCCTGAGTATGTATTTACAAACAAAAAGTAGTATATATGATATCTGGTTTCTATATTACAAACTCTGCTTGGTTTCGGATCAGATAGCCGAGAGTCAGGAAATTCCCAGGATTATTATTTATTAACATTTAGTTTACAATTAATCTTTTAGAGGGTAGGTACTCGTATGAAAGGAGAAACTGTATGATTGGCAAATTTACGGACAGCTCAAACCGCACATTACCTACAGAAACTTGAAATTTTGCTCACGGGTGTTCTAACTTAGGCATTTACTACGGAAGGGTCCCAAGGGAATATACATATTTACAGTAGGTAATGTGATTACTTATATATTTGTTTTCTTATACGATGAACAATCGTACAGCCCACCTGATGTAAGCCTTTACCGTGGCCGTATGGAAGCTTGCAACAAACGAGGCATCGCTCACGCGTTACCCACCCTTCCCCCTCCTCAATGAGCACTGGCACCCTTAGTCACGCGCAGGAACACAGCATAAAGTTATTTGGCTGCGGTATTATGAAAGGTGGAGCGCATATTTTCCCAGACGAGCTGCCGAGATCGCCTGTGCCGGGGGAAGTGTGATATCTCCCTCCATCACACTCGCAGAGCTACTGCACGATGAGTTGTGACCATATGGACTCATCGTACTCCTTGCCCGATTGCTCACGACCCCTAAGGCCTCATTTAGTCGCCTTTTACGACAGGCAGGGGAACACCGTAGCTGTTATTCTAAGACCGAGCTACAGGGCAAGAGGGCCGCGACGGGGCACGATCGCGACCCAGCGGCGTCGTGTCCGGGTGGGACCGGCCCTCTCCCGATCCCATTCAGTAAACTCTTTTGAACCATTATGGTTTCACAGAAGGAGGCTACGGCCATCCACGCCGTATCCGGCTCAGCATCGCCGACACGACTGTTGGCAACGAGAGATTCCATCTGATCTGGCTGACTAGGATCCGCCGCTCGGGTTCCTATGCAGAGCACAACGCGAGCGTGTGCGATGGTCCTAAATCTTCGTCGCTCCCACCGCAGTGAAAGCAGGCCGCGGACTGAAATACACTAACCAATACTAGTTTGAAATTAGTTATAAATTGGGCAACATTCAATGAACAACACAACTAAACATGTTATGTACCGAAACTAAAATGTAACATAAACTTTGAAGAGGGTGCTCACGAGGAGTTTCAAATTATTAATGGCCCTGTCAATATTTAATTAACTTTCGCGCTTTTACAAACTAAGCGTAATAGTTAGAAACTGGTGGATTCTAACATATGGGCTTGATTTTTCGGTAAAGAAAATATCATGAAGAAACCAAAGTACCTCCCACATCGTATTACAAGGTCAGTTAACGAAAGCTGGCACGTTCACAGTAGTGACACATATCCAATTTCACGTACAGTATGTTTTATTACATTATTGCTTCTAATCAGTCAGTCAATTCTAATGGACGAATGCAAAAAAAAACACTCTATATTTATGAGCAGTAGCAAAAGCAAAACAATAGTTGTCTCCTTCATACTCATAAGCTTGACTGCGCGCGAGAGACGGATAGACTTTTCATAATGCGCATGCAGTGCGACGTGACGCCGCGCGCTTATTCACAGACACTACACAAGCGCAACGTGTAAATGCGTTGAACATGCCAGCTTCAGTTAACTGACCCGTGGCCGTTTGTTTGTTTGTTTAAACCGCTAATCTCTGGAACTACCGGTCAGATTCGAAAAATTATTTCACTAATAGGAAGTTACATTATTCCCAAGTGTTACTTTTTATTCGGAAACGTGGGCGAAACCGCGGGGGACAGCTAGTTATGAGATATTTTTAATTTACATTCGTGCTTTAGCATTGTTAGCTTAAAATCTTGTTAGGGTGTAGCGGTACTTAGTGGTAATTTTTGCTATTTATAAAAGATGGTTCTCCAGAAAAAAACAAAAAACTTCTTTAGAAAACAAGTTCAAGACAAAACAAGTGAAAAGATACTGCAACTATGAATTTTCATTTTGCTGACTACTAAGACTGCTTGTACGAGTACAATATAATCACCTGTTTTCTTGCACCGGCTCCTTTAGGAATACGTCTCACATCCGCCAGGGTGCATAACACACGGAAAAACAAAATCTGTGTTCAGCCATATCACCTTTACCACAGACATAGCTTTTGAAAACAAATAGTTAAGCCAGAACAAAATAATAATAATAATATTTTCACATATGAAGCGCTCGTGGTGTAGCATGATTAGCCGTTCTTAATCGATCGGCAAAGTTAAGCTACTACCGTCGTGTACGGTATCTGGATGGGTGCCCGCCTAGTGGTATTTCAAATCCGTCAATATCAATCCGGTTTTCGTGCATTGAAAGGCACGTAAAGCCGTTCGTCCCGGTTATCACTTAATTGTGATAGTCTTTAAGAGGACTCAAGTCTTCATACTTTTCATACAAAACCTCTGTACTTATTATGGCGTTTTTATACATTTTTCGTTAGATGTTTTGAACAAATTAGTATCTTGTGCGCTATATCTAGCCGTGTATCTAGGCGTAATTTAAAAAAAGAGTGAAACAAATTCAGTCAAAGCCTCCGAAAAACAGCGTTTTTGCCTGAACTTTGGCCATATCTAATGTACCTATAAATGTAAAAGTAAAGAAAACATTTAGATACCAGGCTTGCAAATGTATTGGAGATTCTAAATAACTAACTTTTTTTTCACAAACTTGTAAGATTTTTTCACAAGAAGTATACTCCTGGAACAAGTTTTATGAATGCGAAATCATGAATGACGACCTAGCGAAGCGGCCGCGAGTGATCAGTGGAATTTACCGACTGATAACCGACGGCCCTGATGCTGTCTCTCTTTTTTCGCAGTCAAACATTACGTTGGATGAAACAACAAGCTTTTAGACTATGCTTGCGTTGAAGTTGCGCCGGCCACAGAGGGCCACCTTAAGCTAGTTGGATGCCTCCTAGGCGGCTTGAGTATTGCCCATTCCCTTTAACCCTCATTTGTGAAAGGAGGCCTGTGCTCAGCAGTGGGACATTATAGGCTGATGATGATGATGATGAATAATAATTTTTTCATTACGTCAAATGACAAAAGAGAACTAAAATGAATTGTATAGCGAGACAATTCTAATACGTCACTCCCTCCCGCACCGCTGCACTACCGCAGGAACCTACTCAGTTATGCGCTATGCCTGTAGCTGCCCTGCGTGACTTCGTTCAGTGTCATACCCCTACCATACCCTACCCTTAAAATAAGAAATGACTCAATTATAATTGAGTCATTTCTTATTTGAGATTTTCAATACAATTTTAATATAAAGTTGTAAAGTTGATATCAGATAGACAACGCTAGTCATTCGACGCCATCTCTCTAGCTTAGAAATTCCATAGCTGGCTAACATTCACTTTCATTTCTCTTCATTGGTAAGACACACGCCTTACACAATGTACGAACACAGGTACACATACAGCGCTTTCCGCTAGACGACGGATATTGCTACGTTGATGCTTTCAGTGGATGGAAAGTCTTAATAACACTCTTGCACCATATTGCTGTAATATAATATGGGATTTTAGATGCTAACATCTGAGGAGCTTTGAAAAGATGTTTATGAAGATGTTGCTTTGTACACAATAGGAGAATATTTTAAGGTTAAACTTTTTAAATTCAAAACTGATTTATTAAGCTCAGGCCCTGATAAAGCACTTTTGGATGCTACTAAAACAATAGATTCTTGTCATCCTGGTAGTGAGCCACCTCATAAATATCCCGAGAAATATCTCAAGCACTTCCATCTGCATCCCAGACTAAGAAAACTTATACAAAGGGATTCAAGTAATTACATTCATACTTTATATTATAAATGTGAGAGTAACTGTATGTTTGTCTGTCCTTTACACCTAAACAGCTGTGACGATAGCGATGAAATTTGGCACGCAAATGACCTATGGTATGGAAAAGGGCATAGGCTACTTTATATCCCATGGACGTGAGTGAATCCGCGGGGGACAGCTAGCTTATCATATAGCTAGTATTATATTACTAGAACTGTATAGGTACTTCAGATAAGCATTTTTGCCTTTATAAAGCGTAATTAATTTATAATAACCCGTCTCCCACGAGTTGTGGTAAAGTAAAAACGGTTAAAACTTTTAATGAGTTCTCAGGAATTGTTTACTACAAGATGAACGGATAAAACAAGGACCATCAGCGCATCACGAGAGCTTTTGTTGTAGTGCGGCCACATAAATCTTTGGACATATTTTTTTTGCCTTGATGAGAGTATAATTTTCAGTTCCAAATGAAACGTGATAGAAAGACGAAAAAGGACAGGAATAGGTATTTTCCCAGCGTCTTGAGGTTCGTTGGTGAAATCAGGATGGAGGATTAACATCCAGAGCTCCCTGAGGAAGCTCTGGGCTGGCAGTGGGACAATGCATGTTTTTTTTACTGTTTATACTGCCTGTAGTTTGACCGCAATCTCACCATGGCAAGTGATGATGTGGCCGAAGGTGGTAAGCACACAAAGCCTAGAAGGAAGTGGCTCACAAATGAAGCTATCGGAACACACCGAAAGGTGCTTACTACAATGTAGTACACTATGACACTGCGCTTTTCTTTCTGCTACCTGAACATTGATTTGTCTCAAAGGTCGTAAGCTTGTTTACTATCTTAGTAGAATAAAAATATATTATATTGAACAGTTCCTGAGCACACTCTCAAAATATATCCTATAGAAGACCGAAAAACATGAAACCTCACGTCGATATTCAAGGCTCGTTAGTTTCGCCTCAGCAACACAATACCGAGTACGGGCTCGGAGTTGCTAGCGCGCTTTTTTTAATGAACTTATGCTTTTTGTTAGCGATAAGACCACCTTCTTTGTTATTTTTTCTCCTTTTTTCTGTATTGTAATATAGCGTAGGTACAAAAAGTATATTATGAATTTATTAATCTCATGCAAATATAGCAGGTATATTCTGTACCTTTTAAGCCATTGCCATTTGCTGCTGTTGTTGCTCCATTTAGCTCAAAAAGAGCTAAATGGAGCAACATGTTTCAAACATGATGTTTTCTACTTAGATGTCTCAGAAATGATATCGTGGATTTTTTTACGGAATAATAACTAAGACTGCGCAATATTGCAGTTTCTGTATTTTGTGTCGTATTTATTGTGTGTCGTATTGAGTAGGGTCATTTTTTCCCCGGCTGAATACTAAACATACATCTCCGTTTGGCTCCTCTACCTTATGGTAACACTAGCTTCCCATCTACTGTATTTAGAATTAGTATGCTATTTGTTGATTTTGCGCTCTCATCTAACGCGCCAGTTGCCATGGTTGCCTATCGCGCTGTGGGTTATGGGTTCGATTCCCACTCAAGATATGCATTACCATGTCTGCATGACATGAGTCTGGATAATTATGTTATCAAGATTCTATTCCAAGCTCTGCTTAGTTTGAGATTAGATAGCCGTGAAGAAAGTTCCAGTATATTTTTTGTTTTATTAGCCACTAGCTTACCGCCTCTCGGTTTTACTTCCGATCTTCTTATTAACTTCAGGGGTTGAATTTTGCAAACCCTAAACCTAGGGGTAGGTAGTACCAACTTTGGAAGTAGTAGTAGCGGTAGGCCCCTCGGGTACTCAAGGATTATTTCCTCCCAATTTCCCTATCAACAGATTTGATAGGGAAATTGATAGGTCCACTAGTTTAGGCTGTCCGTTGCCTGTTAGTTTGTCAGTAAAAAGTCACGGTATTGTCTATAGGTAAAGGTCTATAAATATCTAGGTAATGTAATGTCCTACTTCTGATCTACGAACATTACCGTTAAGGTAAATTGTTTTATATACTTAAACCAACAAACACAAATAGTAAAATAGCTATTCAGTTCGCAAATATTATTCATTTCTCGTATTGTTATTCTGGAATTGAAATTAGGAAATTGAACTGGACGCTTCCTTGCCTACTTAAAAGCCTAAAGTATAAATTACTTTTCAAACAAATGAGTTCGGATGGCTTCTTTCTTTAACAATAAGTTGACTCTTTTATGAACCTTTGGGATTTAACTTTTGCTCTAATTCCGCAACTTGTATAACATTTTGGCTATTAAAGTAATCACATTGTTAAATTCCTTGAATCTCTTCATGAGCTTTGTGCATATCTTCAATAATTGCTTTTAGGCTGTGGTCTTCTGTAACATGGAGGTACTTCCCCAGACCAGCTGCTCCAAAATTTGGAGACCCTGTTATGCCCTACCTCTCTTCTCAGAAACATTCGACACTAGCCGGAGAAAACTGTATGACACTACCTAAAGGCGGATACATACTTGGCCAAAAACAACGCAACATGATGCGGCAAACTTTTTTTTAATAAAATACTACGTATGGCCAGTAACAATTATACTTACTGTCAGTCACAAGCTCTAGGTATAGAATACATTATATACATTGAGAACCTGTTCCTTTGAGTTTTCTATTCCTTTATTTTTAGAATTAAAATTCGCAACACTAAATTCGCTTTACAAAGATAAATGTTCCATTTCGTAGTGTATAAATAATCTGTTTAATCTTCGTATTCAAATTCCATCTAGATATAATCTGGATACGAAGCGACATTCGATATTCGAATGACAATAGTCTCTGTGTCTCTGGCACGTAACAATATTGGAATTCTAATTTGAAACCAGAATACAAAAGGACTTTTCCTATATATAGCTGTAAATGTAATTTGTAATTATGTTTTTTTTTAGACTACAGCAATGTAAAATAAAATATCTTCACACTCATAGAGCTAGAATATTATAGAGTGACTGTACTAGGATACGGTCCGTCCATGAGCACGTTGAAACGAAGTGCGAGTACAGTATTACAGTAGTACCCAACTGATATGGCGCGTCGTGAATCTTCGTTCGCACAGAAAAGAAAGTATGGCCCTAAGCCTAAGTATGGTCTAAGCCATATTAGTTGGGTAATACTGTACATAGTTTAAACGACTAAAATACATACAATGATTGCCAATTTCTCGTTTTGTATCTATACCTTCACCGAGAACAAATAACAAGGAATATCGACATTTTGTCTGACGGTAAATCAACTAGTGTACGATATATCTGTGAATGAATCTACATGGAAACTGCTCACACTTCGCGCGTAACGTTGTTAAAGCTATCACTCTATAACATCTAACTCTATGTTCACACTAATTGTCTATTTATATAATTGGCACATAGAGATATACTGAGTGTAATTTTGTGTGAGAGTAATTTTAATGATTTTTACATGGCTATTCAACTTTGTGGGGTAATATCTGAACAATTAACCAATCGATCAGTTAAATAATTGCACGAATATTTATAATCAATCACAATCCGATAAAAGCTACAGTAAAAAATATTCCACACATAAAACACAGGTGTTGAAAAATAAGTACCGAATGCAACGCACGGAATAATGTTTGGAAGAGAAATCCATTGGAAAATAGGCCCCGATTCACAGGCAGTAGAATGACGGGTAACATGGCCCACTTTTCTACCTGGCCGGATAATCTTTTGCTGTTGTTTGCAGATTTTTTTTATTTAAAATTTCTTGCTGTTATATTTCAAATTCTCTCTCAAATGTTGTTTTTATTGCAATTATAAATACAATTTTATTTTTAACCGACATCAAAAAAAGGAGGAGGTTCTGTATTCGGTTGTATATTTTTTTATGTTTGTTACCTCTTAACTCATTTATTAACCGATTTGGATTTTTTTTTATTTCAAAGGAAAAACTTCTCGTTTGGTCCCATTGTCATTAATTTGATTACTTCTTAGTGTACGTGGAATCGTTTTTTTTTTTTGTAAAACAGTTCAATTATTTACCTACAGATTTGATTACTATAAATTGACCCCCTTTCTCATAAAACGTTATTTAACTAATAAGCTGATTAAGTGGTCACCTAAATAACGTCAAATTGTTTGACAGTGACAGCAAGGTGTCGTTATTTGACCATTTATTCAGTAGATTAAGTTAAATAGCGTTTATGAGTAAGGCCGTAAGTAAGTACAGTATTACCCAACTTATATGGCGCGTCGTGAATCATCGTTCGCACAGAAAAGAAAGTATGGCCCCGAAGATTAACGAAAGAATGCTTAAAACTTACATTCAACCTTAGATCACTACTATACGGTTCATAATACACTGCAGCTGTTAGTTCCGTCTTACTCGCAACACGCCCCTCCGCACGGCGCCGCGGCGCGCACTAACATGTCGGCCAATAGCGATGTCCGCGCTTTGAAAATGTATCTTCTGCGCAGGTACATCGGTAAGCCATATTAATTGGGTACTACTGTAAGTATATATTTGTAAAAATTTGGGTAATAGAATAATGTATACCTATGTCCCTATGTTTGTATACCTAAAATGATAAAATATAAAGAAAGTGGTAAAACTTATATAAAACATCAATAACCAACTTTCTAACAAGAAATTAAAAAGTAAGTTAATAAAACTTGAACAATACATCTAAGTTAGTAACATAATATTTAGTTTCTCTCCAGCGAGCCAGACCCATATGATATTTTTGCCTATGTATTTATCGTCTTATTTTTAACTGTGTATTATATATATACATTTTAATTATGTTAAAAGACCTTTTTATTAATATAATTAAATAAATAATATATCCTGGGACATTCACACGGCTATCGTATCGCAAACTAAGCAGAGCTTGTACTATGGAAACCAGATAACTGATATACCACATATACTACTTTTTGTTTGTAAATATATACTTAATATACCTACATAATTACACTCCGACTCAGGATATGCAGACATGTTCATGCACACAAATGCATGTCCTGGGTAGGAATCGAACCCACGACCTGCAGCGTGATAGGTAGAATAGCTAACCTTTGCCTTATCTCAATCTTATTAGCCGCTAGTGAGATCTTATCGTTAGGGATTTTTTTAGCCCAAAGCAATTGTGTCCATTGAGAATTAGCGTGTATTATAACGAGTTTTCTAGTTCCAATAAGACATTGTTTTTTTTCGGTTGGGATTAATAACATTTACCTCTTATATACACAGAATTCACAAAATTTATGTTAAATAAATTTTACGGTTCAGTTCTTTTCATAAACTCATTTTCAAACTCGCTCACCGCTAAAAGTCTTTCAATTTGTTTGACTAAAGAACTGATTAAGGAGTTACGAAACCGCGTCCCTATTAGGATAACCCTAGAGTATTCCAGTTTGGAAAATAATTAAATAGCCTCAGGGGTTGGAGGTTTTAGGGTTATTATCAACATTTTTATATCGGCATAATAAGTTAGTGTAGAAAATAAGGCGTTCATTTTTATGATAGCCAGCAAATTACAACAGTCGATTGGTGCACGGAAAATGGTAATCAAACAGCCGCCGCCACTGCTCGCTCCTATAACCACTGGTGCACTTCATAAGCGACAGCGTTTAATTAAAATCAGATGAGAGATACTCAACACTTAGGATTTTTAAGGCGATGATAGCTCAGTGGTAGTGACGTCGGATACCGAGATGAAGGTCCCGGGTTCGAATCCTACAATGAGCTTGAGCTTTCGGTGAAGGAAAACATTGTGAGGAAACCATTGCACGGTGGTAGGGTACTTTGTAGTACCCACCTAGCTGGCTACCACCATCATGTTGAAAATCTGTCGCCAAGCACCTATCGGTATGTTCGGACAGCTGCACTTGAGAGCCAGTTCCTTCTGGCTTTGTGTGCTTACCAACTTCGGCTGCATCATCACTTACCATGGTGAGATTGCGGTCAAACACAGGCCTATAAATAGTAAAAAAAAAGAAAAAAAAAGAGGCTTCTATTGCAACTCAAAAATACAGCTTTTATACTATAAATTTAACATTTGCTAGGAGTTTTCTAAGTAAGGCATTAGTTGGTGTAAAAAAAATCTAATTCATCTTCTAGCTTAGCTAACGCGTCTACTTTTTGCCCTCCACTTAGACCATTCTTTCGCATCTTCTGTTAAATCTTGAACTCACATATCAATTAAAAAATAATTAAGTACCTATTATTCAAACAATTGTCTATTCATTTTCCCAATCACGAACTGAGCTCGACCATATATGCAATTTATAAAGTATGCCTTTTTAATCTAGACAGAATTAGTTACATTATATTTACACATCTTTTCTCTACCTTCAACATTGCTTAGCGTATTAGAAGACTTTGCGTGTGCTGTTTCTAGAAGGTATATCAGTCAACTGTTTGAATTGAAACCCAGATGATTTTGCCCCCCAAAAGCATCTCGGGGGCAAAAGCATCTGCATCCACTTTTGGCTTGAGGGCCTTAGCTCTACTGTTAATATTTCTGGTACTGTCTCCTAAAACTTGTCCCAAACGACATATCGTTGTGCACTGTTGTCTGCAATGCGGGGAATTATGGCCTTCGGTCATACCTAAACGTTACCGGACTATTTCATGCGGTCTTATCCAGCCCACTTTGATGCAATCACACCAAATTGCCACATTCGAAAAAACAAATGCTTAATAGTCTACTGGGGTCGGAACGTATAATTGAGTGCAATACTTGGAAATGATACTATGACTCAGGGCTCGTGAATAAATAAATATATTTAACTGTGAGAAAGAGATAGCTGTTTTTTATATTTAAAATGGGCTCACCTACGGCCTTCGACTGTCCCCAGTTATGATAAAAACTCACAAAATGTATGAAATATGTTAGGATTAATTTAATCTTTATACCCCTTTGTTATCGAGAAATATCCCTATAGAGTAGTAATACTGAACAATATAATTCCACAACTAGTCAGTGATTTGTCACTGAATTTGAACAGTAAGGACCACTTGTTTTTGACTTGGCCAATCATTAGCGCGCATTGTCGGCGGTGGGAAATTGGTGGAATTTATTTCAACCAAAATGAACGTCATTGCGCTTCTATAGGTTAATTGTTCCATGCCCTTTGTTTACCCTTAAAAGTCCATACACATAAGCAAATATAAATTTTGGAATGGACTGCCGAATCTTAGTATCACATGCACGATTTTTTTGTTTTTTTTTAATTTCGTCATATAGTTACCGATTCAACCAAAACACTTGGTATTTGGTTCAATGATTAAGACTTTTTATATATCGTTGACTGCGAAGTAAGTAGTAACAAAGGGTCTTGGGCGAGTTGAAGCTCCCATTCTGGGCGGATAAAAAGAAAAACCCATCCCTTTCTTCCTGAAAAGGTTGTTTATTTCAATGGGAATCCAAGATGGTAAGCAATCTCTATCTGAGGGTTTCCAAGACATAAACACGGTGACTTATGTTCACCATCCCTCCACACAAAGAAATATAAAATGTAGATATCCCTCCTGAGCTTATAGAGGTTTTTTTTAGCCCTATTAGGCTATTTTATATTAGCTGCTATGTATTCGGTGAAGGCTTTTTTGCCGATTTGGGGTAATTTTATCCTTAAGTGAATTTGCTACAGGAAAATAATGACAGTTGGAAAAATACAAGCTCTCAATAAATCGGGACACATCGAATATTTACAAAATCGATTCAATTACAATAAGTTTAATCGATTTGCACAATATTGACTTACGAAGTCGAGTTCCTCTCGTTGCCAATAAAAATAAATTCACTCAAATCATCATTCGCTAACTGAATGAAGAGCTCGGCGATTTGAAGCGAAATTTGTTAAATTGCTGGCAATCTTCGCAAAGATGAAAACGTGAATTAAGTAAATCATATTTGTTTATCATTGTAAACTGTTTTCATTGGGTTTTTCCCTGGAAATTTGTAATAGTTTTGTTGCTTTGAGATGATAATAGACAAGGAAGCTGTAACGTCTTTGCATATTGCGTTCTTATTGAGTTAAGTAAGAACTGCTTAACGATGACACCATTTTTCAAAGATAAGTATTACTTATGTTTAAATATCTCCATCTTCTTCTTTCTTCTATATATATAAAAATGAACCCTTATTTCCCTTGGTCACACCATAACTTGAGAACGACTTTACCGATTTCTTCCATCTTTTTTGAGAACAATCTGGAGAAGGTTCTTATAAAAAAATGCGTAGAAAATTTGGAAATTTAAGAAAACTTAACGGTAGGGTAAGTAGGGTAGGATATTCCTCGGGTACGCGGGTGAAACCGCGGGGCGCAACTAGTCATTAGAATAAAATATTGTTTTCAGTATTAGCATTAACGAAAAACCTTCTTGAAGAAAAATATGCCGCATGCAACTGATAAAGTGTTTCAAAACTAGCAACGAATCTTGCGTAACAAATTAATGAAAATAAATAACGAACCAAAAACAAGCCGAGTAACTGAACCATATATAAAGCCCCCGACTTTGTGGAATGTATATAAATCCCCATTGATCGCTGAAATCGGCCACAACGTAAATAAAAAACTTGTGCGCTGGACCCACATACGGAAGGTTCCGTACTATAATAATACCAACCAAATTTTGTAACCCTGTTGTGTGATTTTAGGTTTCCGAACCAGAAAAGTAAATAGGAACCCTTATGATGCCACTCTATCTGTCTGTCCATCTGTCACAGCGGTATATTTCAGCGACCACTATATGATTAAATTTATTTATTTAAAATAATTAAAAAATTGCTTACCCAACCTTATTTCAAGAACAAATATTAATTTTGTCTTGAATACAATTTTACGCAAATTACTGCTTTTTATGTCCTAGAATTTTCGAGTAGGAGATCTCAGTGCCGCCAGACATTACTTATTTCTGACGGACAAAATGTCTAGAATTGAGTAGTGTTAGTACGTACTTTAAACGTATGAATACCTGCTAACTTGTCCCGTCGGCCAATTTACAGTTTTTTTTATTTTTTTTTTATTTATTTAAATTTTCTAAAATCTTCGTTATCACAGAAAAGAAAGTATGGCCCCGAAGATTAACGAAAGAATGCTTAAAACTTACAATCAACCTTAGATCACTGGTATAAGGTTCACAATACACTGCAGCTGTTAGTTCCGTCTCACTCGCAAGTCACGCCCCTCCGCACGGCGCGCGGTAACATGGCAGCAGCTGCAGTACAATAGCGTTTCCCCCGCTTTGAAAATAATCTTCTGCGCAGGTACATCGGTAAGCCATATCAGTTGGGTACTGTACTTTTCTTATATTCTGAGAGCTGATTTTCAAATATCATTATGTTTGATTTTCTCAGGGAACTATTTCAATACTTTGCCAAAGCTTTGGAGCTGCCAAAACAATAGGGTCCCATTCGAGCCATCTGGGTGCGGAACCCTGAAACAGAATGTTTTTTAGGGATCTCCGCATTTTAATGCCCACTCAAACATGCCAGGTCTAATGGAAGCCACTGAATTTTAATCCACCTTCGCCGACAGACAAGTCTTATTGAAGAATGTTTCAATCGCGGGTTTTAGGGTTCCGTAAAAACGTTTTTTTTACTTGGCATGTTGGAATAAGTAAATTTTATCTTATCCTGTTCTTCCTGTTATCTTCAAAAAAATAACAAATTATTCCACAATTTTTTTTTCTTTCCATAAATGGTTGTCATTTTTTAACCGACATCTAAAAAGGAGGAGGTTCTCAATTCGGTTGTATGTCTTTTGTTTTATTGTTTAAGTTCAGTTACGGTGCTACAAAATTGAGTCGGTTTTAATATACGGATGCCTCCGTGCATGAGTCCAACTCGCACTTGACCGGTTGTTTTCCTTACTATCCGTTAGTAGCTTTAGATTATTCCTAATTCTTTTGCGCTGTATTTTTTATACGTAAAATGATGTTATTCGGAAAAGTGCCCGGCTTTTAGGTACGCTGAAATACCTTTTCAAAGTCGTTTTAGTTAAATCTATTTCTATTTAAGAATTTAAGCTAAAATAGCTGAATTACTTTTAATTCCATTACTCATACAGTCCAACTACCTAAACAATGTATGTAGCAATGGTATCAGATAAAATAAGAGTATGCACAAAATTAGGTATGCTAATGATAGCGATGTGCCCTCCCTGACCCGCTTTCATATGAATTTGAATACATGCGCTGAACCTTGAAGGCAGTGGAGACTTCATACAACACGTCATACACATTATACCTAGGTGGTAAAACGTGTAGCAAAAATAAGTAGCCTCATTTTATAGGGTGAAAATTTCATTCGACTCCGCGACCAAATACAGATAGTAGATATCTGTGCTTTTATTTTTAATGTAGTGAAATAATGACACATGAATATAAAACCTATTAAGGGCTGAATATTCAATGGCCATTAACGCTATTGTTACCTATCTACCTAGCTGTTAATTTAAAATAAGAACTTACTTATCAGAGAAATGGCTTATCCGAGAGGTATCTAGCGAGGTGACCTAAATATGTCTTCATGTTTATTACACAAAAATTAAGGCAAGACATTTGGTCGCAAGGACTAAAAATATAATGTATTTACTAATTAGGAACTTTGGGGCGCTTAATCAAACTTCTGGTCTCAATACTGCCAGGAGGTAAGTTTGTTTAAGTGATTTATTAGACACATGAAACACTTATATACGTATAAGTATTTCCATAAAGTAAACATCTCAGACATTATCAAAGTGGGTCAACATCATATTTGATTTACTAATACAAAGTTAAACAAAGCTTTAACCTCTAACTAAGCACAGATTTAAAAGAAAACTAAAAAAACCAGGAAATTAAATTGACAAATAATTGCCAAGTTGTAATTATGACGCAGAATTGAATTTTTTATTAAAGAAATTCGTTAAATACAAACAATTTATGTAAATGCGTCGCGGCCGCGACTTTCAAACTTCGCAATTTGTTTTCGAACTTTTGAAATGAACAAAATAACAAATAATTGAAAAGTTATAGCGTGAGTTGTACTTTTTGCCGAAACAGGTGCTTAGGTAAATTGCCAATACTAACTCAAGCAAAAATAAACTATAGGCGAAGGTAATACGGTAAGAAATGTTTATAAATTAAATGGAAACAAGTAAACAAACCTTGAATATAGTATTTTACTATTAGTGCATATTATCCTCCCCTAATCTCCAATTAATCTTGGAATATACAGGGTGTATTTCGCATGGTAACGCAAACTTCGCGAAAAGGCTACACCTAATGCCACTAATCAAATTGTGAAAGTCATTCACCTCGCTAATGATCGGTTATAGAAATTATCATTTTCGAGCGCGCAATGTATTGTGAACACCGCGATTTAAACGCGCGATAACGTTGTGCCTAAGTAGTATGTCGCTGACTGCAGGCGAATATCGCCATAAGACACCGTTTCTAGTTTTATTTACATTGCTACTTTTAGTGAAAGTAATGAATTAATAACTTATTTATTTTAAATCTCTTTGGGTTAGGTAAGAATAACGATTATGAACAGTCTAAAGTAAAAAAAACTCAAAAAAAAAATGGGAAAAACCGACGAAAAATTCCAACATGGGGGGGGTCCAGAATCATGTTCTGGACCCATGGTATCCGTTTTTGCGGCGATGTCCCTTACACGCTGTATACAATTTTGGGGCTAAAATAAGGATCAGTAATGACAGCGGAGGAATCTCTTTTCTTTCTTTACTCATTAATATTTATTTAGTACATTAGTACCCAACTGATATGGCTTACCGATGTACCTGCGCAGAAGATACTTTTTGAACATTTTCAAAGCGCGGGAAACCGCTATTTGTTGTCAGCTGCCGCCATGTTAGCGCGCGCCTTGCGGAGGGGCTTGACTTGCGAGTGAGACGGAACTAACAGCTGCAGTATATTATGAACCTTAGTGATCTAAGGTTGATTGTAAGTTGTAAGCATTCTTTCGTTAATCTTCGAGGCCATACTTTCTTTTCTGTGCGAACGAAGATTCACGACGCGCCATATCAGTTGGGTACTACTGTAACTACTTATTCTTGAGCAGAGAAAGGTGCTAGCAAGTTACGTTGCAGTTTGTAGTAGTAGCTCATGAACTACGAACACAATGCTTTATGAGAATGATAATGTTGTGAGATTCACTTTAGAGTGCTTTAGATGCGTATATTTCTAACCTTTAATGTCAATACGATATTTTTCCGCAAACTACATCTTCGACCTTACCTAACTCCTTTAGAAATGAGTCGATAGCCAAACGTAAGCCAATTTCAAATAAAAATAAAAGCCAAGAAATCTTTTTCCTCTATAGAAAATTTCCCAAGGACTTAATCGCTATAGAAATGTAAATGTTGCCTTTTTCAAAGTTTACCCGTTAATTATCACCGTTGTTAGGAGAACGACGAATAACTTCGTAATGAGAGAGTTGGTCGGATCTCTCAACTTTCTACAACCTACCTACTTTCTGTGTGAAAGCTTTTCCTAGTCCGTAACAAACTTGGGGATACATAGAAGTCATTTTTGTTTACCTCCTCTTAGCTTTTTCTTCCTAAATCTGTTTTTATGACCCTTCTTGCGTTACTTTGTCTCGTTTTACTCTACCTATCTACGAAGACATTTTCAATTTTGTATTGTCAAGGTAAGGTCATTGTTAAGCTCATTCTGTCTAGTATTAAAGATAAGAAAAGTTACTTTTCTTTAGGTTGGTAACTAGAGTTTTGACTGTGTATCACGGCTGACTTTCTAGAAAACTACAACTGCTGTCCACTTTGAATTTAGCAATAAAAAGTTTTGTAAAACTTGCTTCTATCTTCAAAAATGAGCTTTGTTTGCACATTCCAAATTCCTATATTACTTTCAAAGTCAAAGTCAAAGCCATTTATTCAATTTAGGCCCTAGTAGGGCACTTATGAAGGTCAAAGCTACTGAAGTTACCACCAGTTCGTAAGTCGGCCTTCAACTGAGAAGAACAGGCAAGAAACTCAGCAAGGTTACATTTTTTAAATATTTTTTTGAACAATCTGACTATTGGCTATTTTTTTCCAAAACATTATACATACATACGTTTTATTTTTTTACTTTCGTCCAATAGACGCTACATTGTGTCAAACTCTCCGTGCGCGAATGCAACCCGCACTTGCCCGGTTTCAATACTTAAATCATCTTAAAATTACTTGTCGCACTGTACAGGATGTCCTGTAATTAATGGTCCAACCTGAGCTTATATCCTATGAGAAAAAGTAAAAAGGAAAACGTAAAATTATCATAAATTTTGGAAATGGCATAAATTACTAAAACTAAAATATTTCTAAAACTATAAGATTTTTACTGAAATTATTTTTCATTTTCTCATGGGGCACAATCTCAGCTATCGAGGATCATCATCATTTGGATTATAAATTACAGGACAACCTGTAATATACTAAACATATCTAGGTAATTTTTAAAAATACTACATTGATATATAAAAGCTATTCACAATGTATCTAATGTAACAAAGGTTAAAATAAAAGTAAAAATACAATTTGCTATTTCAACTTTCCAATACTCGTAGGTACAGTGCCTGCGCCATACAAACGCTCTTTAATCTTTTACAAAAGATTTCTGCAGAACGGAACGCGAAGAAATCTCACTCGTTACTTACAGAATATTGGATTTCAATTTATTATCTCAATCGTATTATTTGCTTCGAAATGTATGAAAAGGTAATGTAATCATAGAGTTAGTTGTAATGTTCTCCGTGTATGAAATAAGATTAAAAATTAAATATAATTCTGACTATCATGTAATGCTCTATGCATAAGTAAGTAGGTAGACTTCATTGCACGGTAGTAATTTATTAACGATTTGCATTCCTAGTAACAGCAGACTTTTTAATCTGATTGTGTATTAAAATTTGATCACGTCATTTTATGATTTATTTACTGTGATATTTATATCTATAAGTAGACACGAATTATGAAAGTCAATCAATAGTTTGCGTAATATAACGAAACTTAACCCTTCTCGTGGTTGCGGCGTAGACTTCTAAAAAAATAATAAAAAAAAAACTTTGTTTTCGCAATCGTATCCGAATTCCGTCGTGTTCCCGGAGTAGGTATCCATCAAAACGACGAACGGACTTTCATGATGCGATTTTAATAGAAGACCCAGACATGACTCAAGAACACGTTATTTATAATGCCAATGCTCATTTTAATTATTTGCTCGAAAACAGCACTTAAAAGTAAGGGCAACACATGTACGTAGTTGTTTACGCCGATTAAATATAAAAATAGATTTCTAAAATAATTAAATAGAATACTAAGCAAATATAACTCACGTTTCCGAACGCATAAGAACGAATCAATCCCAACCCTTTCACTCACTCATTCACTCGAACCATTCATATCCTGTACCGCCTACACACTCTCTCGCGACACCTCAAGTAACACGCACCAAAAAGTATCTCCCGCGCACTCGCCATATTGGCTAGAGTTACCGGCGCCGATTCGCGAACGCAGAACACCAGCTGAAGATCTTGGAGGAAGAGAACCACAAACCAGTGACCAGCGCAGACACCGAAGGAACGCAAACTCGAGGTACTCCCTTAATCTATCCTCTTTTCCTACAGTAGTAATTTACTCTGTGGTGAAACAAAAACTGTTTACGAAAAATACTGAATTGTATCAATATAAACATCAAAAACATTTTAGTAGTATAGTACTTTATGGAAAATCAAAACTTATACTTATAACTTGGTTGATTACACCTCAAATTATAGGTAAAATGGATTACGGTGAATAATATTTCACGTAATAGATGAATAGAATTTCCCTATTGTTTTCCATAAAATAACTAACATGGAATAGTTATGTTTTAGTTCAAACTATTTAGACTAAAACCAACATCTCCTAACATAATAAACCCAGTTTCTATTGTTATGGTTTCATTCGTATATTAATTGGTGATTTAAATTCCGAGGACTCTCATGTTATACCGGGATGAACATTATTTTATTGAATCATATTTTTGAGTGATTTTTATGCTACTAAGGTATTAACGTATCGGCTGGTGGTAAACGGTTCCTTTCAAATTCAAATTCTAAATCATTTATTCAAATTGACTTTCGCAGGCACTTATGAAAACTCTGACTCTAATACTCTAATACCGGTTCGGAAGGTTGCATTTGCTGAGAAGAGCCGGCAATAAACTCAGCAATTACTCTTTTCAAAACAAGCTTAGATTCATTACATAATATTTACATTCTAATCGCACTGACAACAATTGCGTGCCCCGGCGCGGCGGCAAAACTACAAAGTAGACTGAATCTATATTTAATAAGTAAATAAATAAATGGCAGACCAGCCCCCACAAGCACACTCACACTGTAGCCACAACACTCACGATTTCAGACACAAGTCGTTCGTGACTTTCCGCGACGAGCATACCCAGTGCTGTCGATTGCATAGCAATTAATGCTGTCAATAAAAAGCATTTCACTGATATGCTACAGGAACAGTTTTGGGGACAGCGCAGAGCTTTGGATGCAGAATTTGGTTTCATGCTATAGGAGCAACTACCGTCAATGACAGCATTTATGGATCTGAATAATTTGAATATAAATCCTCGGGAAAGGGATGCCGTGCTACGCCATGTTACGCCATGCTACGCCGTGCTACGACGTGCCACGCCATGCTACGACGTGCTACGACGTTCTACGTCGTGCTACGCCTTGCTGCACCATGTATCTATTCCATTCCGTTCCATTTAAAATACAAGCACAAGCTATAGGCGATCAGCACTGGTTGTTAGTTTCACAAACTATACCGGATTAATAGGTATGATTTAAACTTATAAAACTGTCTACATAAAGCAAATTTGTCGGCATTGGTTGCATGTATATGTCTCGACATGACCAAGGCATTTGACTTTGTTTGTCACAAAACCCTGCTTTCAAAACTTTCAGATTACGGTATACGAGGTATTGCAAATGATTGGATTGAAAGTTACCTTAGTGGCAGACAACAATGCGTTGAAATAACCAAAATCTGCAATCATCACAAAATAAAGTACAGATCTGTATATCAGCAAAATAACTATGGTGTGCCACAAGGCAGTATTTTGGGACCATTGTTATTTTTATTATACATTAATGACTTGCCTGATGCTGTAGGTCAACGTTGTGTTTTATTTGCAGACGATACGACACTAGTGATAAAGGGTACTGACAAATCTGCCTTTGAGAATGACATTCATTCTGCGCTTGGGAATGCAATTGGTTGGTTGGAGCAGAATAACTTGAGAATCAACATGCTAAAAACAACTTACATGCAATTTCAAACGCATAACTCTACTCCAGTTAGTTTGAACATTCACCATAAACATAGTTACATTGAAAGAGTAATGGAGTGTGTGTTTTTGGGAGTAACTATTGATACATTCTGTAGTTGGAAACCACACATAGAAAACCTAACAAAAAAAGTAGATCGTTTTGTTTACGTACTTAAGCGCTTAAAATTGGTTATTGGTCTGCAAGCGGCTCTGTCTGCCTATCACGGGTATGTTGCATCAATACTTCGCTACGGTATTGTCTTGTGGGGAAACTCTGCAGATTTGGATAGAGTTTTCAAGACACAAAAGAAATGTATTAGAGCAATATGCGGGGCGCATTTCCTTGACAGTTGTAAACCACTATTTAAAAAATGTAAAATCCTGTCTTTGCCATGCATATATATTATGGAGATGTGTATTTTTGTTAAAAAGAACCCTCATCTGTCTATCCGTTTTGATGACAGTGGAAGTAGAACAAGACACGCTTATAAACTACGACTTCCACGGATAAGACTAACACTTTTTAAAAGAAATGCTTATTGTATGGCTATATGTATGTACAATCATTTGCCACTTACTATAAAAACACTACAAATTACTTTATTTAAGCGTAGAATGTTTGATTTATTGTTGACAAAGAACTATTATAGTGTGAATGAATTTATTAATGATAAGAATTTGGAATGAATTAATTGTGACATTTAATTTATTATTTTGAATAGGACATAGTGTATTATTATTATTGGAATGTTTTAATTATAGTTAGTAATATAATTCATTGAATTTGAATGTTCCTTATAAATATCATTTTTTTGCACGCTAAATTCATAGCAGAATATGCAGAGATATATATATAATTTTAAGATCCATTTTATGTACCATGTTCATGCAAATACAATTTCATTTCATTTCATTTCATTTCATTTCAAATGCGCGTAAGATACAACACTCGTTTCAGCAAGATTATCCTTATGAAAGGAGATTTAGCAAATTCCTTCCTTACAGAGTTATTTGGGCGGCGACGAAATGTGTTCGCGGAATGACGACGAAGCTTAATTCCTGAAGGCTTAATGCCGATTACTGTCGCACTAAGTTGTGAAGATACACGCTACATTTAGTTTCAAGTACGAAACCTTCGTTCTTAGGTACCGCGTGTTAGTGGTGTAACAACATCCTTGAAACAATACAGACGATTGTCATTTTGCGAATCACATTAATTATGACCATATAACAGGTGGAGAGTTAAAACTTTTTTTGAGAATTCAGTGTTGGTCCCATAGTAAAAGTTGTTCAGCATGACTAACCCAACATAGGTTTCGAAAATATGCCATCTCGAAGTCTCCACCCAGCATACAAATCCTACTTTATTATTTAATATTCTAAATGTGTTTGTTTCTATTGATGTGCGAATATGATTTGTAAAGATGTTTGTTACTCTTTCACGCCAAAACTACTGAACGGATTTGGATGAAATTTTGCACACAGATAAAATATGTTCTCGATTAACACATATAATACTTTTTATCCTGAACATACATACGATCGCTCGGGAATGTGGGTGAAACCGCGGGGGACAACTAGTTTATTTTATTTTAATAATAAGACCAGTCTTCGAATTATAACTATACCTCTTAGTTTAACAGAAGTCAAGATTATTGATGACTCAGGGCAGGTTGTTTCAACTCACTTCGACGTACGAGTAAATGTTAAAGATGGAATAACCATCGTTAACGCAAATTACGATTTGTTTCATGAATTGTCATTTATTTACTCTCGTTTGTTCTTCTACGTTACAAAATGTACGTTACCAAAAAAAATACGAATATTTGTAACGTTAACCAATCCTCCCATAGCGACATTAAAAAACGAGCGACGGGGCTTTTGCGTAAGAAAATAGTATAATGAACTTCATTGAATTTGGCTGAGAGACAAATTCAATTCAATTTCTCAAATTGCTAATGACTCGTCTGGTATTTCGCCTAGGGTCTAAATATTATGGAATTCCAGATGATGGAGGCCAAATTCAATGAATTTCAGCAACAATTTCTTACGTAATAGTTAAGCAATTCATTGATAGTTACCAGAAAAATTACGAAGCCCCCTCTAGGTTGAACTGAGACCGAGAGTTATTTACGATAGTTTTGTAAAATATTTTAATCAAAAATATTAACTTGCACCTGACTATTTATTCCATTCCCTCAATCATCATAAACAGAATGCGGCTGTGGAGCCGAATATTAAGCTTCATAGTGGTATGAAGCTTAATATTATGAATGGAGCACAGAGATCAGATTTTTTTATAAAAAAATATTATTTATTGAACGATGTTACGGATGGAACGCGCGTCACAAAACTCATATGAAAATAAAAATAAATATACCACTGACATAAAAAAGAACCTCAGAAAAGTAAAAAAAAAACATATCGATTTGAAGGAGTGAAAGTAGCTTAGAATACCTCGCCAATTGATCCTCATTTATCTTTCGTGCTCCATCATTAGACCATGATCACAATGCATCTATAACATACTCACTGCAACCCCCTTATTACAAAACATGGTTAAAAGTAACACCAGTTTTAAAAATATCCTCGTCTCTTTTTATTGTATGACTTTTTATTGTTTTTGTTGTATGAGAAAGTAACCGAACGACAGTAAAACCTGGGTTTGCTATAAACCATGTTTTGTAATAAGGGGGATTAAGCTTAAACTCTGTTTGCTTCGGGGCTTAAAAATATAATTTCTGGAACTGCTCTTTAAATGATTAAAGTCTCCATTCGTACAATTCTATGTAAAAAAGTTCTCAGTCAGCCTTTAATGCCCCTTTTCGGCTCTAACTTTATTGAATAAGGGATTATCCACAACATATTCTCATTAACACGTTCATTATTCAAAAGGCAAACTGGATAATAACGGTTTTAAATAACGTTCAATCAAACTTTCCAACTCTGATGAATTTTAAATAGAAATATAATAAGCTCAAGCTTTAACGAACTTTTGCGAAAGTTTCAGTCTTACAACACAGACTACTTAACTTTTACGGCTAGTTTTGGCGTATAGCATAATGTAAGTATTTTAAACTAAAAACATTTTCGTAAACATAAATTCTGAATATGAGATAATACAGCTGTTCTAAATAGTATTCCAAAATTTTATGGGATTTTGTTTAGATTTCATAGTTATCCCTAACAAGTTAAGGCTAGGAGTAAGCTACTGAAGTTATCACTGATTCGGACTTCTACTGAGAAAATATAAAGCAATGAAACATTTTGAAAATATTTTTTTACAGTCTGTCGCTATTGTTATTGTATATTTTCGAAAATATTTGTCGTCGACGCCATGTATAAGTAAGTCTCGTAGTAGATATTCCGTGGTATGATAGTCAAAATACCAGACACAATTAAATACAGCATGTAAATGAATCGCAAATTAGTTAAAGTTGAACCCTTGACCCTTCACATAAAGTGCTCTTCACATTGCGGCGTACATTCTTCAAATTGTTACCGTCGTATTCATTCATTTTAAACTCTTAGCGAGTAACTAACCGGAGTATAGTCGACAGGCCCGAGTGGAATAAAGAACTCGCCTCTACTACAGGTATATTTCAATAATGAATGCAAATTAAACATACTTTACACTGATAAAAATAGACTACAAGTGACTACAAAATTTTATTTAACAGTAACACAAATTTTTACGACCAATAACCTAAACAGAGTGACTTGCGAACAAAACTTACCAGTAACAAAACTAGTTTTTGTTCGTTAATAAATTATTTGATTAAATGTAACTAAAGTTAGTTTCCCGACGACTTTAGTTAAAGTTAGTTTCCCGACACCAAAACGTCAACTTACATAACTTGTTTTGTAGATCATTTTTTTCAGTGTATGGTAGGCATACATTTTTTATGTCTCGTTCAGTTTAAAAAAAAAATATTTTTAGCTAATTATTCATTTATATATTCTACGCTCTGTAGTCACACAAGGAACCCTCATAGGTTCATCATGTCCGTCCATCAGTCCATATATGTTATTTGTAAGTAATTTTATGGCCTATCACTCAAAGGCACAAATTAACATGAATATAGGTAGCGATCTGTCGCACTATCTACACATATCCACCGAGTTTCCGGTAGGTATTTGCACTAGTTCCGACGAACAATTTGCTAATTCCTTACATTCGTCTTTGTGGTAGTACTTCAAGTATATCTCGTCTGGATAATAAGATAGCTTTGTAAATGGTAACTATGCAACGTTCGGTCGCTTTGTGTTAACTACACTATTTGTACTGTTTTGCTGAGTTGGAGTAAAGCTGGAAAATCTTGAATTGCTTCTTATTCAAAACCATTATTAACACTAACATGCTTCCAAAGCTCTTACTGAATATCTTGGTTGTCAGAGATTCCCTTTCTGGCTCAAACATAAAAGTAGAAATTAGAAAAAATATCACGCAAAAAGTTTGGATGCTGTCTGGTACATGCATATGACCCCACAAGTTGAAACTTTAGCAACAAAAGAATTATGTTCGTTCGTGGCTCGGCTAGTGCTCGCTTCGTTTAGCATAGACGCACCATAATACTACGTGTGTATCCTTGATTTTATTTATTTATAGAGAACAAAAAGTATTTTTTAAAGTTTCAACTTGTGGGGTCATATGCATGTACTAGACAGCATCCAAACTTTTTGCATGTTATTTTTCGCCTAACATGGACGCACCATTAGAAGACATCTCCAAGCTAAGCTAACACATGTAATATTTCCGCTCCACATATTCAACCGTGACATTTTCGCTACTTTATATTTGCGCGCGTAAAATTTCCATAATTGCCCCTTTCACACCGATGATAGGAGACGGGAGTGCTACGTGGTGCTACTCATCTGAGCGCATATTTTGTGGTCGTAACGAGCATACACCGATGCTAAGGGCTCGTTATAGTTCTCGCGAGGACTGTACTTTCAAATCGTATAATTAATAATTACTATAATAGTACATTATGATACATGTGTGCAAAGTTGGTAATTACAGACGAGGCGGTATTAAGCGCGTGAGCCGCAGACGAACGCGATTAGTGAGCCGAGTGTGTAATAATCAATGCACACGCGTGTCATACGACGTTTTTGAAAACACTTGCGAGGAAAGAAACAGACTTGTATTTCTTGGACTAGATTTTTTGATAATAATACAATGAGAACGAAACATAGCGCGCAGTTTTTTTTTTTACTGCACTGTCAAATTGTTTTACTTCGTCTACACACATATCAATTGTATTGAGTGGAATTATACTTATCATAAAACTGTGCGGTAATGTAAAGTAAAAAGCACTAGTGCGTAATAAGCTGCCAAAAACGGTGCAATAAATGTCACTTTACAAGCAAGTGTGTTGAAAAGGACTTTTTTGTAATGCATTTAAGTTGGAATACAAGCCCGCCTGGTGGTAAGCGACTGCCGTAGCACTATGGATGCTTGCATCACTCACGCGTAACCGACCCTTCCCCTTCCCGATGAGCTCTGGCGACCTTACTCACGCGCAGGAATACAACTTAAAAGTTGCTGTGTAAAGTTGGCTGCTGTATTCTGTAAGACGGAGATAGGTACTTCCCCAGTCGAGCTGCTCTTTGATTTGCTCTTAAAAGACATGGGCGGGAGTTTGGTGACAGATTGTTAGGCCTGTATTTGTTCTAAGTCTCACCATGGTCAGAGATGATGTGGCTGAAGGTAAGCACACAACCTAGAAATGAAATGGAGCATGTGCTGATTTAGATGAGCATAGTTACATAGTCGAACTTGCTGGCTCAGTATGGATTTGCGGTCTTGGAATTCATCACGGGCTTGCATATTTCCTCACAATGTTGTCATCACCGAATTTACCAAAATAAACTTAACTTCAACTCGGCAAAGTACCAGTTAGACCACCAACTAACTTATTTTATTTTATTTAAACCCATATAAATCCAGAGATATAGAATTAGTACGTAACTACAATAAAATAGGTTTAATTATTTATCTACAGAATATACAAGCATACAAATTTAATTTAAAAAAAAACCACTGAGTTGGAAGGTTACGCATATATAAGACAACTTTTTCCGAGGACAATATATTTGCCTAATTTAGTTTCTACAACTTTATTAGTAAATAAGATTAGCTACTAAACAACAAAAAATATAGGCAGGTAAGAATTCTCCTCGTGTAATTAAGTAGAATTTACTAGGATAAACAAAAGAGCGTATTCTAAATATAAACCTGAGTAAACAACAGAAATAAGATCCGTTAGTATTTCACGTTTACTACATTCTTAATTTAATTTCACAGAATGGCGTTCAAGACTTCATACTTGATGGAACTCTATCTGATGGTTTATAAGTACAACAACACAATTTTGAAACTGTTATCATGAATCAAGTTACTTTGTTGCAATCAGTTTCTGTTCAAATAACCTAAATATTGTTTATTGGAACTAAAATCTATAAATCAAAGCTACAGATTAGTTTTGAGTTGAAAATAAAATGATTGAATTGTAATATTATGGCATAAAGTTTAAGTATTCAGTTCGTTCCATATAATTGTTTCAAATTTCGCGACAGCTTTTTCAAATATTTCTTTGTAATCGAATATTATTTAGGGTTAACACAATCATGAGAGAGATTCGAGAATTGAATTAGTTTGATTCTTGTTCTATTTATACATGCCTAAATTACCATTATAGGTCTTATTCTATTAAACAATACCTACGTAAATTTTGTCCGCTTTTTCAGGCATAGAAAAAATTATGAATGAAAATATAAAATGTAAAAAAAACCGTATCAAAAACTTTCATATTCAATTATTCAACAGTTTCATAGAAACCGATAGCAAAAAGTAACATAATAGGACGCGGGTTCTTAACAACTTTGTATGTTAATATAATAGCCGACTTTAGCACACGTATATTTTGTTACAGCGTGTGCTATAAAGTTGAAACATGCTTTATTAAGCTCGGTTACTCATATCTACTATGCGATAGGTAAGGCTTATAACTAATATAGTTAGAATGTTAATATGGTATGAGGGGTATGAGGAATACATGTCATAGCACATATACATAGTGTGAAAATTTACTAGTGTGTCAATTTTTTGACGAACACAGAGATTCGCATCACGCTCGTTGTACGTGCACACTTGATATCGCGAGCAACGAACGAATAGAGGCTCGGTTCATGCTCGGTTTGCGTAGTGTGTACGCACCATTATATTTGTCTGGTAAGTTTAAAGTCTATACTATACAGAAAGAAATATATAAAAAACAACGGGTTGCACTCCGGGAGTACCGGCAGAAGTGAAAACTTGAATATTAACGTTGTGCATTTTTGAAACTAGACATTTTTCACACAGTGTTTTTTTACAAGGGAAAGCTAGTTCAAGATACATGTACATATGGTACCTACCTTCCGGCTAGCTAGAGAATATTATAAGAATTTGAACATAGCCCCAGTATAAATACAGTCTAATTTATTAACTTAAAATGGGAACAAAAATAGTATCTACCTTCCGGCTAGCTAGAGAATATTATAAGAATTTGAACATAACCCCAGTATAAATACAGTCTAATTTGCAACTACCCTCCCTCCGTCTTACAAATTTTCGATCAGGGTCACTTGACATCTGACGCGTGTTTAACATTTTTTACCCATCCCAAAAAGTGCACAACGCCGCTAAAGAAGTTTTCACTTCAATAATTGTATGCCACAATAGATTTATAATTACTATTTACGAAAGATGACAAATTGAGTAAGTTCAAAAATGTCACAAAGGATGAAATCACTTGCCCATTTTACGCAGACGAAGGCCGATAGCAAAAAGAGGGTAGCCGCACGCACTCTGCTAAGGGTCTTCAGCAAACACATTTACTTTGTCGTCTACAGTTCGTACGGTTGACTGGCAAATGTGTAGTCTGATGTTACTAATAATACTTGTTAGTTACATTGAAAGGAAGTATGGTAGACTACATTTTGCCGTATTTGCGTAGGCGTTGAATTCAACGTCTAAATGAGTAATTGAAAAACACTATATTTCAAGTGAGTTTTTTTTTGTTTGTACAGATTTTTTGTACGACTATATGTTATGTACTCATGGTAATTCTAAACATAATCTCAGGCGTTGCTTGCTAGTGATGTGGCCAAGTACGGAGCCTTGAAGGAAAGTGCAGTTACCAGAAAAATTACGTACGAGATCATTAATATATTAGTATATGCAATTAGTGAATAAAAGACGGATTTATAGCATTGAGATGGAGGTTGAATAAATTGGCGTGTTCTAAATTCAAACATCAAAATTGTGGTTAAAAGTGCTTTTTAGAGGGATAATGGTATAAATATATATAGGTATATATTTTAGGTACGTATCTGGAACAATAAAAAAGCTCTTTTTCACTTCTTTGACACACTTTCGTGGATTTTTAATGAACACTTAGAAACCTCATTTAAATGTTGTAAAAAAACTAATAAGTTCCAACATTACAGTCAAAGTTCAAGGATTTTCCGCAAAAAGTTTTAAAGCTTTCTAGTCACTGGGTTGGGACAGATGCTCGGGTGATTTAATTTTTATTTTTAGTGCTTGGTTCGCTTTTCATAATGAGTTCTAGTTCGAACAGTGAAATTATAGATTCTTTGTTTGGGAACCGATTATCGTTCATGCACCGTGACGTCATCAAGTACTTAATTTCTCTTTTTAAAGGGTAGTTGGGTAATTTGTTTAATTTAAACAAAACTTTATTGTTTGTGTAATAAAAATAAAGGTTGTATAGTTGTAAATAAAGCATATATTGATTACTAACTATTTACTGGACTAAAATAATGTCTGGAGCTACACCTGTACACACGGCAACACATCAAGCTATACATTTCCAGTATAAGCTGATCTCGTATTGTATAGGATTTCCGTACAATGAGAGGTCAGCTTATATTGGAAATGTATAGCTTGATCTGTAGCCGTGTGTACATCAATTCCTTTTCGCCTATGGATTGTAAAATAAGATCTAACATGTTTTATTCCAATAAATTAATTTATATTAGTATTGAGACCACCTCTGTGTTTCAGACAAAGCAAATTCCCATAAAATACGTTATACATTATATAAGCTCATGTCAATACAATGTTTTATTTATTTTGTGCAAGTAAATACTTGGTCTAATATTTATTTTGTGCAAGTAAATAGTCGTCAAATACCAGGATCCCATAAATCTTAGAGAGAATGCAATAAGCCCACCGCTAAACAAGCCGAGCTACTCGATCTCATTTGTGAAACACTTTTACGAGCCTCCGTGAAAAATATTACGTGCTATTTGGACAGACGTATGTGTGCTGTTATGTAGGGCCATTAAGAGTGCGGTACTAAGAATGTGATTGATGCGGAAGCAGAGACATAAAGTGTCTTTTTATTATATATAAACTTCTTTAATATAATACTGAACAATTATGAACTTTAAGTCTATAGTCAGAGGCATTTCGGCTTAAACATCGCTCGGTCCGTCATCATCGTCGTCATATGCCTGGTTTCTATAAACAAAAACGAATCGTTTTTCTTACCAATGGTAGGTTTTTTTATTGCTATACTGGGCATATAGATCATTTCGTAAGCTAATTTTACCTGTGATAGCTTCTTCCATAAGAGAGGGTCTGCTATGCAAAGCTTTGAGGTCTTTGCTTCATTATTAGTAAAGATATAAGAGTCTTAATTTTAACCGATAACGGTCCGTATAATATAGGAATCGGCCAATAGTGGTGAGTCATTCATAAAAAAAGCAAATACACTGCCAAAACAGTCAATTCAAACTACTTGTGTAGAAACACATTCCACGTTAAAATAATTATCGCCATTACTTGATCGAAAAGAAACGACGAGTAGTACGCCGCTCGTTGATAATAATACTGGAACTATTGGAAAAAAATCTTGCATTTCCGAACACGCCAAGAGTAATGTAGAACCATCAAAAACTAAACAAATAGTCTATTATAGTATCATAATAATTGAGCTCGCCATTACGACCGCCTTCGTTCATTATCGCTTGTTTCACAGCCTCGAGCCATAAATTGCTCTTCACAGGTATCGTGAACTCTATCAACCATGTAAAGTAATTAAGTTAATGTTTTAAAGTTAGTAAAGTGGAGCTTTTTATATCTATTTTGATGAGAGCACTTTAACTGACTTATTTTATATATTATCTACTCTCTTAGTACCTACCTACTTGGGCTCGCTCCGCGGAGCGCGCTGTGGCGGTGCCGTATGTTATCGCACAAATATAAACAGGTACACACGGCTACAGATCAAGCTATACATTTCCAATATAAGCTGACCTCTCATTGTACGGACATCCTATACAATGCGAGATCAGCTTATACTGGAAATGTATAGCTTGATGTGTTGCCGTGTGTACATCATTCATATTTGCTAACAACTTTAAATAAGACTGTAACTTACGCTATTTATACGATCTTATATGTTGGAATACCTAATATAAGATCGAAATAAAAAACAATAATATCAAAAACATCAAAGCTTTTGTAGTCCGTTATGATGGTAACGAATTTACTGCAAGGAAATTCAATAACCAAGTTTTCAAAGGGAAGCCTAAAAAATGCTGGCCAAACTTCAGAGGCAGGCATTCCCGGCGCACAAAGCTTGTCATACGTTGGCGCGAGGCGGTGACACATGTGATGTGAAATGCATGCTCTGTGGGCGTGTCCAGGCGCGTGTAGCATGTAATGCAACGTGTGAACGGCACTACGAACATAACGCTCGTGGCGAATTTTTTTTTTTACTGTTTTATGCCTTTGGCCACAATCTCACCATGGTAAGTGATGATGTAGCCGAAGGTGGTAAGCACACAAAGCCTAGAAGGAACTAGTTGTCAAGTGCAACTGTCGGAACACACCGAAAGGTGCTTGGCGACAGATTTAATTGTGTTTAGGGGATGTTTCGCCTCTAAGATTGGTCTGGCTGTTTGCAAAAAGTATTGAAGTATTTCCCTGAGTATCAAATCAATCAGCTTTCAGAATTTACAAGAAGGGCGACGAACGTAATGTTTTTACATAACTGGTATAAGTACAAGTACTTAATTAGCCGTCGGGCCAAGCTATCTCGTATGTATACTTTTGAAGTACGTTTTAACACTACTCAATTCTACACATTTTGTCCATCAGAAAATAAGTAAGGTCTGGCTCCCTGTGATCTTGAACTATTTAATACTTTGATTTACGAATAGTTACTTATTGCATGTTATATTCATTGTCTTGATTTGTTTTTGCTTAAATTCTTGGTTGGATACTTTAAAAAATTGTTGCAACTGTTATCCAAACGGTTTAGTCGTTCAAGCTTCGATTCAGTCGGATATTCCATTGCAGACCATTAGAATATGGAATGAACTCCATTACGGTATTCCCACAGACGCCCACAGTGCTACGACGACATGGCCGAAACGACGCATAATGGATACGCGGCTTTTGTACCGAGGTGTTAGACGCAGATGGCTTTTACGTAGACAAGCTTATATGCTTCGATGACTACATGTGGTGGATGGTGGTTTGGTGGCTTATGCACTTGGCACCAACATTTTTGATATTATTATGATATGTTTTTGTGTACGTATTGATTAAAAAAAAATACTAGGCGATGGTGCTCTGTGGTAGTTTAGTTACTACGAATGCCGAGAATTCGAATCCTACGCAAAACGCGAGCAGTAACAATAGCCAGGCAAAACACAAGAACTAGCCAATGTAATAAAAAAATACCCTACCGCTTGTACAACGGGGAGTGTTCCAGGGAATTTTTCGACTTAATGCCCACGGCTACCTTCCACCATCGCAACTCTCGCCATCGACAGGGAGTCCATCCTCACACATTGAAACCAGAATTGTTTCGAACTGTGCGGGCTCAACGGAGCTTCCTTCAGCGGACGCTCAGACTGTGGAATGAGCTCCCCGCCGTGGTGCACCCAATGGAGTACAGCATGGGGTTCTTCACAAAGGGTGTGAGTGAAGCAGGGTCGGCAATGTGCGAGTAACACCCCTGGTGATGCAAGCGTCCATAGGCTACGGGAACCGCTTACCATCACCTTAGTATAAACAAAAAACCCTCCAATTTATCTCCTATAATATTTATTCCTAGAATATTGAGTTACATTAAAAATATACATTTGTTTCACAGACATAGACAGATTATCAAAATATTCAGAATTGATCACGAAATATATTATAAAACTCCCGCTCTCAGCACCGCCATAACATTTCCTTGAATAGAAAATCTACTACTCGCGGTAGCACAGATTAAATGGCGGTAGTCTCTAGCTTTCTAAAGCTTTTATAGAGGCTCAAGCTGTCGTGAGCTGCAATTCACTGAAAATAGGCTATTTATGTAAGATATAATGTGGCTACTCTCAACTTTAGATTTTCCACAGTTTAAAAGAGCATTGCCAGTCCGCACGCATTTGGTATTTATTATTATACTCTCTCAATTGGTCGAGAGGGTACTCTTTGTAGTTTTGCCGCCGCGCCGGGGCACGCAATTGTTATCAGTGCGATTAGAATTTAAATATTATGTAATGAAACTGCTCTTCTCAACAAATGCAACCTTCCAACCGGTAAGAGTTATAGAGTCAGACTTTTCATAAGAGCCTGCGAAGATCTATTAGAATAAATGATTTTGAATTTCATAATGGCGGACCCATTGCAAATCATAGAATAATAAGATAAGAAATCTACATGAAAATATTTAGCCAAAAGACATTACCTACGTAAAACGCAGATGAGCTTCATTTGAATTTAACCTATAAAAAGTCTTCAATTGTCCCGAGTTCCTGACTGGCTGACCTATTAACACTCATCCCAAATCCATAGAAACTTGAAATTGTATACACCTATTTCTTTTATAAAGCAGGCATCGACTAGGAATGGATTTCCGGTAACTCCACCCCTAAGGGGATAAAATAGGGGATCAGGGGAAATACCCTAGTTTAGTGATAAGCCTACCCATTTTATAATCACTTCTAAGCTACTTCAACATTTTCCTGTTATTAATATCATATGGTATATTGTATTCTATATGGCGGGCTTTTAACGGATGTCATATGGCGGGCGGGGCTGACGATGTCGGCGCGCCTCTACACTCTTCTTTCCCACTAAAGGCATGTTTGTTAACCCCACCTATGACGTCACTTACTTTATGCTGATAAAGACGTTCTTTCTGATTGGTTCATTGACTTTGTAGGTGAACGACCTCTGCCAAGTATACATAAATGGAAAGTAAATTTGAAAAAAATAACAAAATGGAAATTTTTATGAGATGCACTTAAATACTTATACAACTTAATTGTTGGTTTAATTAAAATTTTGTAAATTACTTTTCTTAATTTTCTCAAGTTTATTATTGATGTAGTTCACCTCAATTTCTATTCAATGTTTACGTATGCTCTTATTAATTGTAACTTGTTATTAAAATGTATTATTTTTATAAATATTTTAAGTCTCCTAACTGTGTGTAAATAATTGCTAATCCTGTTACTCATCCAATTATCTGTGATTTAATAACTACGTAAACTCCTGCTTTTCAGCCTTTAGTACGTTTTTTCTTACAAATTATAGGTACTCCAGTAACACAAGAACCTTCATTAGTGATTTCTTTATTAATTACAAACTCCTTGCCTCAATCATTGATCCAATCTCATACAACTTAAAAGTCAGTTTATATTTTCAAATCGGACTGACATAGTCCTGAGATTAGCGCGTCACAAACTCTCCAGCTTTATAATCTAATAATATATATAAAATGCTTTTGTGGGTACGTAAATACGCAGTTTTCTCAATCACCACCAACCCCAATCAACTTCCTGTTGGGGTGGTAAATACCCCTTGGTCTCCAGGTGGTAGTAAGGTAGTTTGGTCGCGGTGGGTGGAAGGGAGTGGTTGTGGGTGGCGAAAATGTTAAAACATATATTGCTGTCCTTTTCTAACGCATGAGGACTTCTGAAAAGATCTCAAAATTTCTGGAATGGAAAGTTCCAAAATGTGTAAAACGGTTATAATCGATCTGGAATGTTCTAGAAAGTTCAACAAATATCTGGAATGATCTAGAAAATTCTAGAGTGAATGCAAACTATTATAATCGATATAGCATGTTTTGAGAAAGTTCTACAAATTTCTGGCTTCATCTAGAAAGTTCCAAAATGTCCAAAACTGTTATTATCGAGTTAGAATGTTCGAGAACGTTCTAGAAACCAGAATGATCTGGAAGTTCCAAAATGAGTGCAATTTATTATGATCGATTTCGAATGATTGAGAAAGTTCGAGACATTTTCCGAATGATCTGGTATGTTCCAAAATCAATTGCACTCAGCAATTGATTATAATCGATTTAGAATGTTCGAGAAAGTTCTAGAAAGTTCCAAAATGAGTGCAATTGATTATAATCGATTTAGAATGTTTGAGAAAGTTCTAGAAAGTTCCAAAATGAGTGAAATTTGTTATGATCGATTTATAATTTTCGAGAAAATTCTAAAATGATCTAGAAAATTCTAAAATGAATGCAATTTATTATAAGCGATTTAAAATGTTCGAGAAAGTATTAGAAATTTCTAGAATGATCTAGAAAATTCTAAAATGACGCATGAGGGCTTCTGAAAAGATCTCAAAATTTCTGGAAGGGTCTAGAAAGTTCCAAAATGTGTAAAACGGTTATAATTGATGTGGAATGTTCTAGAAAGTTCTAGAAATATTTGGAATGATCTAGAAAATTCTAGAATAAATACAAACTATTATAATCGATATAGAATGTTTGAGAAAGTTCTACAAATTTCTGGCTTCAGCTAGAAAGTTCCAAAATGTCCAAAACTGTTATTAGCGAGATAGAATGTTCGAGAACGTTCTAGAAATTTCCCGAATGATCTAGAAAGTTCCTAAATGAGTGAAATTTATTATGATCGATTTAGAATGATCGAGAAAGTTCTAGAAATTTTCCGAATGATCTGGAAAGTTCCAAAATGAGTGCAATTGATTATTATCGATTTATAATGTTCGAGAGTTCATAAGTGCCTTATTAGGGCCTAAATTGGATAAATGCTTTGTGAATTTTGAATTTTTGAGAAAGTTCTAGAAAGTTCCAAAATAAGTGAAATTTGTTACGATCGATTTAGAATATTCGAGAAAGTTCTAGAAAATTCTAAAATGATCTATAAAATTCTAAAATTAATGCAATTTATTATAAGCGATTTAAAATGTTCGAGAAAGTTCGTTTTTTTTTTGGATTGATCTGAAAAGTTCCAAAATGTGTACGAGTGTTATTATTGATCTAAAAGAACCAGATCGAAGTGATGTACATCTAAATATTCTAGAGATTCACCGAAATTTCCAGTACCAGATCATACTGGAAATTTCGGTGTCTGATGGCATATAAACCGAAATTCAGTGACATTACGTCAGTTCAATCGTGATTGCAGTCGAGTAAGGATCCATTGGAATCAAGTTACAAAAAAATTCAAGTGATTTTCACAAGTGAAAAAGAACAAACTATTTGAATGTCCTAGACTGTTCTAATACTGTTCTATAATTTCGGTGAAAAAGAACAAACTATTTGAATGTTCTGGAAAGTGTCTCAATATCGAAAATAGAAATCTATAATATCTATGTTAAAAAATGTATCCTTATAATATAAGGATACGTTTTTAACACTTATATATTTTTATACAGTATTACCCAACTTATATGGCGCGTCGTGAATCTTCGTTCGCACAGAAAAGAAAGTATGGCCCCGAAGATTAACGAAAGAATGCTTAAAACTTACAATCAACCTTAGATCACTACTATAAGGTTCATAATACACTGCAGCTGTTAGTTCCGTCTCACTCGCAAGACACGCCCCTCCACACGGCGCGCGCTAACATGACGGCAGCTGTCGTCCAATAGCGTTTCCCACGCTTTGAAAATGTATCTTCTGCGCAGGTACATCGGTAAGCCATATTAATTGGGTACTACTGTACCATGCGATGTATTTTAACCCGAGCAACGCCGGGTTACGCTGCTAGTATTAGTATATTTTTGTTTGTATGTTTTTTAGTTACAGCTTGACAGATATAGAATGTTTAATGGAAAAGGTATATCCATATAAAGTTCAGGTCTTCTTTGATAAGTACTAGGCGCACACATCGCGAAAGAGAAAATTTTATTAATATTGATGCAACGATTGAGCAAATGACGTGAAAAGATAAATGACCCTCGTAGTGCGGTGACACGATGGTTATGATTTAAAAAAAAAACTTTTTTTTATACTACTTATTCGCCTACGGCCCGCCTGATGGTAAGCGGTTACCGTAGCCATATGACGCTTGCAACACACGAAGCATTGCTCACGCGTTACCAACCTTTCTCCCCTCCCCTATGAGCTCTGGTTACCTTACTCAGGAACACAACTATACAGAACATAAAGTTATTTGGCTGCGGTATTCTGTAAGGTGGAGGTACTTCCCCAGTCGAGCTGCTCTTTGAGCGAATAAACGCTACGCTCTACCTCTCTGAACTTGGAAGCAAGCAAGCTCTTTTTTCATTATTTTGAGCTGAGCCTTTCCTGATATAATCTTCACATCTTTTGAATAGAAATATACCGATTCCGAAACACGTTGTATAGATCATACATTAGATTAACATAGGACATTAATTGCGTCTGGAAAGTGGGTAAAACCGCGGGACAGTAACTAGCTACACAATGATACATTAATATTAACATCAAAGAAATTCCGCTCATATAAGTAGTTAATCCCAAATTGCTTTATGTTATAAACATGTCAAGAATTACGAAACCATGTAGCAAGCTGATAAATTATTACCACATGAGAATTAAACAACGGAACATAGCTTATGTACAAAGGAGGTTATATGAAAAAGCTTATTGCATTCGTATAATATTCATACGAGATTGGGTTGGGATGTTTTCGTTGAGCTTGTACTATGGAAACCAGATAACTGATATAATACATATACTACTTTTTGTTTGTAAATTCCTACTTAATATACATAATTATACCCAGACTCAGGACATACAGACATGTTCATGCACACAAATGCATGTCCTGTGTGGGAATCGAACCCACGACCTGCGGCGCGTAAGGTGAACTGCCAACTGGCCCGTCTAAAACTGTAAAATTTGAGTTCATCATTATTATCATCAACCCATAATGTCCCTCCGCCGACCACAGGCCTCCTTTCACAAATTAGTCTGAAGGGGAACTCCACCACGCATGCCCACTGCGGATCCGTGAGGAGGCTAGTGGTCAACCTACTGTTGGAGTTTTCAAGCCACCTAAGAGTCCTCCAACTAGCTTAACAACTATCACAATTAAGTGCTAGCCGGGAAAACAGCATTTACCTGCCTTCCCAATCACGGAATTTAGAACATCCAAAGAACGACATTTTTTGTTGCTTCAAAAAATTACTCTAATATTTTTTTTTGCGAATTCCTAACATGCTAAGTTAGGAGATCGCGATACGTATAATAAAAAAGTTTATAGTGAAGTGTGATGGAACTGGCTGAAATTCTGAAAGGGAATGGGGCCTCAAGTGCAGTTGTTGGATGACAACGGTAGGTGCTTAGACACTGATTTTTAAGAGGGTAGGGTGGATGTTATTACAAAGTATACCGTGCTATACTTTCTTTTCTATTTAGGGTTCCGTACCTCAAAAGAAAAGAAAACGGAGCCCTTATATGATCACTTCGTTGTCCGCCTGTCTGTGTAAAGACCCTTTTTTTCAGGAACGCGAGGTATCAAGCTGAAAATAATATCAAATACTCAGTTCCGCAATCCCTTGGAGCAGTGAAAAAAAAGACAAACTACTAAGTTAACAAAAAAAAATACGATCGTTTATGCTGCATATTTTGACGATCGCGAGGGAATCATAACCTATAGGTTGAACTAGAATTATGAAATTTGGCAAGAAGCAAGATCATAGCACAAGTAAATGAAGAAATCGAAAAACCGTAAATTTATCTATATATATAAAAATGAAACCAGTTTTCCGTTGTCACGACATAACATGAAAACGGCTTGACCGATTTGGCTTTGTGTAGTTTTCTAATACTCTGTACAAGGTTCTTACGGAAACAAATATTAAGAAAATTGCGCAGAAACTTAGAAAATTTAAGAAAACTTAACGGTAGGGTGGCTTAGGGTAGGTTAGGTTATAGGGTAGGATATTACGCAAACGAAGTTGCGCCGGGCAGCTAGTAGTATATAAAAATAACATAATCGGAAAAAAGGGGAAAAAATCTTAGAGACTTGATTCCCGTGACTTGTATGTATTTGACTATTTAAATACCTACAAGTCTGTACGAAACCCTCGGTGTGCGAGGCCGACTCGCGCTTGGCCGGTTTTTTTTTATCTGTATCTTCCTCACTATTTTTTTTTTACTATACATATACACCATATACATGATTCTCAGAAGGAAATCAGTTTAATTAAACACGAGCTAGAACTTATCCGCAATGTTACGGTCTGAAGGGTGCATAGCCGGAGAACGGGTTAACAACATTAATATCCGGGTGACGGATGTGACGTTACCCGTTAATTCGTCACTGCCATGGTAACATTATTTATTCAGGCATATTCGGAAAATTAACACGGAAATCGTAGAGGTTATTATTGATTTGCAAGATGATTTTTTTGTGAACGTGTATCGTATTTTAATTTGACAGAATGTAGCACCTGTATGGAATTTTGCGATCAGGGGGCCTATCATCCATTTTGATAGCGATTCGACCTTACCTAAATTAAATTGTTTACTGCCAAATGTCAATTTTTTATAGACTGACTTTCTATGACACGCAATTCAGCTGTGGAGCTACTGCGTAATGAACTTCATTCAAATATAATACCAATACCACTATCTAGAGTTTTATAACATTTTGACCTCAAGCGGGTCACCGGACACACTAGATGGCTAAGACCATTTAAATCAAGTTCATTACCATCAACTTACGCAGTATCCCTGCAGGTTGAGTTGGATTTCAATAAGAGTTGAAGGGTACAGGCAAAGAACAGGGAATGTCACGATTATAATTATTTTGTTTTATACAGTTGTCGCATCTATGTGTAGGTAATTTCATTTCCAACCACTAGTTTTCACAAAAACTCAACAATGTCGATAAAAAACGTTTTTATCTATTCCCAATACATAATACAATACAAATAATATAACATACCTATTTCATTTTTTTCATATTCGATTCATTAGGACAGTGTTTTTCAATCTGTGGGTCCCGACTCCTAGGGAGGTCACGAAACCTTTGTCGGGGGGTCGCCGGCAGAAGGAAAAAGGCAAGGTAGACTTCGCGCAAGCGGGCGTCTAACTTGCCTCTTACTTAGTTGCAAACCTCTCGCGGCTTCTTGCAGACTAATAAGTAAAGGTATCAAAATAAAGAAAATCATTATCTTAGTCTTTTAATTTATAAATTCTTTGTCTGTCTGACAAGGGGGTCGCCAGAATTTTTAACCTGTAAGGGGGTCGCGAAATCAATAAGATTGAAAAACACTGCATTAGGACATTTCCTGTTCGTTGCCAGTACCTTTCAGTTTGTGGGACGACGCCGGCATAATACAACGACATTACGACCTAATCTGTCAAGCGCTGCTGCCTAAACAAAAAACAATTACCCAAGCCAGGTGTAAACCCGTCTAGAAACTTCGTTGAAACGTCTCACTCAACGGCAAGCTTAGCTTCAACTCTCGTTGGAGTGCTCGTCAAAGATAAGGGCATCATATGAAGCTTACCTAAATGTCTTCGTCATGATTAATTTAACTGTAAAACAGCCTTCTGTCGGATTAAAGGGGACAATTAAAGGGGTGGTGACACCCGGTCCAGGTTGAGTTTAACGATCGGAAACGTGGGAGTCAATTGTTAAGCCAAAACACAGAGCATTGAAATAATATCACCGCTCCTAGACACGCATTGCTCAACAGATTGTATTGGATTCTATAATAGCGTGTCAGCGGGCGGCACCGTTTAACCAACAGATAACATACACGTATTGTCTTATCATTTAGAATTGTTGACACTTAGTGCTGTGGTATAGAGTCGATATTAGACTGACGGCCGCTCGCACTCCGTTGTGCGATTATCATAATTCTCGGGTGTTCATTTTTTTTCGTCTCTAGGCGCGCGGAAATCCTTACTCTGTAAGCTAAAATTATCTCTACGACTTGTAGACTTTTGTTTTGTCGACTAACGTACCTATAGTGCAACAAACTTATCTGGCCCGGTGGGCAAAAGAGGAACTAACGACGCCAGTTTGGAATTTCAATCTGCCTGCCATTACCTTTGGTTGTTTGCTCCACTAAATGCGATAACCCTCTCTCATCTCAGCCAGATAAGTTCGTGGGAATATACATAATAATTTAATGTATAGAGTATAGAACGCTCACTGATAGGTATATTAATACACACTCTCAAACTACTTGAACTCAAACAATTTTTTATTGTATGTATGCGCTAACCTCGGAAACTACTGGTCCCATTTGTATTAATATTACGTTGTTAACCGCTAGGCACTGATATACTCTATTTCACATAAGATGAGTCGTCAAGGTCAAGGGTTTTTTACCAATATCTAGTGAAATTCCATTTGATTACTTTGAAATAGTACTCACAATATTTCGTGAAACCTAGCTCTATCATAGTATTCCTTTATTATATCGAAATGAACATTAACCATTGAGAAATTTAATAAAATACCATGTGTCACCGAACTCATGTTATTTGAAATATACTATAGTATTTTAAAATTCAATCCGGTTTAAGAACCAGCAAGAATTCGTGTGAATTTTTGTGAAATTCGTGTGAAAAACACACATTTTTATGCCAAAAATTAACAAATTAGTGTAGTGATTGAGAACGCAAAGATTCACTTATGAATGATTCCCTAACACGTGTGGTATTCATAATTATGTTATTTCCTACAACAATCATTTTCAACCTGATTCCTGATCACATGTCACTACATATTTACCCTTCGAAGGCATGTATTGTGTAAGGTAAAGAGTTATTAATATTCCACCTACAATAGTATGAGTTGACCTATATTCAATAACGTAAACATTGTTGTCATTACAATATGCTGTAAACATATTGAATATTGTAGTCTTTATGGAACTCGCGTCTTCTGCCTTTTATAAAACGCTATTGAACCAAACAATATTATTTATCGATCACCTTACTGTCATTGTCGTGAGCCAATGGTGATATAGAGTCAAGACTAGGATCGATTATGCGGTGTGGGCCATGGTGACCTGTAAAACAGGTTTTTTAAAACCTCAATCAGGCTCTCGCAATGCTGGTTGATTAGCCTTTGGCAATGATGTTATGACTGCATTTATACTTAACAACTTTTTGTGAGAGAAATCTTAATATATAAAATGATAAACTGATTGTTGATATATCAGCCCACAGCCCAAACTGCTGGACCTAGAGATTTGAAATTTTGCACAAAGATACCTTATACAGTGGAGGCATCCACTAAGGAAGGATTTTTGGAAATTCCACCCCTAAGAGGGTAAAATAAGGGATGACAGTTTGTATGCAAGTCCGTCAGTTTTAAAGTTAGGATCTTCAAATTTTGTGTTTAGGCTGACGATTGAAAATTAATGTGTAGTTATCTCAGCGTTTGTGATAATTCCACCACCGAAGGGAGGAAAAGGGGGATGAAGTTGGGTATGCAAGTCCTTCAATTTCAAAGTAAACTTCACTAAATGTATTATTATACTGTATAGACATCCGCCAAGGAAGGATTTTTGGAAATTCCACCCCTAAGGGGGTAAAATAAGGGATGAAAGTTTGTATGCAAGTTCGTCAGTTTTGAAGTTAGGATCTTCAAATTTTGTGTTTAGGCTGACGATTGAAAATTAATATATAGTTATCTCAGCGTTTGTGGTAATTCCACCACCGAAAGGAGGAAAAGGGGGATGAAGTTGTGTATTGCAAGTCCTTCAATTTCAAAGTAAACTTCACTAAATGTATAATTATACGGTGTAGACATCCACAAAGGAAGAATTTTTGGAAATTCCACCCCTAAGGGGGTAAAATAAGGGATGAAAGTTTGTATGCAAGTTCGTCAGTTTTGAAGTTAGGATCTTCAAATTTTGTTTTTAGGCTGACGATTGAAAATTAATGTATAGTTATCTCAGCGTTTGTGATAATTCCACCATCGAAGGGAGGAAAAGGGGGATGAAGTTGTGTATGCAAGTCCTTCAATTTCAAAGTAAACTTCACTAAATGTATTATTATACGGTGTAGGCATCCACTAAGGAAGGATTTTTGGTAATTCCACCCCTAAGAGGGTAATCTTAATAATAATCTTAATGTATAAAATGATAAACTGATTGTTGATATATCAACGCACAGCCCAAACCGCTGGATCTAGAGATTTGAAATTTTGCACAAAGATACTTTGTATAATGGAGGCATCCACTAAGGAAGGATTTTTGGAAATTCCACTCCTAAGAGGGTAAAATAGGGGATGACAGTTTGTATGCAAGTCCGTCAGTTTTTATGTTAGGATCTTCAAATTTTGTGTTTAGGCTGACGATTAAAAATTAATGTATAGTTATCTCAGCGTTTGTAATAATCCCACCACCGAAGGGAGGAAAAGGGGGATGAAGTTGTGTATACAAGTCCTTCAATTTCAAAGTAAACTTCACTGAATGTACTATTATACGGTGTAGGTATCCACTAAGGAAGGATTTTTGGAAATTCCACCCCTAACAGGGTAAACTAAGGGATGAAAGTTTGTATGCACGTCCGTCAGTTTAGAAGTTAGGATCTTCAAATTCTGTGTTTAGGCTGACGATTGAAAATTATTATATAGTTATCTCAGCGTTTGTAATAATTCCACCACCGAAGGGAGGAAAAGGGGGATGAAATTGTGTATGCAAGTCCTTCAATTTCAAAGTAAACATCACTAAATGTATTATTATACGGTGTAGACATCCACTAAAGAAGGATTTTTGGAAATTCCACCCCTAAGAGGGTAAAATAGGGGATGACAGTTTGTATGCAAGTCCGTCAGTTTTGAAGTTAGGATCTTCAAATTTTGTGTTTAGGCTGACGATTGAAAATTAATGTATAGTTATCTCAGCGTTTGTGATTATTCCACCACCGAAGAGAGGAAAAGGGGGATGAAGTTGTGTATGCAAGTCCTTCAATTCCAAAGTAAAGTTCACTAAATTTAATATTATGCAGTGAAGGCCTCTCAGTCTGAGGAGAGACTTTGCCTCTTTATGTGTGTTCTACCGCTTGTACAACGGAGAGTGTTCTAAAGAATTGTTCGACTTGTTGCCCACGGCTACCTTCTACCATCGCAACTCCCGCCATCGACGGGGAGTCCATCCTCACACATTGAAACCAGAATTGTTTCGAACTGTGCGGGCCCAAAGGAGTTTTCTTCCGCGGACGCTCAGATTGTGGAATGAGCTCCCCGCCGTGGTTTTCCCAATGGAGTACAGCATGGGGTTCTTCAAAAAGGGCGTGAAGAGATTTCTTCAGGGTCGGCAACACGCGAGTGATACCCCTGGTGTTGCAAGCGTCCATAGGCTACGGTAACTGCTTACCATCAGGCGGGCCGTATGCTTGTTTGCCACCTTAGTGGTATAAAAAAAAAAAAAAGGCATCCACTAAGGAAGGATTTTTGGAAATTCCACCCCTAAGAGGGTAAAATAGGGGATGACAGTTTGTATGCAAGTCCGTCAGTTTTAAAGTTAGGATCTTCAAATTTTGTGTTTAGGCTGACGATTGAAAATTAATGTGTAGTTATCTCAGCTTTTTTGACAATTCAACCCCCGACAGGGTGAAAAGGTATGGGATGTATGTAAGTCATTCAGTTTCAAAGTAAACGTCACTTAATATATTATTACACAGTGTAGGCAACCACTAAGAATTTTTGGATATTCCATCCTTAAGGGGATAAAATAGGGGATGCAAGTTTATATGAAAGTCCATCAGTTTCAAAGTTAAAATTAATTTATATGTGCCTCAACGTTTTTGATAATTCCGATCCCGAAAGGGTAAAAAGGGGGATGAATTTGTGTATGGAAGTACACTAAATTTATTATTTAAGCTTATGGTTATAAACTAACGCAACGAATATCGGTGTTGTTGGAATTTGAACCCTTAAGGAGTGAAAAGGGGGATTAAATTTAGTATATGAAGTTCTTTATTTTCGGAGTGAAAATTTCAAAATTTATTATTTCGGCTTATGGTATTGGCGTATTGAAATGACTCGCCTAAACAACATCAGGAAAAAGAGAGGAATCGGTATTAAAACAAAGATCCGGTTAATACGAGCATCGGTATTCCTCATTTTCATGTATGGAGTGGAAGCGTGGACTATACTGGCCCGAGAAAGAAAAAGGATTGATGCATTCGAGATGTGGTGCTGGAGACGGATGTTGGAAATACCTTGGACCGCTAAACGCAACAATGCATCAATCCTATCGCAGCTCCAAATTAAAACACGATTGTCCACCATATGCCACCAACGTATTTTTTCGTATTTCGGCCACATGGTGCGCAAAGGCGATGAAAGTTTGGAAATCTGATCATAGTTGGAAACACGGAAGGAAAACGACTACGTGGTCGTTCACCAACAAGATGGTCCGATCAAGTAAAAGACTCATCGTCCATCGCCGCAATGTTATTGAGGCCAAAATATTTACTGGTTCTGCCAGAGGAGAAACAGTCTTCTTGCCGCGTATACCATTGATCCCAAATCACCTTCCGTTTGAATTTAAAAGATAACAGTTCCTAATTAAGGTTTGTAGTCACAGGGAAAAACTCTGAAATTTGCTAGAGTTGATTTGCGGCAGGACTGTTTCAGTTTAATGTAGCATCCTCGCATATGAGCTCTTAATCTAGGTGAACTTTTGTCAATATCACACGTAGTGGCGGACAATAGCCATGAACAAAGCTCTATATTGTTACAATGATTCATATCTAGAAAAAAGAAATAATCTACGCGGACGAAGTCGCGGGCTATAAAGCTAGTACCTACATAAAAATAAACAATAAAACAAAAAATATCGCTTATGTCATTCAATAAATTTTCCCGATAGTTCAGACGTGTCACCTGACTTGCCAGCTTTCGAGAATGTTTCCAGCAGAACGTGCGTTCTCCGCTGCGGTCGCTGTGTGCAATGATCATAATCGCCGCATATATTCAGGGCTATTATCATATATTCGACCCAATATGAGTAAAATGAGTATGTTAAGGAATGTATTACCGAGCTGCGTAACAGAACTTGTTTGTACTTTGAAATTTTTAATTATTTTTTAATTTAACTTTTTTACTGGCTGCTAAAGTGGGCCGTAATAAAAAAGTATAATTAACATTATTTTGTTTACTTCTTTCAAAATAAATAATATTTTTTGCAATTCCTTTTTTTCCTGTTGCCAATTCATAAGTAAATGGAATTCATCTGAAAGGAATCTGAGGTCAAACAAAGAACCATTTTGAAAAAGGATTTGCGATTTGAATGCCTATAGAAATAAAACCAGGCCTATTATGAAAGTAGCATACATACGTGAATACTGTTTCATACCAGCTAGGTTTTTCCCATTGAAATACAGTATTTTTTCATTCACAAACAGAATGAGTATATTAGTTACATTGAAAAGGCGATATGGGATCGGCGATTTGCATTGCGTCCGATCGTATCACGATTAGCATAAGTACCTACTCTTTTGGGGAAAGAAGTAGGTATTTGAGTTGAAGTTAACTTTTTCAAAAAAATGTTATATTGACTGGAAATCTTTAAACGGTAATCTTAAAATTTTATTTTTTTCAAAGGAACAAGTAAATGTAAAACTAAAGTCGGGAAATATTTAGTATTCATAGGTTAAATTAAATATAACAAGAATAATAACATTTTAAATTATCACAGACTAATATTTACAATTTACAGAATTCAATAAATTTAATATCAACAAATTCATAGGAAAGTTGTCCCAGATCGCTGCCCTATCCAAACGTACTGAGAAAGAGGCGGCAGTGGCCACGTTGAATGGCAATAACTAGTCGTTGTTGTGTGACGATGCACTGAAAAAAATAAACTACAAGTGACTACAAAATTTTACGAACATTAACCTAAACAGAGTGACTTACGAACTAAACTTACCAGTAACAAGACTAGTTTTTGTTCGTTACAAATTTTTTTGATTAAATGTAACTAAAGTTAGTTTCCCGTCAACTAAAGTTAGTTTCCCGTCAACCAAAGTTAGTTTCCCGACAACAAAACGTCAACTTACATAACTAGTTTTGTAGATATTTTTTTTCAGTGTGTGAGACCTATTTAGCATCTGCCCCACACGGCCCCAGCGTTTCAACCAAACGCCACAAAAATGTACTAAGGGTAGCATATTTTGTTACTAAGGCTGTGCAATCTGTTATACTAATAAATATTTATTGGAGTTTCCTGAAATCCTAACAAACAATAAACAACATAAAAACAGTATTTTTCGTACAGATTTCGTATTCAGGAATTATATTTTTGATTTTATTTATTTATTTTTTATTTTTATTGAACGGTACAGTAACAGATAACAGATCACACTTACACAAAAACATAAAGAAGAAAAAATATTACATAAACCTGCTATCCAATGACAACTGCACACAACTTAAACAATTAACAATTCACAGCTAGGTACAAAATAATAAAAAATACAAGTACAAATGAGAAATAAAAAAAAAAACACAAATACAATACGAGTTAAAAATTAAAAATTATAATGGAATGAGAACAAAATATATATTATTAGCAACTTTTTAAACAATTCTTGATATAGTCTTGCTTAAACCGCCCAAAACTACCGTGAAATAAGTCAGGGAAATCATTCACACAGGCACAATTATTATACAATTTACTCATCCGAATCAATGGATCATTTTGTGATATGTTGTTATGAGCCATTGGGATTTTAAACAATTTAGGGTCCCGTACAGAGCGTGTTGCAATCTTAAAATCTAATTTTGCCAGTAATTGACTTCCAAAACTACCATTAGCTATCTTGTGGAGAGTACATATATCTGACAGATGTCTTCGATCCGCGAGGCTTATCATATCAAACCTTGACAATCTTTCTTCATAGTTAAATAGCTTACGACGCAAACCAAACTTAGAACACAACATTCTCATGAATCGGCGTTGAATAGATTCGATTCTATCCGTGTGTATATTGTATCCATATACAATATACACACGGCAATATATATGAGCAATATATATTGCTCATCTGTCTGGTCACCCATGTGACCAGACAGATGAGCAATATTCCAATATACTTCGAGTGAGGGACATGTAGAGCACAATCAACGAATTTGGTTTGCTGAAAGGCTTAGCGGTACGAAAAATGAAACCGAGACTTCGGTTGGCCCTGTTCACGATGTAGTCGTAATGTGTTCTAAATGATAGTGTGGAATCAAACATAACCCCCAAATCGCGGACAACAGCAACTCTCTCAAAGCTGACACCCTGGATATTATAAACATACTATATAGGGTTTCTACCCTTTGTGAAGGAGATCACTTGACACTTTTTAATATTAAGACTCATATAATTCTGGGTGCACCATTTGTTTATTATTTCGATGTCTCTTTGTAAAAGCATGCAATCATTAATGCCTTGAATTTTACGAAATATTTTAATATCATCAGCATATGCCAAGCATTCACTAGTGATAAGTTCCAGAAGGTCATTAATGAAAGCTAGAAACAGAAGTGGGCCTAGATTTGACCCTTGTGGTACACCAGAATGAGCCAAAAATGGGACAGAATCGAACCCATACAAAGCCACCAGTTGCGATCTATTAAGAAGATACGAGCTTAGCCAGCGATGAAGACTGCCATGAATTCCTAAGTGATAAACTTTCTTAAGTAAGATCGAATGATTCACCCGGTCAAAAGCCTTTGCGAAATCAGTATATACAGAATCAATTTGAGTTCTAGTATTAAAAGATTCACATAGGTAGCTTGTGTATATAAGTAGGTTCGTACTTGTTGATCGCCCTGAAATAAATCCATGTTGTTTGTCATTAAGCCTATGCAAGAATTGGTTATACATATGCTCATATACCATACTTTCAAATACTTTGGCGAAACAACTCAAAATACTCACCGGACGGTAGTTCACAACATCACTTTTATCACCAGATTTGTAAATGGGAACTATTCTAGCCATTTTCCACAAAGATGGAAAAACTCCTTCACTCAAAAATTTATTAAATATAATATGCAGGGGCTTGGATAATACCGAGGCACATAAACTAATAAACATAGGATGTATTCCATCCGGACCAGCGCTTTTGGTAACATCGACCCTTTGTAAACGGTTATGAATGGCGTTCGAATTCATACTTAAGTGACACAGTGTATAATTAGAGGGAGAGAATTGTGGTGTGTAACTATTATCAGTTGAATGTGTTTCATAAACTGATGAGAAGTAGTCAGCAAATAAGTTGACAATTTCTTGACCGGTATTCGCAGTCCGACCATTATAGTGCATATGGTTGGGAACGTCATTCGTCACCTTCTTACTTTTTGCATAACGCCAGAAAGATTTTATGTTGGAAACCAAATCATTCTCTAAGCTACTAATATAAGACTTGAAACAATAAGCGCTTAAAGTTTTCACTCTAGACCTCAGTAAACAGTAAGTATCATAATCACGTGGGTTTCCATACAACTTGTATCGGGAATGGTATTTATCTTTACTTTTAAAAAGCTTTTTGAGAGTTGCGGAAAACCAAATAGGATGTTTATTCTTATTACATCTTGACTTAGGGGTATATTTCTCTATCGTCAAGTAAAGTTGATCATAAAACAGATGAACAAAGTCGTCACAACTAAGGTTGCATGAAGCCTGCTCCCAGTCGAACCGCTCCAGATCTTTTCGGCAATTAAAATAATCAGTTTTATAAAAACAAAAACGCTCAGAAGTTGAGTTTTCCATCAAAAGGCGAAACCTTGTACGAAATAAAAGCTGAAAGGGGGGATGATGAATATCAAGACGACTGATTGGAGAAGCATGAGATAAAGTAAACAATTCTGAGTTATTAGTGAGAACTAGATCCAAGATTCGCTGGTTATGGTTACTAATACTGTTTAGCTGCTTTAGTCCTCCAGTGCAAATTAGATCGCACAAAGCATTTGATTTTTCACTCGTTGAATTTAGAGGGCATGTGAGATCACTTGACCAAGTAAGCCCACCAAGATTAAAATCTCCAACAACACAGGTTATGCAATTGACATTATCGTTTATAATTTTATGACATTTTTGCGTAAAATCCACAAAACAACCAGTGGTTAAGTAATCCGGAAGATAAACATTACATAAATTTAGAATCAAGTTACTATTTATTTTTATTTGTATCCATAGATCTTCTAATTGATCGGTTTGCCAATCATATCTAACGGTATGGTCCAAATTTTTAGATAGAGCTATAAGTACTCCACCGCCATGACATTTTTTATATCTTTCACGAAAGCTTTTATCTCTGTCTCTGCGTACAACTAAGTATCTATCATCAAATATTTCAGAGGAAAGAACCGAATCATTAAGCCAGGTTTCACTCAGGCATATTACATCATAGTTATGACAAAGAATAGAATTATAAATTTCTGTAGTCTTACTTTTCATACCACGTATGTTTTGATAATAAATTAACAGAGCCATTTATAATTAATTAAATACTATATATAATAATTTTTAAATAAATTACTTAATAGAGTCTAAACTTTAGAATATATTGAGAGTCGGGATTCTTTCTGACATAAATGCGACCATTGCGTACCCAGACGAACATGTATTTCATTTCCCCAGCCTTCTTCCTTGCAGCGGCATGTAGCTGTTTATTTGTTTTTTTGATTATACCTGTTCACATCTCATCAGATTTGTTTGAGACCCAATATGACTGTATCAAACCTAACCTTGAATCATTGGCTCTTGAAACACATGTGCCCAAATATGATTAAGTAAAATGTTTCAGAAAAATTGGTGTTCCACATTTTTTATGATACATGTCGCATGTCGCCCGTTCAGGTGACTTATTTCGCACGAAGTATAATCATATCATATTGTGAATGAATAAAAAGGTAGGTGGTATAAAAAAAAAGAATAAAAAAGATAGGCCTTTTCAAACTGAAGAAAATTGTGTACATGATTATGTTTCACGCAGGATTTGTCTTCACCACGTGGGTGACGCGCCGTATTATTATCATATAGAACATGATCTATAGCTAATCCTGTAATGTAGCTAAACCTTTTATTTTGGGTTAATGTGCGGGCGTCTCAACAACACTCCAACTTGCAAATACTTATTACGATTCTATAGGAGTGCACAACAATTTCCGACACGTATGGTAATGGCGAATGCGACGGGAGAGACTAGGAGCGGCGAGTACGGCAAACGCTGTATATTCCCAAGTGCTCCGAGCCCCTACAGTGTATTTTGGGTATAAAATTATCATTGCCTAACAAAGACCTCCACGAAAAATTAGGGGCATTTTGTATATGTATACAAGAACTATTTTTAAGTCCGACGGAAAGAACAAAATATGAAAAAGGAAAACTCATTAAATACACATAGGTAATTGGTTTTCGTTCGCGTTGGGTTTGCGCACTTTCCTTTCCATGGATACCCTATTCATTGATAAATTACTATTATTTCTGAGCTTGCAGCCATTGTCAATTTGCCAAGAGGCAGTTGTATGTAATTATAGTTTATAATTGCAACTACCAGAAACGAGAACATAAAACAAAATTTAATTCAAAACATTCACTCCCCTATTTCTGTCACTCGACGTAACAATTTCAATCGCTTTTTTCATGATCTAGTATAAAATATTTTTGGTCCACATTCGTTTGAAACAAAAACAGTAGCATTATTTTCGTAGCTCCATTTTGTCCGTCATCCCGCCCTGTTATCGGCAACACACAGTAATATTTAAATTCCCTTTTTTGTGGCGTGAATAGACGGTTAAATATTCATCAGTGTCTTTGTAACATTCGGTCGGAGTGAACACTTGAATAAATACCATTTTAATGTAGGTAAACTTTGCTTTGGGCTATAAAGGTGCTCTAAATATTAAAATTTCTGCACAAAACACAAACAAACAATAATAACATTATACTCATAGCCTCGCGACCTGGTTGAAGTGCCTAGCGAAACTGTTCGTTGGAGAAAGCAATGATGGAGAATAATGTTTAGTAAAAATGGGACATTTTATAAAACACTTATTCAAATCTAATATGCCTATTAATACTACGAAGAGTTGGTACGTAAGAGTAGGTAGGATGCAGGTTGGACACATGCATCCTACCAACTCTTACTTACGCATTACGGCAATTAAGGGTAGTATGTAGGCTAGATCGCGCGCCAAAACCAGCATTCATTTGTTACTTTGCAGTTGTGTTACAGGCACGCACACATGCATCGGCACCAAACTTGACGTTGCGTCAAATTAGATGCGTACCGCATAACGTGGTACTAGCCGACAAAATTCCAATATTATTAAGTAATATTATATTTAATTTTCTATTTAGATACCTTTTCTAGTGGCTCATTTAAATAGGCACAACCAAAGTTTACATAATTATTAAGCAGCATGGATTCACTACTCATAAGCAAAGGAAATTCAGTGCGATGCTTTATATTAGTACTTTGTGGGTACTTATGTTGACATTTTTTGAAGAGGTAGGTACTAATATATAGTAACTCTGTTTGTTCAAGAAGTAATAAGTAGTAATAATAATAAATAGTAGATGACAAGAATGCATTTGAATGAATGTCGCTTCGCAGGCTATTGTTATATATATTTTGTAATTGTAATACTTCTATTTACATATTTAAAAAAAAAAACACTTGCTGAGTTTCTTGCCGGAGTCTTCTCAGTTCAAGTTGTATTTGGAACCGGTGTAGAGCCATTTGTTAACGTTCACAAGTGCCTTATCAGGGCCTAAATTGAATAAATGCTTTTTGAATTTTGAATTTTTGAATAGTAATAAGTTTAGTAATAAATAATAAGTTTAAATAATAAATAAATAAAATAAACATCCTGGGATATTCCTCACATACGGTCATCTGATCCCAAACTAAGCTGAGCTTGTACTATGGACATCTTTTTGTTAGTAAATATATAAATAACATAATGTACATAATTACACCCACATTCAGGACATACAGACATGTTCATGCACAAAAATGCATGTCCTGGGTGGTAATCAAACTAATGACCTGCAGCGCTATAAGTGGAATCAACTGTACCAACTGGCCCATTTGTTTTTGTTTGCTTACGCTTTCACGCCTAAACCACTGAAGCCATCGCATTGAGATTTGGCAATCAGATACCTTGTAACGATGCGACCTCTCCTATTTCAATTATTGCTTCTGGTCAAAAATACTATTTCCAAATGTACATATTATTCTAATTTTTAAATGTTAAAATTTTCAAATGATCAAATTTTCGAATTCGAATTTTCAATATTTTTAATTCTCATAATTGAAGAATGTCCCATCAGACATTCATTCATTTCAATCAGTACTGAGACAAAACTTGTGTGGACATGTTTTTAAAGTGAAATAAAACAAAATCATTAATATATTTAACGAATATATCCTAGTAATACATTAATACAGTTCGTTTACCAGTGCATCAATAATATAATGAATTATCATACTAGAACCCAGCTGGGTTCTTTATTTTTACGCAATAAACTTTATGGAAGACTATTTTGAATGCTCCGGTCGTAGGCTGATAGTAGAGCTGATAGCCACTACGTCGCGTCGTGACAACTTATGGTATAGAGAAGGGTATAGGCTACTTTTATCAAGGGAATGCAGGTAAAACCACGGGGGACAGCTAGTATCATATAAAGAGGCATATACGAGGCTTTGAAATTACTAATCCGATTCTAAACATTATTTCACTAATAAGATAAGATAAATATGCTTTATTTGTACACCATATAGTAGAAGACGAAACATTATACAAAAAGAAGTGATACAAAACAAGCGGTCTTATCGCTTAAGCATTACAACAAGACAACCTGTGGGTAACAGGATATATGAGAATATGATAGGTAACAGATAAGAATACGCTTTCATAACGTGAAAAAAACAGCTCTAGTAAAATAGAAAGAAAGGCAGGAAATGAGGAAGTTTATTTGTTTGTTTGCGTGTGATAGTGTGAAATAACAAGAGATTTAAAAGAGTCTAACGTCGGGGCCCGTCTTATAGTCTGAGGGGGAGAGTTTCAGAGACGTACAGCTTGGATAGTAAAAGATTGGGAATAAGAGTAAGAAGTGAGAAGTGTGACTGGGAGTTTGGAGGTTAAGTTCCAAGGAACTATGAAGAAGATGATGTTGAGAGGTGTAGTACTCGAAGCGTTCCTTGAGATAGCGAGGGGTTTTAGGATAAAATAAATCAGTGTATAAGAGTGATAATATGTGTGTATTCGAGCGAAGGTGGATAGGAAGCCACTTGAGTTGTAATAGGAAGCTACATTATCCTCAAATGCTATAACAATATTTTAATTCACATTTGTTAGGCTACTTTTCATAACGGAACCGCATGTGAAACCACGGGAGATAGCTTTCATTTACCGTGCCTAATTAAGCCAGTGCGAGGCCCGTAGCAAGTGTAATCAAGGACCTTTGGTTCAGGTATCTACTTTAATGGTTTATCTGCGGATTTAGCTTTCAGATTAGAAGATATGGTCGCGCAGATATATTTCACGAATTTCTATATTACATTTATATTTGTCACGCAGCGTTATTTAAGTATGTCAAGAAATCGTTTTCAATGATTCTTATAATATTGGCCATGCAGCGAAATATACCGGGATTTTAGCATAACAGTAACATCCCTAATTATTTTCCCATAATTATTAGTATATGCGAAAGCAGACCATTCAACGTGGGCCGTAGCATTTATCCTGCTATGGCCAATTCAGTACTGCATATTTCATAAATAGCTAACGAACATGTGTTAAATTCGGTATAGCGGCGATTGATAGGGAACCCGTTATAAGTATACTAAAATTATTAAGATTTGCATAGGAGCTTATCAAGTTATGCTCAATAAAATAAAACCTACAAAGAATATGTCTAGTAACAATGATAGCTTTATAGTAAAAGAATATATATAAGAACAGTGAATTGTTTACAAATGGCCATATCCATCGATATCATTGTATTCTACTAGCTAGTATATATATACAGCGTTCCAAACATTCACTCTGTTCGAATGAACTGAACTGCGTTCCGTTCACCTTTAGGCGCCGATCCCATGGAAGAGTTCAGTTCTGAGTTCCGAGTTCTGAGTTCCGCGTTCACTGTAATCTATGCGGCGCTTTTCATCATTGCACACAGAGAACTCGTCGTTCAAGAGAACTCGAGTTCTGTCGGAGTTCCATTATCTAAAGCTGGCAGTTGAGGTGACACGTCTGAGCTATCACTGTCTTATTTATTGAGTGACACAGGGTAGAAAGGCAATGGGCATTCTGGCCCATGAGCGGCCACTAATGAAACTTAAGTAAGGCCAATGAGACGAGATAAAGAACGTCAATAAACTTTTTTTTTTATAACACTAGCAGTCGGTTGCACAAAGATCACCATTAAAGCTTCATTACGTAATGAGACATTAACGCTAATGAATCCGTCAATTTAAAGATGTTGCACAAAACCACTTTAGGCATATTCCCCTTCCCTTGGACCGTATAAGTGAACAGACGTGTATCATATTACTCTTTACTTAAATTTTTAAATATTTATTTTATAAATTCGAAATAAATTCGAAGTAAATAATAGTGGCAGTACCAGGAGCGCATAAATAACTTGAAGTTACGGTCAGCACTTGATACGACGAGCGAGACAGCAGAGGATTGCAGTGACGTGTGTGCGAAAGAGATAACGACAAATTGACCGTCTCTGCGAATCTTGACTACCTGCTGCCCCGACGCATAGGTACATACCTATAACCTACGTACGTACCTTATTTTTACTGCATTGATAGACGGACGAGTAAATAGGCCTAGCTTTGCCGTCGGATAATTTATTTTGCGTCAATTATGCCGTTTGAACACTCGCCACCCAATTCTTTTAACAAAACCAAGAAGTCATCCGGTTCCACGCCTAAAGCTACATCTGAGAATCGTACTTCGGAGGAATTAAAAACATCTACCTTGACGTGTGGGGGTGGAAAGAGAAGGCGGCATGATGATGACCTACAAGCCTTTATGGCGGAAATAAAAACAATGTTTACAAATTTTAAAGACGAGCAGTGCAAGAAATTCGATTCATTGCAACAAGCTGTCAATGCAATTAAGGATCAAAACACATCAATAAGAACTTCAATTGATTTTCTCTCAAGTCAGTACGATGAAATTAAAGTAAAAATAGATAAACTGGAAAAGGAACGACACTTAAACCTGGCGTATGTTCAAACCCTAGAAAATAAAATAGATAATCTGGAACGCCAATCAAAATTGTCCTGCGTTGAATTCCGTAATGTGCCTTCTACTAAGAAGCCAGAAACAAAAGATGACCTCTCAAAAATCATTATCAATGCAGGGCAGGCTGTTAAGTTGACTATCCAACCATCAGATATTCGTGATACCTTTCGCATAAATACCAAGTCGGGATCTCAACAAACATCTCACAAGCCAATTATAGCTGATTTTTCCAGTGTAATAATGAAAGAAAAATTTTTAAATGCTGTTAAATCCTTCAATTATTCAAACAAGGAAAATAAGTTGAATTCCACTCATATGCAAATTGATGCTCCAAAAACCCCAGTTTTTATATCAGAAAGTCTAATCCCGAAAATGAAAAGACTCCATTTCTTAGCGAGAGACTTTGCGAAAGTAAATAACTTCGCATTCTGCTGGGTTGCACATGGCAACGTGTATCTACGTGATAAAGAAGGATCACCAACCATCCGTGTGGATAGCGAGGATGTTCTATCCAAACTCCGCTTGCAGAAGTGACTACCTGAGTTACACTTAAATACCTACATACTTAGACTCCATGTAATTCTACTGTTTAATTTAATATTTTTCAATAGAGTACTAATAAGCACTGTTTCCAAAATAGAATCAACAACTCTTGTTATACTAAATATATTCCGTTTATATATTATTACTCACCACCATCCATATCGATACACTTATATTATTATATTTTACGTATTAATATTACTTAAACGTATATTGTATACATTTTGCCTTATATTTATCTTATTATTAACTTATACAACTGATTTTCTGTCTAACTTTATAGTAACGGGTTCCACCATAACCAATTTTACTTGTATAAAATATACGGGGATCTCATTAGGGTTGGAATTTATCCATCAGCATGCATTTTATAACCGTTTGCTTTTAATAACCAAATCAAATAACGCAGTTTCTCATTTTATCAATAAAAATGGACACTACTACCAGGATCAATGAGGACTTAGATTCCTTATGTAACTCAAGCTCATTTCTGTGCCAACCTGAGCAATGTAATCTGTATATAGACAGTTCATATAAAACTACTATTAAAGTTCTACAGCTTAACATACGCAGTATCAATCATAACTTTGATGAAGCACATGTACTTTTAACTAGATTGAATATTCAATGCGATATTATTGTATTTACAGAATGTTGGCTAAGTAAAGTGAGCTACCTTCCAGTGCTCGATGGCTATAATTCTATTATGTCCGGATTCAAAAACCAAAACGATGGTGTGGTCATTTATTTTAAAACTGAATTAGATTGTCAAATCACGGAACCCGTTTTCTTAGATGCCAGTTGTTTATTAGTGACTATTTCAAATTCGTTCGCAATGATCGCCCTTTATCGATCCCCATCAATTAAAAATATAGACAATTTTTTGTCTAGTCTTGATACCACAATATCCTCCCTATCTTCATATAAAACGGTTGCTGTTGTCGGTGACATAAACATAAATATAGTACCAAATAACAACGATGTTCATTCAGATGATTACTTAAATGTTGCCGCTTCTCATGCGCTATTACCCGCCCACTTATTTCCCACACGAGAGAGTAGCTGTATAGATCATGTTATTCTTAAAACTACTACAAAGGCTACAACACTCGTCCTACAAACTTCAATCACAGACCATGCTCCAGTCCTATTCTGCTCTGAGCTAAACAGTAATATTCCCAAACCGAAATCCACTGTCAAGCGTATCAACTACCCTGCTGTCATTGTGGATTTAGAAAAAGCTGATTTTTCTCAGTTATATAATGAAACAGATGCAAATATTGCTGCATTGTTCATAGTTAACCTTATATCTAGGATTATACAAATTCACACAAGTATAAATAAAATATCACATCGAAAAAGAACTCTTAAACCCTGGATAACTCCTGGTCTCCTTAGATGTATTAAAAATCGCGATAAAATGAATAAACAAGTAAAAGCCCATCCTGATAATGCTATCCTTAAAATCACCTATACTCGCTACCGTAACTTCTGCAATAATATACTAAAAAAACTTAAGCGCAATTTTGAACGAAATCTGTTGATGGAAGCCAGGAGTAGTCCAAAGGCCACTTGGAATACAATAAAAAGTATTGCAAACCTAAATCGTGTACCAACCAAGGCTTCGAATTTGTTAAACTATGCTGAAGACCCCCAATCTTCAGTTAATAAGGTGAATGACTTTTTTGTGAATGTGGGTAGAAAACTGGCAGAGACAATTCTCTCATCTAACACTAAAAATACGACCAATTCCAGTTATTCTCATGGTGCACTTAATTCTATGGCAATAATTGATACAGATGAAGCAGAGATAGGAAATATTATCATGAACCTTCGTATAGACTGTGCGGTGGGATGGGACGACATCCCTGCAGCTATTCTTAAAGCAGCAAGTAGTACACTGGTGCCCCATTTGACATATCTTTTTAACTTGTGTATTTCATCTGGAATATTTCCTACTGTCTTCAAAAAAGCTCTCGTGCACCCTATATTCAAAAGTGGAAACAGAGACAGTGTCAATAACTATAGACCCATATCAGTGCTAACAACATTATCAAAAATTTTGGAAAAGCTTCTAAATTCTAGATTAATAAAATACTTAGACAAGTATAAACTTCTATCAAATAATCAATATGGTTTTCGTGAAGGAGTATCTACTGAAGATTCTGTTGTTGATCTCATTACCAAAATTGTTAATCATATTGATGATAAATCTAAAGTTGTTGGTGTCTTCTTGGATCTGTCTAAAGCATTTGACACTGTCTCTGTTCCCATGCTTATTTTGAAACTAGAATCATTAGGAATCAGAGGTATAGTACTAAAAATCTTTATTGACTACCTAACTAACCGTAGTCAGTTCGTCAAAATAGACAACTTCACAAGTTCAGAAAGAAAATTGAGTTATGGAGTACCGCAAGGAAGTGTGCTAGGCCCAACCCTGTTTCTTATATACATAAATGAGCTCTGCCAACTCAACATTCCTCATTGTGATATTTACACATATGCAGATGACACTGCATTAGTTATTCATGGTTCAACATGGGATGAAGCTAAACAAACTGCCGAGGGTGCTCTTGGTGTAGTTATGAAGTGGCTTTCTTCCAATCTGCTTACTCTGAATATTGAAAAAACCAAGTATATTACCTTCTCTCCTAGATTTTCTTCCCAACCCCATCTTGATCAAATTTGTATTAAAGCCCACTCCTGTCATTGCCCTAACAGCATCCTTACCAACTGCAACTGCCAGCCACTGTTGAAAACTGATACCATTAAATATCTGGGGGTTCATTTAGATGGGACATTGACCTGGAAATCCCAAATAGAATCCCTGGTCTCACGCACCCGTAAGCTCATTTATGTCTTTAGGAAGCTAGGGTCTGTGGCTGATATGCGGACTCTTAAAATGGTATACTTTTCTTTGGCGCAGTCGATCTTATCCTATTGTATCTGTGCTTGGGGAGGAGCCTGTAAAACAACTATGCTGCGACTTGAGAGAGCGCAAAGAGCTGTCCTAAAAGTAATGTGTAAAATACCATTCTGGTTCCCCACTGCCTTATTATATAAGGACTGCAATGTTTTAACGGTGAGACAGCTGTTTGTTCTCCAAGTCATATTACGTAAGCATCACTGCCTCTCCTATGATTCTACTTTCAACAGAAGCAAACGCAGAAAGGACCGAGTGTGCTACATTCCACCCCGTCGAACAGCCCTAGCTAGCCGACACTATCCCAACATAGGCCCGTGGTTGTACAATTGCATTAATAGAGTAATTCCGATTTTTCCCTATCCACTATACAAAGTAAAAGCAACAGTTAAAGATTGGCTTCAAAATTTAACCTATGATGACACAGAAAATCTTTTAAAATATAGTTAGTATTTTATTGATTTGTATCACATTTTATCTTTATACAATATTAATTATCTATTTTTAATATTATCTTATTTATTTAACTATTATTATATATATATTTTTTTTTTTATTATCGTTTTCTATTATTATATTTATTTTATTTATTTAGAAATAACCATTAAAATAAAAATGTATTTAATTAAATCTAAGAACTAAATTCAACTCATGTTCTGAAGCATTTATATCTAATGTGTCATTCTTTATGGAAGGCGCCAGCATCTGTGATACAGTTTTCTAACTAGTACAGATGCTGACGTGTATGCAATTATGTCATTATAAATATAGCCATTTATGTGATTGTAATGTAACCCTATCATGCAATAAAGATTTTTATTATTATTATTATTTTATTATATTTAAAGGTTCATTAGCTAAATACGTCAAAAAGTATGTTCTCAGTTACAAATCGTAATAAAATGGCAACATTGAACGAATGGAATGAATGATTTCTCTACATTGATATTTCTGACCATTGATTATGTAAATGTATAGATTATTTAAATGTATCTAACCATTAAACGCGGTGAAAAAAATGGACCCCCAATTGTTGGTCACTAAATTCTTTTCCCGCGCACAATGTCAGTTGAGTTGTCATTGAATACGTTTGTGTCGTTTGTGTGACAATATTGTATTGTTTTAAATTACGTTTTGTTAATTAGTGTGCAGAAATTAGTTTTAATATGCACGTGAAAGGTTCTACCCCTTTGTAATGCTCATATAAATTACAAATAAGTAAATCAATCAGATAAAATAGAATTTAATAAATTTATGAATATACCACTTGATGGACATTGATCAATCTAACAATAAATAATCAATGATTCTGACATCTATTCTGTCACATTTCCTTTTGACGTTTAAGCTAATGAACCTTTAATTAGGCATGAAATAGTTTTGTGCAACAACTTTAAACTAATGAACTCATTAGCGTCAATGTCTACATTTCGTAAAGAAGCTATAAGGGTGATCTTTCTGCAACCCAGTGATGTCCGAAAATGATGAAAGATTTTTTAGACACATATTAAACACTTATTTAACATTTTTAACCACTATTTTTGAGCTGAAATATGTTTAATGGGTGCTTCTTGACCTATTAAATTTAATCTAAAGAACTGTCATTTTAATGGAACTTTAGTTGCTAATGTCGCTTTGTGCAACATAAAACTACGTAAATGAGGTTTTAAAGGATCGTTTGACACTTCATTAGTTAAATTTAAAGGAGGCATTAGTTATTAATCAAATGACTGTTTGTGCAACAGTTTAATGGAAGATTAGTGTTTAATGCCGACTTTAAAATTTAAAGAACGTTTCTGCAACTGACTGTAGGTGGCAAACAAGCTTACGGCCCGCCTGATGTTAAGCGGTTACCATAGCCTATAGACGCTTGCAACACCAGGGGTATCACTTGCGCGTTGCCTACCCTGCAGAAATCTCTTCACACCCTTTTTGAAGAACCCCATGCTGTGTACTCCATTGGGAAAACCACGGCGGGGAGCTCATTCCACAGTCCAAGCGTCCGCGGAAGAAATCTCCTTTTAGCCCGCACAGTTCGAAACAATTCTGGTTTCAGTGTATGAGGATAGAAGGTAGCCGTAGGCATCAAGTCGAACAAATCCTTAGAACACTCTCCGTTGTACAAGCGTTAGAACACACATAAGGAGCTTTTGTTTGCTGAATGTATATAATTACACCTTTTGGTACGGGGTACTAATTACATTTAATGCAACTATCTTACAATTTCATAATATCTCCAATTATTTCTTAAATCTTCAATAATCTATAACTTTTTTTTCTAAATACACCACAGTATTAAGCTTTCATATTTTTGTAAATATATTATTGCCTAATAGAAAACAGAAATTATTGCTGGCCGCCAAAGAGAAAAGCTCCGTACAAATTTGCCCATTTACCTTTAGAACTCTAGACTGCTCGCTCGCTGTGTGTAAAGTAGTGAACGCGGAACTCGAAACTCGGAACGCGGAACTCTAGTACTCTTTTCTGTGAGATGGGCGCGTACAGAACAGCGTTAATAATACAAGAAATCGAATCAAACCTGAGTGTAAATCTGGACGTAAATAACAATTTAGTAGTCAAGTAAGTAAACTTATTTGTTGTTCAAGTGAATAAATAGGTAATAATATCGTAATATCACAATAGAAAAAATATTTCTTCATTTAAATGCCACGACTGCGGTGTAATTCTATAGGAACGACACGTTGATAAACGCGTAGGCGCTATGAAATTCATGAGCGCTTAAGATATTTTAGTCGCGAGAAAACTATAATCTATAAGCATCTATCTATCGTTTTTATAATTTGGTTAGACACAGCTTGATTTAGCACTGCAACAGTCAGTCCACTGCACACTTGCTTCGCACAAGCCCCCACCTTACCCCCGCTGTCATCAAGCTCGACGGATTTTTGTTTGGAACGCGAAATCTAATAAAATACTTATATTATTTCGATGGCCGTATCATAACCTTCTTTTCAGCATCGACGATACATTATTAAGGTTAACTTCAAGTAAAAATCCGCGTGATACAAAAACTTATTTATGATTTTATGAATAAGATTAGTTTATCTATAAGCAAGAAACAAAATAAGCAATCAATGGCTGAGAGGGAGAACAAGGAAAATATTTTGGCATAAGGGACTTTTTCAAAAAGACTATGGGCGTATCAACATATCATGAAATGAATACTGATGAATATAAAAAAATTTTCATGGTGTAATTCATAACTCTAATAATGTAAAAAATAAAAATGCACTTATCATGTTCTTTTTGACAAGCGCATGTATACAGATATGTGGATGACGTCATTTCCGGCGTCAATAAAAAGCGACGTGGTGTCACCTTGGGACACTGGGGGGAACTGACTGCTTTCGCGATTGCGTCTTGTATATAAAGCTTCACTTGACATTTCATAGAAAAATGTATGGACAAATGGCGTCACAAAATTGATGCTTATAAATAAATTAATTACATTATTCTCAAACAAAAAAATGAAAATGTGGCCCCACGGATCTGTTGTACATATATTTGTGATTCGATGTTATATATAATTTTTACAAAATGGATTCTAAATTTGATGGTATCACTAAAGAGGCAAACCTCGATTTTTATGATTTTGGTAATATTTGTAATGTTTTTGCTAGTTATTGCAGCAAATTAAAAAAAAAGGGCCAACACGGATCTGTTAATTGGTATCTTGGTTTTATGTTTATGTTCATATATTACTATTTCTTTCATGTTTTCATTCATAAACCACTAAAATAGCGAACCCTGTTTATGACGTTTAGCTTACATACCGCCCTGGGCTGTTTTACAAAAAACTTAAACCGACTTCAAAATACACTAAGAAGTAATCAAATCCTAATCTGATGACAATCAATGGGACCAAACGGGAAGTGTGCCCTTTCAAATAAAAAATCGTTTAATAAATGACGGAGATATGAGGTAACAAACATAAAAAAATACAACCGAATTCCTCCGAGAACCTTCTCCTTTTTTTTTTAAGTCGGTTAATAAACTAAAGAGCGATTGAGAGAAGTCTGCTCAGTATTAAGTTAGAAGATAACTGAAACGAAATTAAAAGACACGCACAAAAATAAATGACGCATACTGCATGTTAGAAAGTTAAAGTGGAGATGAGTTGGCCACTTCGCCATATATGTAGATGGAAGGTGGACGAAGAAAAGTGACCCAGAGGCGCGCGCGCGCGAGGCAAGCGCCGTCCGTGACGCCGACTCAAACGCTGGGCTGACGACATCAACATACAGAAATGCTAATGATTTTTTTAAAGAAATGAAAACAATATACAGGGTGGATATGACAATGCTACAATAAATGAAACCACATAAAATACTCCAGCTGTTTTATACAAAAGGTCAATTTCTCCTCGGCCAAAATGTATGAAAACATCTGGTATTAAACAGCTGTTTTTTTTATGTTGAATGGGCTTGCGTTTGGCCTTCGACTGATCCCATGAGGAGCATAAGAATTGAAGAAGCGAAGCGTTGTATCTGGATATAGTACAAACAAACTATAACATTTAAATTTATGTCTCAGGTAATTACTAGGCAATACGGTTTACCTTCTTTACCTTTTTTTACCTTTAAAAAAAACTTTATAACCATGAATTTGACACTAATTAAAACATGGCAGCAATATGCGTTCTAAATTGGTGTTACAATCTGGCGACGCGACGCGGGAAGCATTAAAAAACTAACAAAGTAGAACATGAAACGGGAAATATCTGAGCGAAGCGATCTCTAGGGTTTTACTGCTCGAGTGGCCAGCCAAGCTTATTAACGCCACGTTCATACTGCAATACTGGGAACTTTAAATATTAAGGGAAATATTCAACATGTTGGAAATAACCTGGCAATTTTATTGATATGATAATATACAGTATAACTTTTTTTTATATTCTTATATACATCATCATCATCGTCATATCAGCCCATGGATGTCCACTGCTGAACGTAGGCCTCCCCCATTGATTTCCACTTCGACCGGTTCTGGGCCGCTTGCATCCAGCGGGGCGCCCCGCGACTTTGACCAGGTCGTCGGTCCACCTGGTGGGAGGTCGTCCCGCACGGCGCTTTCCAGTACGTGGTCGCCACTCGAGAACCTTTCTTCCCCATCGGTTATCGGCTCTTTGAGCGATGTGGCCCGCCCATTGCCACTTCAGCTTACTAACTCTAAGAGCTATGTCCATCGCTTTCGTATTCTTATATTGTCCAAGATTTTTCCGCATTGGTACTTGGGGTATAATAATAGGTCTTTCTTTACCTATGAAATTGCCGTTCTGCAGTACAGGCCATTTCAAATCAAAATAATTATTGTTTGGCTAAGAATTCTAATTTCAAATTCATTTTATTTTAAAAACATGGAATTCTTTTTCCAAAAGTAGTCTTTTGTTTACTGATTAGTGTTACATTTTCATCGCATTTCAATCTTTTTCGTCATCATGGATACGTTAAAAATTCGAGTAATTATGGAATATGAGTACCGTCGTGGCAGCAACGCGGCACAAGCGGCACGCAACATCAACGACGTTTACGGAGCTAACACTACAAACCAACGCACCACCTGTTATTGGTTTGCTCGCTTCCGTTCTGAGAATTTCGACCTGAAAAATGAACCTCGCGGTCGTCCGAAGACTTTGGTCGACAATGACGAATTAAAGGCGATTGTGGAAGCTGATGATACACAATCGACGGCTGAATTAGCAGCAGCTTTCGACGTTAGCGTCAAAACAATATTGGTCCATTTGCGTCAAATTGGCAAGATAAAAAAGCTTGACAAATGGGTGCCCCACGAACTCAATGATCGCCAGCGCGAAGTACGCGTCGAAACGTGCCTTGCACTGCTCAACAGACAAACAAATGAAGGAATTTTGAACCGCATTGTTACCTGCGATGAAAAATGGATTCTGTTTGATAACCGCAAGCACTCAGCAAGTTGGTTGGATCCTGGTTCAGCACCTAAACAATGCCCTAAACGAAAACTTACCCCTAGAAAAGTAATGGTCACTGTTTGGTGGTCTAGCGCCGGTGTGATTCATCACAGCTTCTTATCAAACGGGGTGAGCATTACTGCAGATGTGTACTGTGAAGAACTGAACACAATGATGGAGAAGCTGGCACATCTCCAATCAGCATTGGTCAATCGCTCGTCTCCGCTGCTCCTGCACGATAACCTGCAAGAACTGGGATTGGAAGTTCTCCGTCATCCGCCCTACTCACCAGACCTTGCGCCTATAGACTACTACTTTTTCCAGAATTTGGATAACTTCTTGGCGGGAAAAAAATTCAATACCCGAGAGGCAGTACAAAATGCCTTTGAAGAATTTGTTGCCTCCCGTCCAGCTGATTTCTTTAAGAAGGGCATCAATAAACTGCCTCTGCGTTGGCAAAGATGCATTGATTGCATACAAATAAAAAATACATGAAAAAAAATCGTTTAAATTTTTTCATACAAAACGGCAATTTCATAGGTATATTTATCCCTATTCTCAAAACTCTATAAGACTTCGTAAACGATAGATCGTACTTTCATTTGCCAGACTATGTCCCAAGATAGCCTCCAAATGTGAGCGAGGGCCGACGAGCGGGCTGTAAACTCGATTTACATCAAACTCGCCTACAAAATATTTCAAGAAATATTAGCCATTACTCGTGTAATTTGAAGCTGCCGCGACGTTTTATTGCCACCCACAGACTACCGTGTTACACTGATAATAATTTACCACCGAACGGAATATGCACTGAGTTAATGCTAATCTTACTACTGGGATGCTTACAAAGTTTACGTTTATAATTTGCCTTCAACTTCTTCGGTATTCCCATAAAGATATGTGCTTACGAATTTGGTATTATAATTATGGAAATATGCTTGTACTTAATCGCATTTGCATATTGCTCATGTGAAAAAGTTACATGTGCGCGTCGTCAAGATCTACGAGTTTCTACTTTGCTTGGTCTTCGGGTACAACTTCTGTGACAGACGGACGAATGGACACCCGAGTGATCTTATAATTGTTCCGTTAGAACCCTAAAAAAACATCATCAGTGAATCTAAGAAAATTCCTTCCCATAGACTTGGGATTTTTACCCTAAGCTAAAATATCTTTGCTACTTCTAATTTCACGTACAATTACGTATAAATCATGACACTGACTCTTGTTTGTGAGAAAACTCGTAACGATTTTTCCTGTTACTGTTAGCATGTTCCACTTGTTGACATAATCGGATTACGCTACATGAGAAATGTCGGAGTAAGAAGATAAATCGGATTACGCAAAAAGAACACATTTAAAATACGCAGATTTCCTTAGCTGTACTTTACTTGAGCTGTAGAGGAAAAATGTTGCCCGACGATTTATTCGCGGCAACTTTATTAAGGAGCTAGGCAGCTTGACGTATCTCTTAATTAATCAATAGTCAACAGTGGGGCCGCCAGGGTATAGGTACGTTTATATTGTAGCCAACTCATTTACCTGCACTGGGAACAACGCTTGTCTAAAATAAGAAGAAAAGAGCTGAAAAATCTTTTGTTTCGTGTATGTAACAAATTATAATACCCATTTATAAATTTTAAAAAATCTACGGAACCAACGTAACGTGACTGCGATTTGAATACTCTGGCAATGAATTAAGAAAAAAGCTTTCGAAAAATTATCCAGATAAATTAGCTGTAAAATATAACTTTAAGATCTCTTACGTACAGCACACTACATATAAACACTTCGCATTATTTTAGCTTTAACATGGTGTTAGTAAATAACGATTTGAATCCCTAATGGTAGGTATTTATGTATTTTTTGTGTGTTAACATGTGAAGATCCAATTCAGTAGGTTTTGAAATAAGCGAGTTCAAACAGACGAGACAAAAATTTCAAAATCTTGTTTTTTGTATTTTATACTCTTCCTACAATGCCCCGAACCCTGCTAAATATGATCAATGAAAAGACTGGTTCTAGTTTTATTAGGTACTTGTAAGAAAAAAGTTGTAAACAAGTATTTTATTTTGAAAGCAGACTCTTTATTAAAAATAACAGCTAAAAATTCGCTAAAAAAACAGGGGCGATCTACTTGTCTCCATTTTTCTCTTGGCAAATTTAAGTGGTAGGTAATTAGAATTAAAAAACTTACTTCCGCTCACCCTCTGCATAACCAACCCCCAGGCTTTCCCAATCCCAAACAGGTTTATAAATTGGAAAGATTAACTTAAGCTTCTGAAGGCGGAATATTGCATTAATATGCTCAGCAAACACTACAAAGTAATGGATACCATTTGTTATAATAATTTTAATTAATTATTATTTTGTTCCTTTTAACGTCTGCATTTAACTATACATGCTATTAAACGGGCACTATAAGTATGTTTTGAGATCTAGAAAACGGCTCTATTCAATGCCATATGCTATATGGGGGTTTTGGGGTGTAAAATAGATCTAGCGAGGTCTCATCTCTGGGAAAACGTGTTTTTCCGAGTTTTCAACGAAATTGTAAAATCGGAAATTTTATTGCAACATGTTGTACATAAGCGATAGCCCGTTAAAATTCTGTCTCATGTCGTGGGTTTGATTCCCGATTCGATTGAACCTTTTTGTTTTTTTTTTTTTTGCAGCGGGCGGGGAGCTTTTTTCACCAAAAGCATCAGCCTCAGCTGGCTATCCAAAGAGGACACGCTGCCAGCCTGCTGGGAACCTGCTGTTAATCGGTAGCAGCGGCAGACTCGAGGAAATTTTCTATATATAGATTGTAATTTGTACATTTTTGTTTTAAATAATAGTACATTATGATACATGTGTGCAAAGTTGGTTATTAACACGCGATAAGGGAGCCGAGAGTGTAATAATCAATGCATACGTGTGTCATAAGACGTTTTTCAACACACTTGCGAGCAAAAAAAACAGACTTGTATTTTGCAATAAATGTCAGCGAGTGTGTTGAAAATATGTTTTAAAGTCAGATAATTATGGTTTTGGTATTATTATTATAGATTAATAAACTTTTCGGTGGTAAGCACATTCCTATCGCACTACGACTTTTTTTTTATACCACTAAGGTACCGCCTGACGGTAAGCGGTTACCGTAGCCTATAGACACTTGCAACACCAGGGGTATCACTCACGCGTTGCCGACCCTAAAAACACACTTTTTGCAAACACCGTCACATATATTAACACGTCTAATTAACAACAATGTAGATAGGTAATAAAATAGTAAAATTCGATTAGTATCTAATTGTTAAAAGTAAAACATTAACTAGTGTTCACACCGCGGTTTCACCCGCTGTCGCATGGGATTGAACATTATCCCAGGATAAAAGTATCTAATAATGTTATTCCAGGTTACGATTACCTGCGTCCCGAATTCCATCACAATCGGCTAAGTCGTTAAGGCGTGAATAGGTAACAAACAAATAAAACACATTCCAATTTATTATAGTAGAAGGAATTTCACGTCATACAGTTTATGAATCTAATCTAATATAATATCGTGATAATGATGATCCTAAACACGAAAACACCGCCAATATTTTCCGAAATATGTCGGATATCATGCAGTTTTATGTAAGAGACATCCTGCTGTGTTCTTATCTCGTGTAACCATATATTTCTGTTCCAAGCAGGACAGAATATGACATATTCATTAAAGGATACAAGTCCAATCGTAATTTTACACTGCTTTACTAGTAAGAAGTAATGGAGTAGGTTTTTACTGTGTTATTCAAACAATAAAATTAACGTAATATTTTATTAGTCACGTTGTTAACATTATAGTTTTTATATCTTAAAGTAACAAACAAACTTTACCTCTTTATAACATTTGTCTCCCGTGGCTACGGACACTACGGAGATTACGGTTGTCTACGAGCTTCGCTACGGTTCTCTAAGAGCTTGGCCACGGTTGTCTACGAGCTTGTCTATGGTTGTCTACGAGCTTGGCTACGGTTGTCTACGAGCTTGTCTACGGTTGTCTACGAGCTTGTCTATGGTTGTTTATGAGCTTGGCTACGGTTGTTTATGAGCTTGGGTACGGTTGTCTACGAGCTTGGCTACGGTTGTCTACGAGCTTGGCTACGGTTGTCTACGAGTTTGACTATGGTTGTCTACGAGCTTGGTTACGGTTGTCTACGAGCTTGACTACAGTTGTCTACGAGCTTGTCTATGGTTGTCAACGAGCTTGGCTATGGTTGTCTACGAGCTTGGCTACGGTTGTCTACGAGCTTGGCTACGGTTGTCTACGAGCTAGGCTACGAATGCTACAAAGATTCGGGCCCCCGGCTACCTCTGCGGAGTATTCGGCGTCTGGCTACGGACGCTACAAACAAACTGAGATGCTCAGCTACGGATTCTACAGGTAAATGGTTACGGACGCTTTCATTACAGTCAAATAAGTATATTTTGATAGCTCGGTGGTAGCGACGTCGAATGCCGTGACGAAGGTCCCGAGTTTGAATTCGACAATAGCTTGAGCTTTCGGTGAAGGAAAACATCGTGAGGAAACAATAGCATGGTGGCATGGTACTTTGTAGTACCCGCCTGGCTACCACCCTCAAATCTGCCACCAAGCACCTGGCGATGTGTTCCGAGAGCTGCACTTGAGAGTCTATGTTCCTTCATCGTCGGCTACATCATTACTTACCATGGTGAGATTGTAGCTAATCTACAGGTCTATTAATATTTAAAAAATAATCTAAAATTATAGATGTCTAGGTCTAGATAGTCATCGACGTAGACCATAACTGGAAGCAGAAGTGGCTGCGTAAGGGCAACAAGTTAAGGCGTCAGTATACAAATTAAAGTCAAATAGCATAGGTTTGTTTCACCTGGTTTCACCCTATAATGCAGCCAAAATGATTCTTAATTGAAATTCTTAAATGAACCACGTTTTGGGACAGTCTATGTAAAACGTGTATATTTGGTCACATTAATCATACATAAGTAAATATCTAATAAACCTCTACTACAATCTCGAGCACATATGCACAAAGAGCGTAACGAACTCGAGTAAGGGAAATTTAGCTCTTATACACGCTCGAGGGGATAACAAGGGGTAGAAATTGCACCCACCTGGCTTAAGGAATAAATATTAAGGGAGAAAATAAGAAATATGGAACAACCTTTCAGTGCAATGACTCTTTCTGGAATAATCTTGCTAACTTTGCGTTGCAGGCGTTGCAGCTGGTTGAGAATGCACAGTGGGTTTGATTTAACCCCTGGCTTTGAGCAGAATAGGAGTCATGAATAAATTTAGCCCAGATGATCGTAAGCATTATACAGGTAGATTTTAGACGGGTCAGTAAGGGCATTCTACCTTAAGGGTTGAGCCACGCGAATATGGTCTTAGGAGACAATCTCAAACTTTTTATATTATTGCTATAGGCGTTAACAGAATAAAAAAAAACACATTCATTTTCCTAACAACATTTATGGGAAAGTGTTTTTTGATTTATGACGTTTCTAGTACCCTAACCTTATTTTACCCCATAGAAAAATTATATTAAAGAAAACTACTACTGCTACTAACGATTTTAAAAAAAATTATAGTTTAGAATATTTTTAAACCAACCCCCATTTTAACCCAACTAGTAAACCAATCTTTCGAAGAATGCACTTTTCCAGACAAACTTAAAATAGCTAAAATAAAACCCATATTAAAAAAAGGAGGAAAATCAGACGATCCTAGCCAATATAGACCGATCGCTTTACTCCCAACGATCTCAAAAATATTTGAAAAACCTATGTCAACCCGTATCTATAAATTTCTCGAAAAATATAAACTTTTAGATAAAAACCAATACGGTTTCCGCGAAAAACATTCGACAACCCTAGCCGTATACAATTACATCCAAAACATATTAAACTATATTAAGGAAAAAAATTACGCTGTTGGATTACTGCTAGATATGTCCAAAGCATATGATAAGGTTCAACACAACATTTTATTGTGTAAACTTAACGGTATAGGAATCCGCGGTGACGCGTATTTATGGTTGAAATCTTACTTGATAAATAGACAACAATACGTACAGATCGAAAGCATTAATGAGAGTACCAACGAACTGATGCCCATCCTATCAGATATCCGAACTACTAACAGCTCCATCCCACAGGGTAGCGTACTTGTGTGCTGTTCTTAATATATATCAATGATTTGCCAAAAATAATAAATTCAAAGTGCGTTTTATTTGCTGATGATATATCCATTGTCCTTAAATGCCCCAATAACCGAGATAGCAACACTCATATAGAGGAAACTTTTGAAACAGTCAAAAACTGGCTGCTAGATCATAATCTAGAAATAAACAACAGGAAAACTAAACTTATTCAATTTAGACCACATCAGAAACGACCAATAGATATAAAACCAGTATCACAGAAACATAACCTTGAAGAAGTAAATAATTTTAACTTATTAGGATTAACTATTGACACGTACGTGAACTGGAAAAACCACATTTTAAATATTAAATCAAAACTATCACGATTTATTTATGCACTTAACGTCCTTAAGACAAATACAAACAAACAATGCGCACTATCTGCATACTACGCGTACGCATACTCTTGGCTACGATATGGCATTATTCTGTGGGGCCATAGTACCGACGCCCATGACCTATTCGTAATGCAAAAAAAATGCATTCGCATTATAGAAAATATACGGCAAACTGAAAGCTATAGACAGCACTTTTTAAGAGGACTCAATTCGTCATACTTTTCATACAAAACCTCTGTACTTATTATGGCGTTGTTAAACATTTTTCGTTAGATGTTTTGAACAAATTAGTATCTTGTGCACTATATCTAGCCGTGTATCTCGGCGTAATTTAAAAAAAATGTGAAACAAATTCAGTCAAAGCCTCCGAAAAACAGCGTTTTTGCCTGTACTTTGGCCATATCTAATGTACCTATAAATTGTAAAAGTTAAGAAAACGTTAAGATACCAGGCTTGCAAATGTATTGGAGATTCTAAATAACTAACTTTTCTTTCACAAACTTGTAAGATTTTTTCACAAGAAGTATACTCCTGGAACAAGTTTTATGAATGCGAAATCATGAATGGCGACCTAGCGAAGCCGGCGCGAGTGATCAGCGGAATTTACCGACTGATAATCGACGGCTATGGTGCTGTCTCTCTTTTTTCGCAGTCAAACATTACGTTGGATGAAACAACAAGCTTTTAGACTATGCTTGCGTCGAAGTTGCGCCGGCCACAGAGGGCCGCCTTAAGAGGAAAAATGCTCACGCTCCCTTCCATCTACATCTTAGAAATTGCCCTATTTGTTAGGAAAAATGCATCAATGTTTGAAACGACAAAAAATGTCCGCCGTAAAAACCAACTAATAATACCGGAATCAAGGCTCAAAATGTATCAAAATGGCCCATATTATAAATCGATAATTATATACAATAAAATACCAAATCATCTTAAAAATGAAGTCAAGGATTTAACATTCAAAAATAAATTGAAAGATTACCTTATTAAAAAATGCTACTATTCAATTGAAGAGTTTATGGTAGATAAAATGGAGCAAAAATATTTATGAAACTTTAAAATAATGGATCAGTCTCGCGATCATACCTAATAAAATTCAATTATAATGTATATAACATAAACTAATATTACTATAAATAAATAATTTAAATACTAATTAATATACTATAATTCAGAATGTATATAAACTATGTACCAACTAACCATTTAATTTACTAATTTGTTGCAATGCCCTTGCAGGGCTCATGTTCTGGACTTACTTAATAATGTAACAACTATGTAACAAACATGAAGCAATTAATAAATGAATATGAATATGAATAAAAATCGTTAGTAGCAGCCCTAGGTCATATGTTAGTGATATTACTTATCGAATTTTTGTCTTAATTAGATACACCATGAACGAATAAAACCGAAAATTCATTATTATTAGATATATTATTAGAGGTAGCTTTGTGATTTTTTTCCATCGAGGATATTTCATTCCATTATGTTTTTGCTCAGATAGAACTCCCGCGTATATAATGAACATACCCATATAAAAATATTTTTTCATTTAAATACTATTTACTTAGGTAAATTTCAATTCTAAGATTGTAATTTTGCTTTATACGCACTCTTAAGCTAATAATATATATTTTTTTTTATTAAGCTAATAATATATATTCTGGTTTCAATGTGTGAGGATTGACTCCCCGTTGATGGCGAGAGTTGCGATGGTGGAAGGTAGCCGTGGGCATCAACTCGTGCACGTGAGCAGTCTTCCACGAAGACTGGACTTCCATTCCCTAACATCATTTCATCTAACCACCTTGTCATTATTTTAATACATAACCATAATGATGTTAGTTAGTACCAACTATAAAAATAATATCATGGCAGCATAAAATAGGAAATGGGTCATAAAAGCGCGGCATGACATTTTTATGATTATACCTAATTATTCTGAACAACATCAAAATAAGCTTGGTTAAGGAAACAAGATTCATAAAACATGGATGACAACGTTTTAGATCCCAACACATGCATGGTAATGAAATTCCAGGTAACGGTAAACATGCTCGATCGCTTTAACAAATCCAATATCCATTAATTTCATCCTCCTTTTACATATAGATCATGAAATTCAGCTTTAACAACATTTACAACGTATTAACTTTCATATACCTAAAGCTTTTATGAGGAAAGAAAAGGATTGATGTGTATTTGTGCGCAAACAGATGTAAATGATGGATGTGAGATAACAGCCACCGCGAATATGATCTATCAGCTTATTCTTATCTTTTATATATAAAATTCTTCTGCACGTGTGTATGTCACTCAACCCGGCAGATTGCGCTGCAATCGATAATATAAACGAGATACTGACTGCAGCGCCATCTGCCGGGCTGATTTGTGAATCTAAACCATCCAGGGCGCCACCCAAACGCATACAAAAAAATTCATTGAAATCAGTCCAGCCGTTTAGGAGGAGTTCAGTGACACACGTACAGTAGAATTAACTCCCTGGATGGTTTAGATAGGGTAGGGTAGGGTAAGGTAGCACCACGCGAACGAAGTCGCGCCGGGCACCTAGTATGTATATATAATCTATCTATATAGGTATCTACTATCGTTTGTTACGCCTTCACGCCTCAACTAGTCAACGGATCATGATGAAATTTGGCATGCGGATAGCCTATGGTATGGAGAAGGATATAGGCTTTTTATCCCGGGAACGCAGGTGAGACCGCGGGTGACAGCTAGTAATATAATAAAGCTGAAGAGTATGTGTGTTTTTGTTTGTTTCAACGGGTTAATCTCTGGAACTAGGTACCAGTCGGATTCGAATTCATTCACTGATAGGAAGCTACATCATCCCCGAGCATTATATCGGGAATGAGTGAAACCCTGGGGAACAGCTAGTAATATAAGGAAGCTGAAGAGATCGTTTGTCTTTTATTTGTGTAAACAGGCTTATCTTAGGAACTGTTTTTCGGATTCGAAAAATTCTTTAACTAATAGGAAGTTACATTATTCTCGAGTGTTATAGGCTACTTTTTATCCAGGGAACGCAGGTGACACCACGAGGGACAGCTATATTAAATAAAATATGACCAAATAAATACCCATTTCTGTGCTCACATAAATAATATCATAACATCAACGCCAGGGGTGGACTGAGCTATAATTTCACAAAATGGAGCGAAATTGCAAATTAATGGCGACTCGCGCTGGCGACAAAAAGAAGAACGAGTAATAGCGTTGTTTTTTTTTCTATTTTAAGGAAGAGCGCAACGACCGGTCTTATACCTACATACCAACACTTTAGCGCTTGTGTACACGATGCCGCCGCCGCGCCGCCACCGCGCCGCCCCGACGCGCCTCTCTGCTGTGTATACGCGACGCTGCCGCACCACCGCTCCGCGCCGCTACCGCAACGTTGTCCGCCATTATTTAATTGAGTTATACCATTGCCAGCCGCCAACGAACGTGCAACACGTGTCATCTCCGTAGCTAGCAATGTATTACTGACAACTGTATAATACGCTATAATCAAGCGGCGGCGTAGTGGCGGCGGTGCGTACACACAGCATAGAGGCGCGTCGGCGGCAGCGCGGTGGCGGTGCGGCGGCGGCATCGTGTACAGGAGCGCTTAATACCTACCAACCTACATATAGTGAAGTCACTTCACAATACCAATATCTTCGCTATCGTATTCGGTCGCTAGATAAACTAGCGATTCTTCTGTTCTGACAGATACCGCATATCTGGCCATTAAAAATCAGCCTTTAGTATATTATTTTTGAGATGGGATTGTACAAATCCGAAATTATGCGAAATAGTGAGAAGTGGTGTAAGGAGCTCACATATAATAGTTTCATTAAACCAAAACGTTTCGTGCAAGTCTGAAAGCGATAGCTATTGTTATCGGAACAAACGGAACAACATTCGGTAAACGTTTCCTTTCTTTATTTCATTCTAGACAATACGAGTATTGGTGGGTTTTTGCGTGCAAATATCAATATGGAAAACGAGGAGCCTCCTAGGATAAAGGTAAGGACTTACCAGGAACTCCTATGGCAATCCACTGCACACAGCAACTATCACCACTATCTCACATCAAATCACAAGTCACTGAGTTTCACTGAGTTCAATTTACAAATCAACGCCTCCCGGTCGGCAGCGGTTTTCGTACTGTTTATTTATAAATCACAAAGTTTGATGTTTCCCGTTCGGTAGCGGATCTCGTACTGTTTATTTATAAATCACAAAGTTTGATGTTTCCCGTTCGGTAGCGGATCTCGTACTGCCTTTTTGCGGCGTTGCGGGGCGCGCGTCTTACGTTTTGTGATGCGTCGCCGAAGTATGTAGAATATTCCCGAAGCTCTTGTCTCGCTTACACATATGAGGTGGGAAAAGGAGAGGAATCGGGAAGTAGAGGCTCGTCATTGATACTCAATATGAGTAGGTTTTACTATAGATATTATTATAGGTATTTTGGCCTAAACATCCTCCGCCGCCTTGAGAATACGTAGTGTTCTCAAAAGAAAGAAAAAATAATTAATTATAAGAACTAATTACAGATTATAATAATTACAAAAATACTGAATATAAGATGCGGTATGATTAATTTTTATTGTGAGGGTAATGGACATAACTTGACAATGGGTCTTTTGAATGATCCATTTGAAGTTTTTACTAAAGCGACGCGGATATTTCCATCCTTGCCAGGATAAACTTGTGATATTATGCCCAACGGCCAACGTAAAGGGGGAATATCATCTTGGTGTATAAGAACCACAGTACCAATCTTAATGTTATCTTTATCAATGAGCCATTTCTGTCTAACTTGAAGATTATGTAAATATTCTATACGCCATCTTTTCCAATAGCTACACACCATCTGATCTAATAATTGTTTCCGACAACGTAAAGATATGGTTTCCTCGGACACATTCTGAAGCGGCAATGAAGTCAATGGTGAAGCCATTATAAAGTGAGCGGGAGTAAGAGGCTCCGGGTAGGGATCCTCAGATAAAATGCAAAGCGGTCTAGAATTTAAGACTGTTTCAATTTGGGTAAGAACAGTGAGGAGCTCTTCATATGTGAGGAGCTGCGAACCGATAACACGGTATAAATGAGTTTTAATCGATTTTATATTAGATTCCCACAATCCTCCGAAATGTGGGGCGCGGGGTGGAATCATTTTCCATTCAATGCGGTACTGATCGGTAAGTAGTTCTTGTAATTGAGCTTTAGCTCCGACAAAGTTAGTTCCGTTATCGGAGTAAAGAAAAGAAACAGGTCCTCGACGGGAAATGAATCGCTTAAAAGCGGAAATAAAAGTATCTGATGACACATCAGTTGCCAATTCGATGTGTACAGCTTTGGTTACTAAGCATATAAACAAACAAATATATGCCTTTTGGCTCTTTTGACCTCTGCGTCTACATAATGTTACTTTAATGGGTCCAGCATAGTCAACGCCCGTATGCACAAACGCTTTGGTCTCCTGAACGCGGCAAGAGGGTAAATCAGCCATTTTTGGGCTGAGAAATGAAGGGGAATTTTTAAAACAAAAGTTACATGAATGTACTCTGTGTCTAATGACACTTCTAGCGGACAGTATCCAATATTTCTGGCGCAACAGTGAGCTCAGAAGATTGGCACCAGTATGGCAATGAGCACGGTGAAAATAGTCTATAATAAGATGAGTAACGTGGTCATGTTTAGGTAAAAGAGCGGGATGCTGAGCTTCATACGGAAGATTTGCATTTGAAAGTCTACCTCCAATTCTAATAATTTTATCTTGATCTATAAAGAGGTCAAGTTTTTTAAGAGGGGAAGATAATTTAACTTTTTGAATATTATTAAATAAATTTTGAAAATGAACTTGTTGTACAGAGCGTATTAAATATACTTCAGCTTTATTTAGCTCAGAAGCTGTGATGCGGCTGTGACCTTGATCACGAGAAATTATGCGAGAAAATCTAAGTATGTATACTATTATGCGTAATATTTTATTCCATGATGAGTATTTCAGAGCAAGCTCGTAAATTAAATTAGGCTCAACAGAAGCGGACGCGGTACAAGTAACAAGCGTTTTACTATTAAATTCAGGTAGGTCCTCACAGCATTCGGGACTAAATGGAGTGATAGGCCATTCTGAAACTGGATCTTTTAACCATTTCGGGCCGTGCCACCATAAGTGATGTGACACTAGCTGCTCAGGTAAAATACCTCTAGAGAGACAGTCGCTAGGATTTTCTATACCACTAACGTGGTAGAAATGTTTTGGGTCAAGATTTTCTTGACATTTATCAATGCTGTTACTAACGACAACATTCCATCTATGTGGAGATGAATGTATCCATGACAGAGTAATTTTAGAATCGGAGAATGCGAATATATTATCAATAGCGGTTCGAGCACTATAAGTGTCATTATAACTAGCGCGTAGCTGTGGATCGCGTAGCTTGGTACGCTCCAAAGCAAGTAAACGGCGGTGAGCAACGGAACGGGAATCACCTAACACGTCAGGATCCTTACGAAAAGGTAACGCGGTGCAATATCTGCCTGCGGAGTCCCGTGAGAAGTTACGAGAGAACAGCTGTTCACACTCCTTTTCGGCCGAGCTCATAAATTTTTGCGCGGGAATTTCTTCGAGCTCCCAAAACTTAAGTAGGGAATCATCTAAAGAAATAGTAAGGTCATTGGGACCAGAAATGAAAAAAGTCGCGGTATTAAAATAAGTGGATGCATTTTTATTAATATTAGAGTTAGCGGGAACGTCACCCATAAGAATATAACCGAACACGGTTTCAAGGGCAGAAAGAGCGGGAGGTGCAATAATTTTTTGACCTAATAATAAAAATGGGAACAATTGTGCCCCGAGAACTACTTCGACCTCTCCGGGGATGTGCCACAGAGGGTCAGCGAGCGGTAAGTTACCTAAATGTTGCACTATAGAAGTCTCAACATATTCAGTCGGTAACCTGTCAGTAATGCAATCAACGACAAGAGCGGTAATATTATAAAAATATTTTTTATTTTTCGCGGTTATTTTAAATTGAACGTAGCCGTGAATAGGACGCGAAGTGGATCCTACACCCTTTATAAAAGAATTGCTAAGCGGTATTATATTTAAATTTAGTTGTTTACAACAGGCAGTTGTAATTATGTTGTTTTGAGACGCGTTATCTATTAAACATCTAACTGAAATATATACGGTTGATAAAAGTACAGTAGTATGGGAAGGATTTAATTTATTAAAAGAATCGCGTTCGTTATCATTATTCTTATCAACTCGCGCTCGGGTGCATAGCGACACCGGTTGAGGAGCGTCCGTAGCGTTAGAAGGAGACGCGGTCGGATGCGCGGGCGAGGCTGCGCACGGGAGCGGTCGCGGCGCGGCGCGGGCGGCGGCGGACGGCTGCGCGCAAAGCTGCGCGATGCGGTTATCGCTATTATCAAGACGCGCCGAGTGAGAGGGACGCGAGTCAGAAACTATTTGTTGCGATTGTGAATTACTATCCAAATGCAAAAGAGAATGATGGTGTTTATTACAAGTTTTACAACTATACGACGACTTACACTGAGAAGCAGTATGCGTAAGGCTGAGGCAGTTTACACAGCCTTTTTTAGATTTAACAAAATCTAAACGATCTTTAGTATTAAGTGCTTTAAAAGAGGAACAATTAAAAATCTGATAGTGATCAGATTTATTACAAAATAAGCAAGTGCTTTTATTATTATTATCGCGTGCAAGGAAAGCATGGTGGACTGTGTTTGAATTACGCGGTTGAGACCGAGAAGCGGGCGGATTATTAAGGTTGCTACCGACTGGGGCGGTTCGCGCGGAGCCAGCAATTGGCGTAGAAGTGCGGTCTAATATTTTTACTTGCGATTTAATAAAATCAACAAAATCCTTATAAGAAGGAATTTCTTTATTCCTCATAAACATTTCAAAGGAATTAGCGGTTGCGGGATCTAACTTCTTTAAAGCTAAAGAAAGTAAGATAAAATCTTTTATATCTTCAATACCCAACTGTTCCAAAGCAGATACCGAAGCGTGGAAAGTTTCAATGAACGTATTTAAAGACGCGGAATTATTTAATGCGGGTTTCATATTGAATAAATTAGACATGTAGTGTGAGCCTAATGCTCTTTTATCTTGATATTTTTGAACTAAGCTGTCCCAAATAGAATTATAATTATCACCGGACGGTATAATACCTGCCGTGATTTTTAAAGCATTTCCTGTTAATTTACCTACAAGATATTGTACTCTTTGAGAATTCGAAAGATCAGGATTTGAATGTATATTAGATTTAAAAGATTCAAAGAAGACGGGCCAATTTTCTATTTTTCCATCAAATGACGGAATTTGAATTGGTGGTAGTTTGATACGACCTTTATATTGGGACGGAATAGTATTCTGCGCGGACACATTCGACGTAATATTTGTCTTACTGACGATAAGAGAACGAACCCTTTCTATTCGGGTGTACACTGTATCAAATGAAATCATTTTTTTATAATCAATCTTATATTCTGGATCAAGTTGCATATTTAACGCGTTAATTGTATCTAAATTGGCACTAAATTCATGACGAATTGTACTAATAATTTCAGTGTCCGCCATGAATGTCTCTGAGGAACGAAGGTCTGCACTCGCGGACGTGGAAATATTCTTAGAAGAATCATATAAGAACGATAATTGTTCAAAAATAGCTTCATTTTTAGCTTCCAATATTTTAATTTTAGTTTCAATAGCTTCCATTGTGAAAGATTGCGTAATAATAAATTGCAAAATTACCTAATTAAAGTAAAATGACGTAGGTAAGTAGGTATATCCAACAGTTTAGGCACCTACCTATATAGGTATGAAAGTTTATTTCAAGTCGACAGACAAGGCTCATAGAATGCAATTATATGCGTAGTAATAGTACAAATAGTAAGTACGTATTGCGGTTATTAGTACACCATATGATTTCGTATAATAAGATACGAATCGGTACCTATAAAATCTAAGTCCTAAAAATATGGAGGAGCGGCGGCGGTATTGACTACCTAACTACTTTTTATCACGATTGGCGTGGTAAAAATGGCGGGAGTACGAAATATCGTATTTATATAGTCTAAAACCTATTTATGAGGTATAAGACTTGCGTATTATGAGGTATATACCTATTTAGAGACATAAAACCTATAGAAAGCGGGAAATTATACGTGATTTGATATGAAATTAAATTACTGTAATGGCTGACTCAAAATGAATCCGCTCGAAGGCGTACCAGAAAAAATGGTGGGTTTTTGCGTACAAATATCAATATGGAAAACGAGGAGCCTCCTAGGATAAAGGTAAGGACTTACCAGGAACTCCTATGGCAATCCACTGCACACAGCAACTATCACCACTATCTCACATCAAATCACAAGTCACTGAGTTTCACTGAGTTCAATTTACAAATCAACGCCTCCCGGTCGGCAGCGGTTTTCGTACTGTTTATTTATAAATCACAAAGTTTGATGTTTCCCGTTCGGTAGCGGATCTCGTACTGTTTATTTATAAATCACAAAGTTTGATGTTTCCCGTTCGGTAGCGGATCTCGTACTGCCTTTTTGCGGCGTTGCGGGGCGCGCGTCTTACGTTTTGTGATGCGTCGCCGAAGTATGTAGAATATTCCCGAAGCTCTTGTCTCGCTTACACATATGAGGTGGGAAAAGGAGAGGAATCGGGAAGTAGAGGCTCGTCATTGATACTCAATATGAGTAGGTTTTACTATAGATATTATTATAGGTATTTTGGCCTAAACAAGTATGCTATATGTACTTCAGTCTTAGAATTAGGTACTCACTATTGTTTAGTAGGAGCTCCATTTATTTTCAGGAATAATAGTACATTATGATACCTACATGTGTGCAAAGTTGGCCGCAGGCGAACGCGATAACTGAGCCGAGAGTATATAATAATCAATGCACACGCGTGTCATACGGCGTTTTTCAACACACTTGCGAGGAAAAACAGACTTTTTAAGTCGATTTTTTGATAATAATCAACCACACAATGAGAACGTTAACAAATATGGCGCGCAAGCATTGAATTATGTCTTTTTTTTTGACAGCGGTGAGCTGTCAACCTATTTTACCCGTTTAAATTAAGAATGCTTGGTCTACACAAGGTCTACACCATATCACTTGCAAGTGAGGTACAAAATTAACATATTCAGGATTATAAATAGTGTAGTGTGTAGTCGAAGCATTCTTAATTCCTTTTTAAATTTAAAAAAACCTGGGCGTTAACGTTTTCGTTGTGTGGTTGATTATTATAAACTCCAAAAACTGATATTTCCTCGCAAGTGTGTTGAAAAACGTCGTATGATACGAGTAGATACTATTGCTTTGATTGCTGTTGTAATTTATTCATAATATATTATATTATATACTTAGGCATAATATATTTATTTTATGTCGGAAAACAAGCAGGCAGGCGATCATTGAACAATTAAACCAAAGCAGCGCAATGACAGCAGTAGGTAGTGGACAGCGAGTAGGTATTACAAAGTACCCTACCACTAGTGTTGCCAGGTCCCGTGTGTCAAATTTCGGAACGTAAGGATAAAATAATCGGGATTTTGGGTTTCAAATCGGGACAGTAGTGAAAGTCTGAATTTGGTGAGAAAAAATTAAAGCAACAATATTTTTATGTAGTAGCATCTTAGTTATATTCACTTTTCCTGTCAAAATTATCAAATATAGTAAACACTCATGAGGTTAGTGAAAAATCGGGACATATGGCGTCCCGATCAAGGGTTAATCGGGACGTGTCACCAGACCCCTGAAAATCGGGACGTCCCGCGCAAATCGGGACACCTGGCAACACTACCTACCACCGTGCTATAGTTTCCTCACGATAACTGAAAACTCAAGCTCATTGTAAGAGTCCTACCACAGAGCTATTATCGCTTCAAATAGGTAGGTACCTACACTAAAACATACCTATAACTGCAAATCATAGCTTCATCGATAGGTCATAGCTTCGTTTCTTACCAGGATCACAAGATTTCAATTTGTAAATACCTATATAGCAAATCATTACAGTGATTACACATCGAATAGTTTTTAGGGTTTCATACCCAAAGGGTGCAAACGGGACCATATTACCACAGATTACTATAATAGGACAGGAGCCCCGGTTTTGGCCACTTGCAATAGGGATGTTGCCTGGGTAAAAATATAATAATTCTAATTAGTCCGTCAGTTAGATTATCAAAAAATATTGGACACGTATTTTTTGCTTTACCAAATCATTAACAATTGCCGAAGATAAAGCGCGACTATGTTCGGGAGTGGGGGCTCGTGACGTCACTTGTTCCTAAAAAGTGTACCACACCGTGACGTCACGCGGAACTTCAACACACGATATCTTCGTATTTTTTTGTTTAATTGACAAAAGAAAAAATACGTGTCTAATATTTTTTGATAATGTAAATGACGGACTAATTAGTTTTTTTCAGGAAAGTAGCCTATTATGAAAGTCAATAAACAAGGCGTTGAAGCCTGACTCGTTTATTGTCTACTGTAAATAAAATGTTTGATGATTATCGCTTTTGACGAGCAACTGTAGTGGCTCCGTAAGTGTATAACCCAGTAACTTTTTTGAGACGCTGTAAAAGCAAAAATAAAAATGTCCGTTAATTTCTTAACATACGTCATTAGCGACCCTTGGTAATTAATCGATAAATAGCTTGCTCAAATTTTTATTTGTTGCGTGGATTCTTATTGAAGGATACTAAATAAATGTCTAGGAACTTGATTTTGATATTATTCTGATAGTCAATGAATTCCTCCATCTGGAAACATAGGTGGAAATAGGTGGCCACAACTGGATCAATAGTGATTTAACACCTTTCATCTTTATATATTATAATAAATACAATATGTCTCTCGATATATCTAAAAAAACCTAAAAGATAAATAAATAAACTGCTTTATTAATATGAGTAACTAATCAACACGATACTCATTTTTGAAAGCATTAAAGTTATTATTTTTACATAAAAACCATAAAGTGGCCGCAATCGGGACTCTTGCCCTAATACTAAGCCTCCACTGTCCGTCTGTCTGTGGGCTGTATCTCATGAAACGTAATAGGTAGACAGTTGAAATTTTCACAGAATGTGTATTTCTATAGCCGCTATAACAATAAATAAAAAAACTCACAGGAAACGTCTTTACGTCATGCCTTCGTGTGCGAGTCCGACTCGCTCTTGGGCGGCCTTTGCTGTCAACGAAAAAGCAAGAATTACTAACGCTAGTAGTACAGCTATAAGACCTAAATTTCTTCATCATCATCATCATCATATCATGGATGACCACTGCTGAACATAGGCCTCCCCCATTGATTTCCACTTCGAACGGCTCTGGGCCGCCTGCATCCAGCGGCGCCCAGCGACTCTGACCATATCGTTCGGTCCACCTGGTGGTCGTACCGCTCAGCGCTTTCCAGTACGTGGTTGCCACTCGAGAACCTTTCTTCCCCATCGGTTATTGGCTCTTCGAGCGATATGGCCTGCCCATTACCACTTCAGCTTACTAACTCTACGAGCTATCTCCGTCGTTTTCGTTCTCCTACGAATGTCCTCATTTCGGACCCTGTCACGTAGAGAAATTCCGAGCATAGCTCGTTCCATAGCTCGCTGAGTGACTCTGAGCTTATTTATGCGGCAAGCAGTGAAAGACCACGTCCCTATCCCGTATGTCATCATTGGTAACACGCACTGATTGAAGAGCTTTGTCTACAGACTGAGGTATTTTAGACGTGAAGATATGCCGTATCTTCCCGAACGCCGAGTTGGATTCTTCTATTGACCTCTTTGTCGAAGTTGGACCTACCTAGTTGGACAATTTGTCCTAGGTCAACATACTCGTCTCTAAATTACTGTAGCGACATCTATGAGCCATCAGTAACACTAAGATAGTTCACACACTGAAAGATAGATGGCGTGGCGCCACATTATCCTACATCCTGCATCGCGCTTAAGAAGTTTTCTCGAGAATCTACATATATACAACTGTCCGACATGTATAGTTGGACCGCGGTCCCCAGGCACGATGACCCAGCCTGGCGGAAGATCTTCCCTTTTAAATGGAGGTGTAATCCACCTTGCACCTCCACTCCAGATTACTTACCAAAGGTTTAAACATTTAACGCTTTTCTCCAAATATAAATACATAGTAGATATGCGTGCGAGCTAAATATCACAACCGACTGATAAAATGTATTGCCGTGAAAAAAAACTCGCTTCATTAATCTTTATAGAATGTAGAACATGAAAATAATGTTGGCAGACTCTCTGATGAATAAGATGATTAATGATATGAATGCCCTTAAGACGTCGAGGAAGTCAGATCGATGCCAGGAAGGTCAAATAATACACTGCACTATCGACGTTTAGGCAGACAATTTGAAGCGAATAATTTAGTAACCTTTGATAATTCTGCAGAATAATCATTAATGCTATAGGACGGAAATAATAATAATAGAATACCATAATGTAGAGGAGCCATCTTGCCAGCCAAACTCGATAGTTTGTATGTTTGTTACCTATATTGGCTCTGTAACAGTTGAGCGGGTTTTTAAGTAATTCTGTACACCTACATGTTATGTTGTGTAGGTACAGTCGAGGACATACAAATGATTTGTGTAATATTTCGACATTTGCATTAATACAATACAAGAACATTGCTTTTGAATTTCACAAAATTATTTATGTCCTCGACTGTACATACCTATTGTGTTAGTATAGGTTTAGAATTAGACATGAGATTCTTTTATCCCAGGAATAAGAGGATAGCTAGTTTTTTTTATTATTATTATTAAAAAAAAAGAAATCCATTCATTAAATGTTCATTTCACAGTAAATAAATGTTAAAGATTTTATGAAAAAAGAAAACCATTTCTAGTGAGAAGATTCTTTATTATCAGTGACTGATTACTGAATATAGAAACTTAAAACATTTTAGAAAATTTTATGACGGTTGTAAAATTTAACTTGTCTCATAGTAGTAGTAGCTTATAATTTAGGTTTCTTATTATTTATTGATTACTGAACACATTATTATGCATATCTATTCTATGAGGACAACTCTGTTTTTGTCAACCCTCACATTGGGGGCACTCCTCAATTTCTTTATAAACTTATCAGCAATTCTATCATCTACATCTTGGCCTGTATATTCCATATATTCCCCTAGAACCTTCTTCTGCAAACGTTTGAAAGGTAGCTCATTACCTTTTTTCTGTAAAAGTGATATAATAACTGCATGCCAGTTGAATGAATCACTATTCACTGCCAACTCCCCAATCTTTGCCACATTCTGGTCATGAAGGCAAATACTCTCATCAGCTTCTTCTTCAGGATCAACTTTAAGTTTCTTTTTCTGTGTTTTTTCCTTACTCACAACTTCAGTTTCAACAGTTGCAGTACCATTTTCAGTAGCTTCTTGGATTCCATTGACAGTGTCTACGCGCTTACGTTTCTTATGTTTATTCTTACCATCTTGGGGCTCCTCAGCATCTTCGTTACATGTTGAGTTTGTTCTATTCTTCTTCTTTTTGCCTTTCTGCTTAGTTTCAGTCTCTTCCTCTTCTTCAACCGGTGCTTCTGCACTTTGCAACTCAGCCTCATATTTTTGGCGTTTCTTTTCTTCTTTGCGTTGTTTTTTAGTCAATTTTCTTTCTTCAACCACTTCTGATTCACCATTTTGTTCTTCCGTTTTAGTTTCTATATTATCTTCTGTGTTACTTTTATCAACATCATTCAGGTTTTCTTCATTATCAGCATCACCATTCTGCTTCTTACCTTCATCCTTGTCATTAATATTAGATGTATCATCCTTTTGATTGTTTATCCTATTTTGATTATTAATATCAGAAAGAGCCGAAAGTTTTACAGATATTAAGTCCCAGGCCTGGTCTATGTCCCTTGAATTAGTCTTTTGGCCACACACATTTTTGACAAAGTTGATGAATTTACCTTTCTTACGTGGTGTGTTATTATGTTTGCTGATTGTTTCAATAATTCTCAGTACATTTCCAGGGGCACTTTTTTGCTCATCAAGAACGGATTGCAACATCTCCACCCATGCATTTTGCTTCTTTTCTCCTTTCTTTTCTTTTGAAATAAAACCCTTTCCAGAATAACGCTCCTCTTCAGTAACACATTTGGTGTGAGCTTCGTAATCTTGACCACTGAAAAATTAATTGATAAAATGTTTATTTTGAACTCACTCTTTTAAAGAGTTATTTTTGGATGCAAGAAGCATTGCCATTACTATTTTCTATAATGAATCTTATTCTATCAGATAAATAAAATATAATCAAACTTAGTATATCCATTCCGATAAATAAAACTATGTATCAAATTGATACAAACAAATTGGTGATGATTAGAGCTACACTGATAATATTATACAAATAAATTGAAAGTCGTATGTTTACAAATATCTAAATAAAGAATACTTACAAATCTTTGAAGCAGTCCATGCATGACAAGTTAGGATTCCTATTTCTACATTTCGTCATATAGTGCTTCTCAACCTTAGGCTTCTGAACAGACTCCCCGCAGTGTCCACACGTGAATACAACCATAATAACTACAACACGTGCGCTTCTAATTCAATTGTTTATAAAATTATAACCTGAAAATAACATCAAATAGTTACAAATAGACCGTAATAACATTTCAGCTGATTTTACTGCAATAAGTGTTATGGTGTTCTATTAATATTGTATAATCAAATTATCCCACCTTTTGCTTTCTACTGATTAATATTATAGAATTTAGTGGTTTTTGCACAATCTTTGAAACTTCTTCAAATGTCAAATCAAAAATTATTGTTGGTTTTGTTTGTTTGACAGCCTGAGCCTGTCAAGTGTCAGTTGTCTTCTTCTTATTATTATTTTTAGGTATGGCAACCCAGTATCAGCTGTCAACTCAGTACATAAATATCTGTAAAGCCCCCTATACACATGGATGTAGTATGATAATATTGATAGTATATTACGTCCATGCCTATACATGTTGGACGAGTCAAAGCAAGCTCTAACGTAAATATAGCCCGCGCTTTTGACGAGCTAGGTACAGAGTAAAGTGCATTTGTCGTGGCTTGTCACCACTTAAGGTCGCTCGCTTCTACTCTGCTACCCGTGTCCACACATTTGTCCATTCGAAGTTCCTGCCAAAATGTCTCACAAAATTAAATATTCGTTTGTTGTGTGGTTGATTTAAGCACGTTTCATATAGTATGAACCGCATTACCATCAACCGTCAAAAATATGGCATATATATTTTTGCCCTCAATTCCGTGTTCCGCGCGCTCCATCTGCCTTTTATGTTCTGTAATGAGGGATTACCTTTTTTCTTTTACGCTACCAAAGTAAACATTTAGACTTTTGCATTTCCGAATTAAATTCAAACCAAATAGAAGTAGAACAAAAACTACTATTGTTGTCTGGGTAGACATATTTATGAAATATGTGACGTTTTTTCATATAAAAAAACCCGTCGCCGTTCTCATAACCTATTAGGTCAAGGGCATAACCTATTTATCTGTGCCTCTATCTGAATCAAGGAATTTTTATACTACGTAACGTCTGACTCATCTGTCTGTTGTAAGCGGCTCGTATCGCTTTTTCCGTGTATCGTACCTATATTAGATATTGTGTTTCAATATCTGATATCAAATATATTTTTTTCAAACCTGATCTAACCTATCTATTCGTGAGTGGGTATCAGGGCCTAAATTGAATCAATTTGAATTTGAATATTATTTTAAATGGATTTGATTTCAGTTTGGTCAATTAAGCAAAAAATTAATGTTGAAGTGAAATTAATATCAATTTAAGAACTTTCCTTCTTTCTTATTATTCACTCAAAACTAAACTTTAAATTCATCAGTCTAAGATCTAAAGTTATATCTCTTTCATAACGCTGTCAAAAAATAGTTCAAAATCAGTTTTTTTATTGTGATTTGATTGGCGACAAGCCTTGCTATACCGCTTCAACTACTGGATTTCTCTCGATCGGTACTATCGCTTGCACTCTGTCACACGCTCGCGGTCCGGCCGATGCGGAGCGAGCGGTACGCGAGTATCTAGATATTGTAATACGCAGATATTTAAAGAGCCAGTAACAGTTTTTAGATATTGCACCAATATATAGATTTCGTATCTATATACGGTTTGTATCGCTCACCTCTAGTCTGTTGTAGAATATGTAGTCTATGACAAAGAGTAAAATAATAGACCTCATGAATAGACCTATACAGGAGGCCAATGTATTATACACGTATTATATTACTCTTTGACAAGTTTGACAGGAGGTCTAGGATATGTAGTAGTCTGTGGTTATTGTTGTGGTTTGGTTGCAGAACTTACGGTTGGGGTGTGTCCTTTGAAATTCAATTTATTAACAGAACTACGTACAAAAATGTTTGTTTTCTGATTAAAACTCGCTGTAAACTATAGGAGAAATGGATACCTGCGTATTTATTACAGTTTTGTCTTTTCTTATTGGTAAGTTTCTCAAAATCTGTTTTGTCACCACAAACATGTTGGTAACGATGCGGTCGTTGAGTACAATAATTTTCAGTTTCAAAACTAATCATAAGTTTTCTATGTAGATAAATTCCTCTCCTTATTCCGTAAAACAGATGTCACCCAAGTATTACGAATGGTATCGTATAATTATTTTACGTTAACTTACTCAGTTTGATTAATTCATCAGATTTTGAAATTGAACTTTAGAAGTGTTATAAACAATCGGAATCGGAACTTTAAAAATACCTACTTGGTTTGATTTCTAAACAAATGGAAAATTGGTTGCGCATACTGAGGCATTTTTTCCCAACTTATAATAATTGTCATGATCTCCTGTTTTCATTTTGTGCGAGTGAGGGCTTATGTTTGAATAGGACTTTTACATGGAAAATCCTCATGCATTTTTTGTTTAAATTCAATTGACCAGTTGTGTAATTGATTAAATCCAAATATGTCAATGTTGTTGTTTAAAGTATTATTTTGTCCAGATGCAACATATGGTAGCATCTACGGAAGTGAGAATGTACCAAATGGAATTGGCAAATTGCCCAAAGTGGAGGGCCAAGATATAGTGTCATGGTGCACTACATCTTTACGGGAACATGCAAAATGTGAGAAGCTCATGAATGCAGTTTCACAAGACAAGGGACTGTTTGGAAAGGACTATTTTGAGATTCAGTGTAAAAGAGTAAGTTTATACCATTGAAAAAGTTATTTTGAATCAAATAGGGTCAATATGCCAGTTCACTACCACTTAGTGGACTTACAATCTTTATAGTAACATTATTCTTAGAACTTATGTAGTTTTAGTTCAAAAAATACTTGGAACTTAAAGAAAACACTTCAAAAAATGAATTATAGTCAGTTTTAATGTATTACAAACGAGTTTATTTCAATAATCAAACATCAAAAAGCACTATTTTGTCAGTTCCCACCTTCGGCCTATTTACGTCCATGTTGTCCATCATCGTTAACCCTTAATTTGACTATGTACGCTGTAACGGCCATAAACTTTAAAAAAATCTTGTATGTTTATAAAACCTTTAAAGTAAATTTTATTTCTGTAAAACGTTTAGAAAAACTATAATTTAGTGACAACAATAATATTTGTGTATAGCAATATCAGTATCAGTTAGTATATTGCAAAATGTCGACGAGAAAGTAAGCCATCTGTTTTGCTCAGGGTATTTATATTTTATTTTCATGGTTATATTGAATAACTATGTAATATTTTAGGTGGTATGGCATGGAAATATAACAGGGAGAGCCTTTATTTTCAATTTTCAACGTTTCGTTATCATTTTGTTTTATCTTTTGCTTTCAAATTATTTTGTCCGCCATGACGAACATTGTTAATTACGTACAAATGTAGTTATATGATTCTATGTTCGCCGAGACGGACATTGTCAAATGAAGATTATGTTAACAATTCAAAAAATATCTTACTATAAAAATTTATTTGGTTTACATTTGGTTTTGAGTTGCTGCTTATGTTTGTTTGTCAATAGCATTCATGGGCATGGGCGAAACATACTAGCTCTAGTCCCAAAAGAGCATGCTCCTTCGATACAAGTGATAAATCAGATTCAGAATCTGAACTGCATGATACCTCCACTAACAATTCCTCTTCTCCTTCACTATCTCTTGGATATTCCCTTGAAAACCTATATATATATGGGTCTGACTATGATTATGAGTCCGTGTTACCGAATTCTAACCTAACTACACCAACCGCAAATAGATCTAGTCACATGAAGAGGATAATAAAGACACTGAAAGATCTGAACAAGCTATTTTAGATTTAGTTCTGCTCACTCCGATTCTGCAGACTCTAACTATAAGAATGTGCTATCAACCTTATCTGCAATTCCTTCTCTTCCATCTACTGACTTTGATTCAGGAAACTGGCAAGACTATCCTGCTTACTAGTCGCAGATATTTTCCAAATTAGCTGAGATAAGAATGCCCTTGAACCATACGACCATATCTTACCAGCAAATACTTACAAAGATACTAGCAATTTACAATAACCTTGAAGATAGAGATAGGTACTATAAAATACCACCTCTTCTAGAGAAAAGTAAGGCTGAAGTGCTAGAAATATCAGAGAAGGGAAAGTAAGTTCAGTATAGATGAGATAATGATGAAAGTTAAGCAAGGCCTGGGAAAGAAAACAGTAAGTATATGAAGGACAAGCCAACCAAATGGGGTTTAAAATCTCACGTGTGGGCTGGTGTCTCTGGCAATTTAGGACTTTATTATATGATGTATGGAGGTGAAGACCGTTCCGTTACCACCATTTTTTTTAGGAACAGGCGTTTATTGGGTTTGGCGCCCAAATACTGATAGCTTTGTATTCACTGAAAGCCAGCAATAATTTATTGTGATAATTTTTTTTTCAAATTTCTAGAGCTGTTTTCTGTTATTCTAAGTTTTTTTTTTATTTACTTGAAAAAATATATTTACCCTGTTTTGACAAAGGTCGTCACAGCGAACAAGCAAAACCGAAGGTTCATCGTTACATATTTGGCATTGTCCGCTACAACGGACACGAATTTTCTCGAAAATGGAAAAGTCTAGATTTTTTTTTTCAATTTTTATGGGTTCTTTAGTGACATCTGAAAATAGGCAAATAAGTTTTTAAAAAAAATAATAATAAAAAATTTCGTGCCAAATTAAGGGTTAAAGTGGTTGTGAACTGGAGGTAGTCGGCAAACTGGCATATTCACCCTACCTAACTGTATGTACCTATCTTGTATTTTGCTTTACAGTTTGTTATTATAAATGGGAAAATGAGTTTGTTTTTTAAATCTTAACCAATGGGCTAGTTGACTGAAAAATTCTATTAATCAATCATTTACATTAAAAAAATATGAAGATATTGTGTGTTTAAGTTCTGTGTGATGTGACATTATGGTACAGTTTTTACTCTAAAGTGAAATCATGAGCCCTCACTCCCGATCTTTGATGCTTATCTTAGTAAATAAAATAAATTTGGTAAAGCAAAAAACATGTGTTCAATATTTTTTGATAATCTAACTGACTGACTAATTAGAATTATTATTTTTTACCTAGGAATAAACCCTATTGGGTATGCAATTGGGGATATTTTTTTATTGCTTTTTTTATTTATATTAAGAAATCTGCTGTAATAAAATATAAGCAACTAATATTTAATTAAATTTACAGGCCTTTGATACAGAAGAATGCATGTCTTGGGTAGACCAAGGTAAAGCGTCACTTCTTGGTTTAGACGCTGGCGAAGTATATGTTGCTGGAAGATATCATTCTTTGATCCCTATTATGCAAGAGGTAATGATTCCTAACAAATCACTAAATATCATTAATTAATCTTAGAATGGTGGTGCTCGTTTGAAAAATTTGTAACAAGGCTTGAGTTCTCTAGTGTATACTTCATTAACCCACATCAACGCTTATTGTAATGTAAAACAATGTTTTATGGTACAAAAATACTTTTAATATAGTAGCTAAATAATAAACTTTGTCCTAGCTATATGGCCGTGGAGAACCCTATCAATATGCAGTGGCAGTAGTTCGTAAAGGTGGTCTGCCTGCCATCCAGCCAGGATATGGTCTACATGCACTACGAGGAGCCAGAGTGTGCTTCCCTGGTGTTGGCTCATTGGCCGGATGGGTGATGCCCATACATGTTGTAAGTTACTCCTACAATACTCATCTTATTTGTTCCAAAATGTATCATTGACAGTTGCACAGCAGATGTCATTAACATCCATTTTCTATTGTAACAAATCAAAAGTTATGACCAATTTTGTGTTTTATGTTTTTTTAGATTTTATCAATCAAGTGATTGTCCGGAAAAATAACTTTGATAAAGACAACTGTTCACTTTGGTCTATATTTCCAGGAACTGAACATCATGTTGCTCAAAAATAAACTTTATAGAAACAATTTTTACCACTTAGCTGGTATTTTAGTTATACAACATTTAAGTTAAACTATACAAAATTACAATATGCCCAATTTTTTTCTAATATTGTGTGAATGTTAACAGTTGATGCAAGAAGGTGGTCTGAAGGTGACGGATTGCAACAATCACGTCAAATCCGCCATTGAATACTTTGGAGACTCATGTGCGCCCAACTCTCTCAAGGACATGTACAACCCTATCGGCGACAATTCTGATAAGTAAGTTTTAGAACAAACAAAACTGTTATCACATACCAAAGAGTCAAGCTTATTGTAACGGCTTATTCAAACCAATACATTTATTACTAGTTTTTCAGCTAAGAATGTTACTTTTGTGAGGAAACCTGCTTCAGCCATTCAAATTGTCTGCACATTCAGTATTATTTCACGATTAAAAGGAGTTTCTTTTAGGTTTCCGTACCTCAAAAGGTAAAAAAGGAACCATTATAAGATCACTCTCTTGTCCGTCTATCTATCCTTGTGTCACCACGGATTTTCTCAGGAACGGGTGGACCTAGCAAGTTGACATTTATACCAGATACTGAGGTCTAAGATCCTAATCCTGAGTCAACACGATAAAAAGATATGGGCAAATTTAGATTTTCGCGAAAACTTGAAATTACCAATATTTACGTTAATTTTATTTTTTTATTTTTTTTCGTAGTTTTCCCTTTACTTGTGCTGTAAGACTTTGCTTTTTGCCAAATTTCGTGATTCTAGGTCAACGGGAACTACCATATTCTACCCAAAAATACCCGGTAATTCCGGTTGACCTAGAATTTTGGTAATTTCAATTCAGGCTGTGCAAGCTATGTACGGGCGGGGCGGGTATACGCTGCACATTAGCTGATCCGTACGCGGGGTACGAAGGCGCTCTCAAGTGCCTGGTGGCCAACGGGACCGGGGATATCGCCTTTGTGAGGGACACTACTATACAACATGCGTTACTCTCGCACAAGATACTTGGTAAGTTTAAAAACTTATTTTCATAGTCATGTAATTTCATAGTACCCATTTTTATGCGATTAAGATTTTTTTTTTGTGGGTTATACTTTCGAAGTTATTTTGACCCATATAATATTAATCCTTATCTAATTAAATAAGTTAGTTACGACCGGCATTTAATTTTGATAAAGTTTGCTCTTCACAGAAAATCATTATCATTTATATTTTAAAAGATATAACAGATTTAAAATTAGCAAGAAACAGTATTCGCGATACCATGAACGGGCGGGCCGAAACGGGCGTGGGCGTGCAAATCGATCGACACCACATTACGACATTGTACCCGTACGAAACCCAGGCTGGTCGCTAGTTTATATTATAAAGACGATAGATTTTGTGTGTGTGTTTGTTTCTCATCATGCCATAATGGCTGACAGAAAGTACTTCGGCCCAAGGCTGTTGTACTTCGGACAAGGATTTTGTTTCCCGTGAAAACAAAATCCTTGACCAGGGGTAAAGCGGCAGTTCAGAAGTAGTATTCAAAAGATAATTTGGATATCTGTTACTCCATCAAGCCGTTATGACTCAATGAATTTGGTTTTAACTTGGCCCATAGATCAAACCCTCGTTTAAAACATACTTTAAACAAAATCCCTTAGGAATTGTACATGATTTGGAATACTAATAATATTGGTGAATACTACAACAGGTGGGGTAACAGAGGATCAATTTGAGTTGATCTGCCGCGACGGCAACCGCATGCCGGTCACACAATGGGAACAGTGCAACTGGGGCAGAGTTCCCGCTGATGCTATAGTCACTAGCAGCGCCGCTACTCTAGAACAGAGGAACAAGTAAATATTCACTATTTATTCACGGAGCAGGGGCTAATTCATCGAACAATTAACCCAAAAAAACCCAATGACGTTAATTTTGTTTAAAATCTATTCCGCCAATTTCCCACCACTGACAATGCGGTCTGATTGGCTAAGTCAAGGACACATGCACTCCGATTGGCTAAGTGAAGGACACATTAAACATTTAGATGTAATGATTGGCCTTTTCAAAATCACGGACTAGTGGATTGGATTGGAAAACTAGAACTGACTTTCTCGCCCATAGTCTGCTCCGTTTAAATGTACATTACGATCCGATAGTAAAGTCAATTTCTTATCACATTCTTGTCTATAATCAGTGGGGCTGCCGCGTAAGAAAATGCAATTCTTTTATATTTATTTAACACTTGAATATCTAACGAGCCAGAAAAGCCATCCATTGACTTGTCTGGTGAACCACTTGAGGTCTAAATGTTTTAGAACTCCAGATATTTCAGTGCGGTAGCCCCACATTCATATTCAAATTAGCTAATTTGAATATGAGTTTTGAGTTTAAGTTTTGCTTGGTAGTCACAAAAAAAAGAACTGATCCCAGCAGTATACACAGTAAAAGACATGACTCTTGAGTTCTCAATTTCATCAGCTATAGTAAACCTTAGGGAAACAGTATCAAAATCTTGTTTTCTGGTTAGCCACCTTAGTGGTATAAAAATCATTCGGATTAGGCCCTAATAAGGCACTTATGTACCAAAAGATCGGAATACACTTAAACTGAGAAGTCTCCAGCATGAAATTCAGCAAGGCGTTTGTTTTGTGGACCATACCAGAGTATTCACCATACATAAATTATTTCCAGATATCAAAGAGTTTTAGAAAAGATTGTGCAACTATACGGAGAGCCGAACCCGTACAATTCTCATTCCAACCGCAGCGCTGATTACATACAACGGGACCCTTACGGCAACATTATGACGTCCACCACGGAACAACCGAGAAACGTTTATGATACATATAACAAATTTGGTTTTAATCGCCAGAGGAGTGAGGATGGACTAACTAGGTATGTGATTTTTAGTTTATTAGCTTTAGTCCATACTTTTCTTTACTTAAAATACTTTTTATAACAATTAATATTTACATCACATAAAGGGTATTACTTGGAAGAAGAAAGCAAGGAAATTATAAGTAATTCAAAAAGTTATTCCTGTGATGAGCATGTTCTAACATACATACAAACTCTTCAGCTTTATGATATTAGTAGGCCATATACAGTGTGAAATAACTATTTAACTTTAATTCAGTTTTGTTATGAATTATGTATTCCTTGCTAATACCATAAGTTTATTATAATAATTATTGTAGCAAGTTAATTTAAAAAAAATACTCCTCATAGTTCAATAAAACTAAAAAAACACGCTTTAAAACGCCCTGTGCTAATAGTACATCATGATACATGTGTGCAAAGTTGGTTATTAAAACTTCAGGCGGTATTAAACGACAGCGGTAAGGGAGCCGAGAGTGTAATAATCAATGCACACGCGTGTCACACGACGCTTTTCAACAGACTTGCGAGAAAAAAAACAGACTTGTATTTTGCAATAAATGTCACTTTATGAGCAAGTGTGTTGAAAAAAGTATCAACGATGGTACCAAATTATTGTAGTGTAAAGTTTCTGTTTAATCTGAGACCTTATGAAGTCGATAGAATTTACGTTTGAAGACATACAGTTGAAGCTAATAAAAGCGTATTAAAAAACTTTTTATTTTTGATGCCGTCAGTGTAAGCACGGCGTCGCCATTCCAAGCACGCATGGACTCGTCGGGACAACCCATAGAATTGCCCTTCCATCTCTTCTTATCCAATGAGACTACAGATCTATTGATTCAGGTATGACAATATTCCGTCTAATTAATTTATTACATTAGCTGAAATTAGGTTGTTGAAAGGTAAATTCAAACTCTCCAGGGGCCCAATTCTCACCCAATCGAAACTGATCGCTCGATCGAAAAAAGCACGAATTCTAACTTTTACAAACGTTACGTTATTCTGGCAATTTCAAGGCATATTTAGAAGGGGAACCAGTCAGCTAGAGCGTTGATTGGTCGGGACCGTTCGAATTGACTCCGCCCCTCGAAATTTTACAGTCGAATAGGACTCGAACCGTAAGTTTGATTCGAAGGCTAGTTCGAGGGAAGTGAGAATTGGGCCCCAGCTTTTAATATTATGAATTTAGAGTTTATTATTATGAATTTAGAGTTCCGTACCCAGAAGCCTTCGCTGGCCGTCCGTCCGTCCGTCTGTCTGTCTGACAATGGGCTGTATCTCATCAACCATATTAGATAGACAATAGACATAGCTTTATTTGACATCACAAAAATAAAAATAAAAATTACAAAGTATGCAAAAAACAAAAGCTTAAAATAAAAATAAAAAATAAATAACAAAAAATAATAACACACAAAAGTTTATAATTATGATATACCATAAAAGAAAAGAGATAGTTGAAATATTCACAGAATGTGTATTATATACTATAACAACAACAAATATAGCGCTATAACAACAAATAATAAAAATGAAATGGGCTCTCATACAAGAAATGTCTTTACGGAACCCTTCGTGTGCGAGTCCGAGACTCACTGTTTTTTTTTTTCTATTATTTCCTTGTAGAGCAATCCTTTGACAAATCCAAGCCTCTTATTGCTTCTACAGTTTTTTGAGTGACAATTCTAAAACGATGTACCTAATAATCATGTAACTAATAATTCGAACCATTAATAACAGGACGCAACAATAAACTTCCGCATACTAAAAGAAGAGGAGCAGGCTGCTAAACACATACTCAACAACCAGTATGTAGGTGACCAAGCTGAGAAGGCAGTGCTCGGGATCAGGGACTGTCCGGTCAAACGAGCTGTGTTGTGTGTCACCAGCGACCCGGAGATGGACAAGTGTGTTAAAATGAGGGTGAGATTTCATTGATTGTTGGCTATTTTAGGAGAAATAGGTGTAAGAATAGATTTGAGTGGTCAGAAAAAAGTGCAGGGTCGTCAAAAGCCGGACAGCGATATCCTGATTGTTTTAGATAGCATGGGGTTCTTAAGAAAAGAGTTGTGTAGAGTCTGCAATACGTGAGTGATACCCCTAGTGTCACAAGCGTCTATATGCTACGGTAACCGCTTACCACCAGGCAGGTTGTTTGCCAAAAGCAAAAAAATAATAGTGCATTGTGATACATGTGTGCAAAGTTTGCCATTATTGACGAGGCGGTATTAAGCTATAAGGAAGACTGTCAAAAATAAACCTGAGCGCCATATTTCGACCTATGCGTAGAACAGAGTTCGATGTGATTATGGAGCAAAATCTATAGAATTTTGATAATAGCTTGAATGCTGTGAGGTATTGCAGTCGGGGATAAACAAATATTACAAAAAAATACATAGGTTATTGGTTTGTCCCCGACTGCAATACCTCACAGCATTCAAGCTATTATCAAAATTCTATAGATTTTGCTCCATGATCACATCAAACTCTGTTCTACACATAGGTCGATTTGATAACGTTCTCATTGTCACGTTGTAATGGTATGATTGATTAATATCAAAAAATCTACATCAAGAAATACAAGTATTTTCGCGCTTAATACCGCCTCGTTTGTAACGACCAACTTTGCACACATGTATCATAATATACTATTTTTAAATGTGTGTATTGTCCCCACAGATAGCACTAAAGGCTGCATTTCTAGCACCGGTGTTAGTGTGTTGGCGCGGGCACAGCGCGCGGCACTGTTCCCGCGCGGTTGCTGAAGGCACCTGCGACTTCGTGTTACTAGACTCCGCTGATATGCTACATGCCGCACACAAACATACACTTGTGCCCTTCATGCAGGAGGTATTGATAACTAGCTGTCTCGCGCGGTTTCACCTGCGTACCCCTCAAAATCAAAAAGTCATTTATTCAGTTTAGGCCCTAGTAAGGCACTTATGAACGTTAAATTGGTACATACAGTTGAATTTACCACCGGTTCGGAATACACTTAAACTGAGAAGACTCCGGCAAGAAACTCGGCAAGCCTTTTTTTGTTGTGTCGTCATAAAAAGTAGTGAAAGAATTTTTCGAATCCGACTTGTAGTTCCAGTGATTAGCCCGTTTAAAAAAACAAAAAAACTCTTCCGCTTTATTATATTGTGCTGTTAAGCTAGTCAAACTTTGACCTCTCGGTGAAGGAAAACATCGTGAGGAAACTATAGCATGGTGGTAGGGTACTTTGTAGTACCCACCTGGATGGCCAGCACCCACAAGCTGAGGATTTGTCACCAAGACAGACTTTGTTCCGACAGCTGCACTTGAAAGTCAGTTCCTTCTAGGCTATTTGCGCCTCCCACAGTCAACCACATCATGGTGAGATTATCGTTAAACACAGAGTAAAAAAACCGGCCAAGTGCGACTAGGACTCGCGTACCGAGGTTTCCGTACAGACTTGTAGGTATGTAAATAGGTTCATCATGGGAATCGAGTCTCGAAGATTTTCCCCCTTTTTCCGATTATATAATTTTTTGTGATGTAACCACAATGTTACGGTTTTCGGATTTCTTCCTTTACTTATGCTAAATGGCCTTGGTTCTTGCTAAATTTCATGATTCTAAGTCAAATCGAAGTACCCTAAGATTTTGATTCCCTTGCGATCGCGATCGATAAAATATTTGTCATAAGCGGCCGTATCTTTTGATTGCGTTAACTTAAAAGTTTGATTTATTCACTGCTCCAAGGGATTGCCGACCTGAGTGTTTGATATGAATTTCAGCTTGTTACCTCCACGCGTTCCTGAGAAAAAGGGTCTTGCTTGACAAACAACAATGTGATCCTATAAGGGTTCCGTTTAATTTTCTTTTGAGGTACGGAACCCTAAAGAAAGGAAAACTATTTTTTTTAATGTTATTTATCAAAAAAAAGTTCTATGGGCTGCCGTCGACATTATGAAACCTAATACTAGGGTTCAAATTATTAAAGGGCCAAAGTTGCACTAAATATCTTTAATTTGTTCTGCGATTCTTAAAAGTTACCGGAATTAAAAGTATCCGTTACTCCAGGTTATGATCCACCCGCGTTTCATTTACATTTCATTACTGGATGTGCCTTTGAGGAGTCAATTAATAGTCTAGAAGCTACTTACATTTTTAATAGTATAATTTAAAATTTACCAAGGTATACTCGTCGGGTGACAGTTGGTACTACGCAGTGGCCGTGGCCAAAGAACAGGACCCGGATACGGACCTGACGTACCTGCGCGGCAAGAACACCTGCCACACCGGCATAGGGCAGGCGGCCGGCTGGGTCTATCCACTCGCTTACCTCATATCCAATAGGTGGATCAGGTGAGTCTTATGCACATTTTCCAATTAGGACCTAAAATACTCAAAACGACAGCTTTTCATATTATTATTTTTTATATACCACTAATGTGGCCAGCAACCCTTATTGATAATATTAATATCCTGAGATATAACTAACACTGTCTTATCTCAAATTAAGCAGAGCTTGTACTGTGGAAACTGTCAAGTTTGTTTTTATAAAAAATAGAAACAATATTTTAATAGGCATATGACGTATTTATTAAAGGATCCGATAATGGTGCCAATTCTGTTGTAAATAGCACTAAACAAATTTTAATCTCATCGCATCTCTTTCTTTCAAACAGTATTGAAAAAGGATAGAAAATATTTAAGCTGTCAAATTAGTCTGCCGTCTTCATTTGCGGATATTTAAACGTAACCGCGATAGATGGCGACTAAAATATTGAAACCAAGCATTGGACTAATTTAACAGGACTTTTCTTACATCCTTTTCTTATTGTGTTAGAAAGAGACATAGTGAGACTAAAATTAGTTTAGTTATAAACAACGGAATCAGCACCATTGTAATATCAAAATATTGATAATGTTCCCAGACCATACGGTTGCGACGGCGCGCACGCAGCAGCGGAATATTTCACCAAGTCGTGCGCGCCCGGCGCTCTTAGCACAGAGTATGTGGACTCGGGAACTGTGCCTCACGACAACCTGTGCCATCTGTGTCACGGATCTTCTTTCCGGTAACTATTGTTTTTGTAAATTATTAATCATATGGAGGTGCAAGGTGGATGACACCTCCATTTAAAAGGGAAGATCTTCCGCCAGGCTGGGACATCGTGCCTGGGGACCGCGGTCCAACTGTACTTGTCGGACAGTTGTATATATGCAGATCGCCGAGAAATCTTTGCAAGCGCGATGCAGGATGTAGTGGGCTTGTATGCGCGATGTATGCACGATGCAGGATAATGTGTCGGCACGCCATCTATCTATCGGCGTGTGAACTCCGTTATGTAGTGGTTCGCTACAATCATAAACATAATTTTATCAAGAAAAGGCTTGGTCATTCCGCTAAATGCTAAAGAATTTTTATTTTAATACTAAAGAATTTAAAATGTCCAGAAGGATAGTCACCCTTATGGGAACATAAAATATATAAGCCATGATTTACAGTATGTGTGCGTGTGTAGAGTAGCAGATAATAAAAGTTTCCCATAAATTGGGAAAATTGAAAATTAGGTGTGAACGGTTTTTATTATAATGTAATTACAAAATTAAATTAAAATGTATGTGACACACAAATCTTGATACCACCACTGATGGTGTTGGTCGAAGTTAAATAACGCCGCCCGCCCGGGGATGGGTTTGCGTGCTCGATAAGTGCAGTGGGAGTATTAGTGGTAGTGGTGTGTCGCCCGACCGGTGTATTCCCAATGGCCCCATTGCCGACGTCCCCATTAATGGGGCCGTTGGGAATTTAATAAATTTATTTAAAATTGTTCCCAACCGCCCCATTGCTCTCTCCCCATTGATGGAGCCGTTGGGAAATGAATAAAATAATGATAAATTGTTCCCAACCGCCCCATTGCATGTACATAATTAATAGTTTTCGTGAGTTTAACACGTTTATAATATTAAAATTGTCTCTACGTTACAAATGAAGAAATAACGATGTTGTCAACGCTAAAACGTGAGGCTAAGCAGTTTGTAAGTAAACTAACCAATCTTATTTTAAAATAATAATACAAAAACAAAGTTAATTTTGTGATTTTAAACTGTAAATTAAAACTAGCCTATATTTGAAATATTTATGTAAAATATATTGTAGCGACATCTATCAGCCATCTATCAGTAGCACTGAGATAGTTCACATACTGAAAGATAGATGGCGTGGCGCCACATTATACTACATCGCGTTTAAGAAGTTTTCTGGTAAATCTGCATATAATATACAACTGTCCGACATGTACAGTTGGACCGCGGTCCCCAGACACGATGACCCAGCCTGGCGGAAGATCTTCCCTTTTCAATGTAGGTGTCATCCACCTTAGACCTCCATATTATGATTATAAATACACACTCAAACTGTTTAATTTTTTGTACCGCGCTAGTTACCAGTGGTGTAATAACGTTGAGGAGACGAGATCCGATTTCCACTGCATCAATGGGGCGGTTGGGAACAATTCTTCATTATTTTATTAAATTCCCAACGGCCCCATTAATGGGGATAGAGCCATGGGGCGGTTGGGAACCATTTTAAATAAATTTATTAAATTCCCAACGGCCCCATTAATGGGGACATCGGCAATGGAGCCGTTGGGAATACACCGCCCCACCGACCGGAGCGTGCGATGTTAGCCCGGTTGTTAACACGCGGTAAAACTCAAATATAAACCGTATTGTCTGTATTATACAGTCGTTGTCGTCGCGACGCGAGCGAGGACTACTACGGTCACGTGGGTGCAGTAAGGTGCATGGTGGAGGGCGGCGGGGACGTGGCGTTCGTGCGGCACACCGCGCCCGCCGAGGTGTCCGGCGGCAGGCGCCGCGAGTGGTGGGCGAGGGACCTGCTGCCCGATGATCTGCAGCTGCTGTGTCCCGATGGTTACTATACTTTTAAAGCCTCTTTTTAGTAAACGCAATCTTCCGAACCGGTATTTGTCACAATATTTCTCATCAGCCTATAATGTACCACTACTGAGCACAGGCCTCCTTTCACAAATGAGGGTGAAAGGGAGTAAGGGGCAATACTCCACCACGCGTGCCTACTGCGGATCGGTGGAGGTAGGCTAGTGGTCAACCTACTGTTGGAATTTTTCAAGCCGCCTAGGGGCATCCAACTTGCTTAACGACTCACAATTAAGTGAGAACCGGGACCGACGGCTTTACGTGCCTTCCGAACATGGAACAATTAACCCATAGAAGCGCAATGACGTACATTTTGCTTGAAATCTATTCCGCCAATTCCCCACCACTGACAGTGCGCTGTGATTGGCTCACTCAAGGACACACTAAGATTTAGAGATGAGGGTGAAAATTTTATCGATATCGATACTTGTTGCACTAATATAAATGTAGCAGTATTTTAATATCAGTCGTTTGTCATGGTTTTTTACAAATATTTCTACGTTATCGTAACTAGCAAGTTTGTTTATAATAATTGTTTGCATTTTGGTATTAATTCGGCAGTATGATGTAATCATTCTCGATAATGGCTCTATTTTGATAAAATTTGGAATGCGGTGAGTGATAAATCAATACTGGCATCTGTCTAAATATTTATCATGTTCGTACAATGAAATTGAAGGTAAATTACTAGAGATATATACAGAGTGATTTTGAACTACCAAGCTATTGTAAAGGAGTCTACTCATTAATACAAAATACATATTTTATTTTTGATATAATTTTTATAGAAAAACATAAAGTTATGACGATTCAAAGTTTTCTCAAAATTACCGAAATCGTTGGTCGTACCACGCGCCAATGCGCTACGTCACATAGCTGTCAACAACCGAGAATGTTAGATACTACCTATGTATGCGAAAACACGAACATCATCCAAATTAAATATTTATACATGATTCTAGGTATTCTTACCCGTTTAAAATTTATAAAATGAAGCCACAAAAATACAGTAACTTACTTTTTTTATTAACAAACATACTCATCGTATCACAATTCTAACATATGCATCGTTGTAACACTTTAAACATTTTGGGCCAACTTAAGGCTAATTTAAAATCACATCGAACTGAATATTGCAGTTTATTGACAACTTATTATTTGGTTTTATATAACACACTTCCAGTGATCTGCAACCACAGAGCGCACAGTTGGGTGGGGTGGCGGGCGCGACGCGGCATCTTGTTAGAGGCAGAAGCCGTGAAATAGAAAAATAATATGGTGAAATTTTAGTAGGTATTAAACACAATTTCCACCTAGTACGCGTTACGAAAGTATTCACGTATTACCGCAGCATATTTCAATGTTCCAGTGACGTCTACCAGCTGATGTTCAAGGTCATCTACTTGATAACGTTATCCAGCAATGTTGAGTATTTAGGTATTCTTACGACAAAATTATGAAAAAAAAGGTTTTTTTTTTGCACGGATGTGTTCTATGAGTGATTCTGACCCGAGAAAAAAAATAGCCAAGTAATTCAAAATCACCCGGTATATATTATTTAATATTACATTATATTAATTATAGTTATACTTAGGTAAAAAATTAGTTTACTACTTATATGGTTTCAGGGGCTATTTAAGAAGATAATAATAGTAGTAATGAAACGGAGTATATAAAGTCACAATATAAATGTATAATTTATTTTTAACTTCAACGTTATTGACTGTATAATCACATTTTAGAATTTAGTTACCTAAGTCAGTGTCACCAGTATGAAATAAAAGAGTATGAAGATACCTAGTAGGTACGTGATAATAATAAAGTTAGGAACTTACAGTACCACAGACATATTTATTTTATATTATAATTACTTTAATACTAAATACATCCGCGTTAAAAATATTGCAAATCCTTTTATCTTCGCTGTTATGTATTCCAGTATTAATACAATATTGTAAACTGAAACATTTTTCTCTCTGAACAAAATAAGTTTGCTAATATCGATAATGATTTTCTTATCCAAGCCAGCACTAGCGAGGAGGCGCGATCATCGAAAGAAAAGGATGAAAATATAAATATAACGGGTGAAAGTGAGATGGAGATAAATGACGTCAACGCGTGCGTCCAGTATATCTTGAGCTGTGATGAAAAATAAGTAAATTCATGTAATAAATTATTACTTACCGATGAAAAGTGATTCCGTTTGTTTTATAACTAGAATTTCGACTGTTATTCCCACACCACTTAATTGAACAGCAAGACATTGTGAAATATTGACAAAAAGTATGTTTGATACATACGCGCGGATCGAGTTTTTGGTCGATACTGTACAAGGGCGCTCATGAGCAGATATAAATCAGTGACAAATCACTGACTAGTTGCGGAATCGGATTGCACGGTATTACTACTCTAGGGATTGTTCCTCGATGCTTCCGAAGCACGGAAACGCAACATTTACAGTATTTTTAAAATTTTCATGGAACTTTTAAATCACCAACTATGCCATTAAGTATAAATAGTGTGACATGCTCTCGATGTTTAATATATGTTTTTCTATACAGGCACGCGCGCTAAAATGCACGAGTACAAAAACTGTAACCTTGGCAAGGTGCCCGGCGCAGTATTCATGGGTAGACCAAACCACACAGAACTGGATACATTCGCCAATCTAATGGTGTATGCTCAGCAGTTTTATGGCGCCGTTACTTCCGATGAATTCAGGTATATTATTCGGAAAAATACCATCATCTTTTTTTTCAAGTCTCATAAATTAGAACCTTGTGTAATTTCAAGTTCTAAACATTCAACTGCAGGCAAAAAAAATTGTTTTGACGTAAAAAAATATTTTTCTTTCAGCTTCAGCATGTTCTACTCGCAACCTCCATACTCGGACCTAATTTTCAGCGACGTGGCTGTAAGATTGAAAGCTTTGCCACACAACAAGAGATCCGCAGACATTATCGCCGGTCCGTCACTAATGCGGGCTGCACGCATAGTGTCGTGCGACGCGCCGCAAGCTGCCTACTACGTCGCTTCCGATCCAGACTTCTTGTCCCACGCTTATAGAGTTGGCTACGTAGGGCAAATAATCGCGTTAGCTTTATTTTTAATCGCATTATTGAGGTAATTTTAGTAACTAGAATCTAAAATCATTCCAATAGGCTGTAAAGGTTAGTATGGCAGCTATATTATATAATTAAATGTTACCTACATTTAATTACCATACAAAAATATGGGAATCTCAGTTAGGTATCAGTGATAAAACATTTAATGTGAAAAATTCTAGATACCCATTGAGTTAGGGTTAAAAAATAACAATTGATTTCTATTCTTATAAAAGTCCGCGCGGACCTTAGACGAGCCAGCTGGACTTTGCTTAAATGTGCTACCTAACATTTAAGCTATGAATGCATGTTATGAATCTTTTTATATGTTTTAATACCAGTTAATTATGTTGTTATATGTAAGAGAATCTCTTCATCACTGTGAATGAAACTTATCCGTCCAAATAAATATGTGTGCCTTAGTATTAATATTATATTTTTTAAGTTAAAATGTGTTGTATTTGATTATACCTATTTGTATTTTTATATATTTTTTTACATACTATGTATGCATTTTGACTGAAACATTGTATGTACAATATTTACAGTAAATAAAACATCTTAAATCATAAAATAATAGTTTAATTTATATTCTATAACTTAATTTTAATTTAATTGTTTATGATGAAAACATTCAAAGCCTCTGGGTAAAGTGACAAATTTTTTGACAATTACCCTCAAATCTGTCCTTCTACAAATTTCTTTAACAGCTCCACGGAAACTATCGCCATTTGAGTCTATTCTACTAGAATGTTCTCTCCATTTACTAAATAAACAATTTGTTTTAGCTAATTCATCATTTACCAATGGTACCAGCCCATTACACTTTGGTGTTTTCTTAGCACATAAACATAGTGCCAACCATGAAAGATATCGAAAATGATTTATACAAAACATAAATGCATAATCTTTTGGTTTATTCTTTATCAATGTATCTATTATAGCATTGCTTAGTTTGACAGTCACTCTCTTCTTATACAACATTAAATAATTACGCATCTCTTTCTCTTCACAGAGTATTGCCAGTATTGTACAAAACTTATTGGCTGATAAACAAAAAGTGGTAAATATGTGCTTCCATATAATTTCCTCATCATAGTGTAAATTAAAAATATGACCATTTATTTGTATCCCAGATTGTCCAATGCGATTTTCTAAAAATTTACTAAGTTGTGAAATAGCACTTGTAAATGCTATTTTGTAACACATCTGGCCTATATACACTTTGTTTGCTCTGCTGACTTCTAACGTAGATGTATTGTAACTGTACCCTAAGAAAGTTATTTCTTGACTCATTTTAAGATTTTCATAAGAGAAATTTACAACAGTTTTCTCATTATTAACATTCCTGTAACTGGAAAGTAATTTCAAAAACAATTTAGCATCTTGTAATGAATCTGTAACATATAAGTAATCATCAACAACTCTTATAAACAATTTTATTGCATGTTGAGGTTTATTGAGGAGCTCTGAGAAGTATATACCATCCATATAAGTATAATATAATTCAGAAAGTGCTGGAGAATACTTGTAGCCTTGCACCAAGCCTTCTTTCCACTCAAAAACAGTAGAACCAGCACGTACAAGAAGTGGCTTGCGTAACTCTACAATAAAATCTTTGTATTGTTGAGCTATTTTCTTTTTCATGTAAATGTTTTTCTCAACTTTCTGGTAATTCAAATGCATTTCACATAAAATTTTCATTAGTTTTTCCCTATTTATTGATCCAAAAGCATTGCTGAGATCTGTCTTTACAAAGTAAAGTTTTGGTTTATTTGACCTCAACCATTCCTGATATACATTTGTAGATGGAGTTTCAATTTTCTGTGCAGACTTTCCAGTTATCATTTTTAAGAGGTTTAATCTATCTTTCATTTTATATTTCTCTGCCGCACTTGGTGGTTCGCTCTTATACCTGACTATAGGTCTACAATCATTTCCAGTTTTCAAAATAAGATGCAACTTTGGTATATCTTTTTTAAGTGTCCTTAATTTCAGTCTTTCACTTAAACTTTTGGTTCTTTTGAGTTTTTTACCTAAGCAATAGGGTTCAAACTTCTTTATAACTTTAGTCAATATCATATTTGAGATCTTTTTGTCATAGAAACTTTGCCACTGGCTCTTCCAAAAGAAATTTAGCTTGTATTCATCACCATCCAACTTACAAGTGGTGGCATAAACATTTAAAGAAAGCATAGCAGATAAAATGTGCTTGATTATCCAAACTAATATATTATATAAAATATTTCTGGTTTCATCACTACAGTGTACTCCATCATTTTGGAGAATTTTCCATGGGTTTACAGAAATATCCCATTTATTGATGATTTTACTCAAAAATATATGTTGTCCTTTCATACTGTAAATTATTGTTTGAACCATGTTCTTGAATAATTTGGAATTGTGATTACTTCCAAAAAAGTTCTTTGGAATAATATCACACAATCCTTTGTAGCAACTGATGAAAATTTCTTGTTTATTTACAGAATATAAATTTGAGCTTTTGTCCATATTAAAAAAGTCCATGAAGTCTTGCTTGGATTTAGTTTTTAAATTTAATTTCAGCGTAGTTAATACACTATGTAATTCTCGTGGCAAAACACTCACCAAAAATTCATCTCCAAACAAGTGTTTAAAAAAAACCGCGTCGTCCTCACTTTTTATTATTTTCGCATCAATAATATTTCTGTAACAGCGCACATTTTGCTTATTCACAAAAAATTGTGATAAACAAATGGGAGTATCCATCAATATTTCTTTGCGATATAATTCCAATATAATTCCTCAATTTTTATTTTTAAACTCGTTAAAGGTACATTTTCTAGTGATATTTCAAATTTTTGCGGTGACTTGTCCAAACTTGTTAAAGTTAACGTTTGGTTTTACCTAACGTTTTCAAACTTTTTTGTTTTCATTCTTACTTTTAACCTTAGATAAAAGTTACGAAAAAATGTTACAATGTTATTATGAAAGATATTAAAACTCAAGTACATAATGCAGTAGAATTATTTTTCAATGAAATAGCCGTACGCACGCGAGTCATTCATAATTATGTCATTGATCATCTGTGGCACAGGAGTCTGTGGTCATGGTGCACGTCATAATCATAATGACATTTCTTATCAAGCAAGCAATGTTAACATTTGATTTGAGAGTTCAAGGTCAAGCAATGCCACTATATTTTATTTCTATTTTGGTTCTTCTGACTCTGATGTAGTTTAAATTAAAAAAATACCTACATTTAAATGTGCTAATGAATTTGTACCTTAGAATAAAATTATGGCCAAATCCGTGATATGTGATTTAATTCTTATATTTAAAACCAGTGTTTCATCTGTGCTCCCAGAAAATCTAATAAGAAAGTGTATTACTTACAATCCTGCTAATCAGAAATTAGCAATTTTGGGTGAACAATATAACTTAATTAACAAAAATGTTTATCTTGTGGGTGCCGGTAAAGCTGTACAGAATATGGCTAGAGAGGTAGAGAACATTCTGAGTTCTAAAATTAAACAAGGTATCATAAGTATACCGGTGGGTAGCTTGAATATTTCAACAAAGAAAAATGTACTTTATTATGAAGGTGCAGAGAATAATTTACCAGATAAAGTTGCTGAAAAGACTGCAAAAAATATTAAGAATCTTGTTTCTAAACTTGGTAATAATGACTTATTAATAGTATTGATATCAGGTGGTGGATCAGCTTTACTACCTTTGCCTAAAGAGCCAATTACATTAGAAGAGAAAATAGAATTGATAAAGAAATTGGCAAATGCCGGTGCTGATATAAAAAAATTAAATACTGTTAGAAAATGCCTCTCTGATGTAAAAGGGGGTCAGTTAGCTATTAAAGCTCAACCAGCTGAAATAGTGTCTCTGATACTTTCTGATATTGTTGGTGATCCATTAGATTTGATAGCAAGTGCTCCCACAACAGAAAATAAAGATGATCCCTCAAATGCAATAAATGTTTTAAAAATGTATAATTTATACAACACTGTCCCTGATTCTATTAAATCAGTATTGGAAGACATGGGCAATAAACAAAATTTTCCTAAAGAAAAAGTAAGAAATCATATAATTGGTTCAAACAAAATTGCTATTGAAGCAGCATTTAACCAAGCAAAGAAAAAAAAGTATTTACCAATAGCCCTTTCAAATATTGTTACAGGGAATGTTCAGGTTATAGCAAAAGAATATGTGAAATTGGTTTTAATACTATGCGAGTATTTGTCACAAAAATCTGAATTGGAAGACTTGAAATTGCAAATTGACTCACTTAAAATACCAGGAATACATTTCAATGTTATCCAAGATGCTTTATCTAAGAGGAAAGGTCAAGACTTATGTTTGATTCTAGGTGGAGAGATAACAGTTGAAGTATCTGGTACAGGCATAGGTGGTAGAAATCAACAACTTGCACTAGAATTCTCTAAGTTTATAAATATGTCTAAGGATAAATTAAAAAACTTTGATGTTCATTTACTAAGTGCTGGTACTGATGGCATTGATGGCCCAACTGATGCAGCTGGTGCTATAGGCTATAAAGATTTAATATCTGACAGTCAGAAAGAAAATTTAGATGTACATAAATATATAAAAAACAATGATACTTACAATTTTTATAAAGATTTCAAGGATGGTAATCTACATATTTTTACGGGGCACACTGATACTAATGTGATGGATGTACATCTAATAATAATAAGCATGGAAAATAAACAATAAAATATATATATTATAAAACATTTAATGATGTAATGTACATACTTGTAGAAACATTTTATGATGATGGTCTTAAAAATAAATTCAACTTATTCTGTTTGCCTTTTTGTTCTTTTAATTTTGCTGAAGCTGTCACTGCTTGTTGGCAAAGACCTGCAAACTTATCTTTTTTCTTTTTATTATTCTTTATGACTTTTGGAGCTTCTTTTATAGAGCTGGCAAGAGTATTCCTTCTGTTATTCAATGAGAAAACATCAAAAGTACTAGAATAAACATTTGCTTCAGGCTTGGGTTTCATATCTTTAACTTTTACAGGTGCTAATATTTTTGGTGTTGGATTTTTTGTTTTTTTATCTGGATTATTTTTTACTTTCTCTGGGATATTTTTTTTGGGAACTTGTTTCTCTGGTTTTAACATAGGGGTTACCATGCTATTCTTGCAGAATGTGCAAACTTTTTCCTGAAATTAAAAATATATGTAATGGCTATAAATTTGACTCTTGTAAGCATATAATAGTGGTCTGACAGAGCTGTAAATTGGAATGTACAATTTAGTAGTATAAAAGTAAAATCTAACAATAAATAATTCTCTCTTCTGACTTCATAGCTTTTTCAGCCCTACTGTGCCTATCTCATCCAGTCTATGCTGAGATTTCTACAATATTGTCTACCCATTGAGCTACTGGATTTTAATACTGATATCCCTTGTGCCTTACCAATTCATTACTATGAAGTAACTCTTTTCTTTTTCGAATATATTCCTTGTTTATTTTTGTGGGTTTGGAGGCTTTTATCCTTTGTCGTTGACGCTTACTGAGTTTGACTGGCTTAAGCTGGAAATGATAAAAAAATAAGTATGTCTAATATTAGATCTACTTCCAATTCTTTTGAATCGAATTGTAAGTAAAGCCAATAATAAAAGATAACAGATGGTTCAATGTTGAAAATTTAACTAAGAAGGTACTAAGGAAGAAACATTGAACTGGTGGTAAATTCAAATGTATGTAACAAATTAACATACATAAGTGCCTTATCAGGGCCTAAACTGAATCAATGACTTATTGATTTTGATTATATTGTGGTTCTTACTTTGATTTCTGTTCCTTTTCTCCATTCGAGACAACAATGTGGACATCTCGCTTGGGCTGAGAAATGCTTCTCTGGCAGTCCATAGCCTCTTGTTAAATCTTTACATCTCATCCTATGGTAAACATGTAACAATCATAGAGTATATACTTAATCACTATGTTGTAGTAAAAATAAATGCAGAAAAATTACTGCACAATATGTATAGAAAACTCGAGAGTAACTTACAAGTAATAACTTTTTAGTAATGTTTGCACTTCATTTTCTTCTGATTGCGCTAAAGTTGAGGCAATTTTAAAAAGGTGACCAACTTGTGCCTCCGTCATTTTAATCATACAGTAATACACATTTTATTTGTTTGATAGGTAGAGTGAAATTAGTTTGTCTGCGGTTTGATCACGGGGTTTGATATTATGACTTTGAGTAATATTAATTTAGAGCAGTGATTTAGAGGTTAGAATTTAGAAAACAATCTATCAAAATCAAGCAGTCAAATATTTGGGTACATTCCGAAATGGATAATATCGATCACAGCGATCACAGCAATAATTTGCGTACCGAATTAGTTATCACGCTTATGACAGCTGAGAACTATCAACAATTCGGAACGCCCGTTATCGCGCTCACAGTATTCAAAACAAAACATTTGAGAATTTATTTAAAATCTGAATTATCAATGCGCTAGGACTCCTTATATCTTTTATAAGTTGACTCGCAAAAAGGAATATCTGCTTTTTTTATTATTTTTCTCTTATAAAATTATAAAAAGTATCTTTGCCAAATTGAAAACCAAGAATCTTATTAGATTATTGCCGTCACTTTTGACAGCGCTCACGGTGATATCAGTTTAGAGCATGGTCGGTGTGAGCGCAAGATGGCGGATGTCATGACGTCATCTATGACGTTTCACGGGACATCGTGAACTGTCATTATTCAATTCGGTACGGGTTTAAGCACGCTCAAATCGATTACAGCGATTACAGCGGTAATTCGGAATGCAGCCTTTGTTTAGAATAATCGCCATAAGGCAGGCAAATGTTTGATCCATACAGCCTTGTATTATTTGAGGGTCTCATTCCCATCATAATTTCATTGATATTTTTGGTAATAAGTATGGTCAATTGGTCATACTTATGCAAATGTTGTAAATAAATAATATTTTTAGCGATAATTTTGGTTATACCGTCGAGACATGCTGATTATTTACCAATATGCAAACAAATAGCCAAGTGAAGTGCGGACATAAAGTATGCTGAAAAGATTGAAGTTATGGAACGCGATTTAAATTTCGTTCGGAAATCGTTTTTGTTCTAGAGACACTCACGAACGTATGAAGATACCTCTCACGAAACTGATATGGAACGAAACGAATAAGCACAATGGGCAAAAGGCTTGGTTAGAAAATTGATTTAATAGGATAAAATTAATACTACTGTCCTTGCTTACGTCGAAGTGTGGTAAAAATTCGAATGTTAGTTTTTGGACATAAATTCTAACATGATATTTATTAAATTGGGTTCTGAACGAACAAAATGAGACTCTTTCCTTCCCTTTTGTTGCACAGTGTTCGCACCCGTACGATAATTATCGTACATGTACGATAATTTCATAACTACGTACGATGTACGATGGTACACGACTATCGTACGCAGATTGTACGATAATTTCCATTCTGATGAAAAAATTAATGATTACACAGATAGCCAATAGCCCAATAACAGTTGTTTTTTAGTGTCAGCACCATCTATTGGCTCATTTCTTTCTTAGGAACATATTAGGAACACATGCTGTTGCTTCATGGCGCAATCTTGCTACTGTCTTCCAATCAGCGATCGATATCGATATCGTCGTTCGATGTGGTGGAGTGTTGGCAGTTATTGTCTTTTCGAATTTGTATATAAAATATTAAGTTTCATTAATATTTGTGTATTCTGTTCTCGCAAATATAGAGTCTATTCAGTATTAAACTTTTAAAAAATATACTTGTTTTAATGTGTCTCTATCCTTTAACATTATTTTCTTCTTTATAAATTAGAGATGTTGGCGCGATCTAAAAATTTTTTTCCTTTTAAAAAAACATGTTTACAAGATTTAAACTATAAAGTATTTGCAACATATTATTGCCATATGATTTTCTAAAGTATTTTAGCCATTTTCCTGATGGATACTATAATTTTGATCCATATACGAGCATATACGATAATTTTACGGTACGATAGCTGCCTGGCTTCAGGTTGTGAACACTGAACACTGTTGTTGCATCCCGCGCCAAAAATCAACTGTCAAATCAAGCTCAACTCCCGACTCCTCGGAAGGATGGGAAGAATCTCGAATCAATAAATCGAAACTTCATAACTTTAAGTTTTTTTTTATGTTCTCCTTTTTGTGAATAAAAATTGTTGTAAAAACCCTAATTTGGAAGTAAAAAGAGATTACGAAAATACTGAACTGAACATTCAAACGCGTATGGTAGGGTACGCTTGATCTTGTTTCCCTTCGAGGAGTTAATCTCAAAGACTACAGTATATACTGGTTAATCTGTATGTACATTAAAATAGCATTATTGATAGAATAATCAGTTACTATTAGCCATAAAACATGGATGTAGCCGATACATACGCCACACAAAGCCAAGTGAAAGACGAGGTTGGAGTGCGGTGCCAGAAGCTGTTTCAAGACTTCCTCGAGGAGTAAGTACCGATTTGAAATTCAAATTGCTCTCAATCGGCTCACAATTTAAATGAAACAGATTTTTGGAAGACTATGAATAGTCCTTGCTTTGTGATTATGTTAGAAAGCCCTAATTTTCTCTTTATCAGTTTGATATAATATGTAGTTTGCTTTTCAATCATAGTATTCTAGGAAATAATACTTCATTCTTATAGTTCCTTTAAGTTGTCAGTCAATAACAGTTAATTTCAGATGAAAAAACAAAGAAAATAGGCTGTTATCATGGGCAAGGTTAATTATTTGAATTCTTCACAGATTCAAAGAAGACAATGAATTAAAATATGAAAAACATGCTAAAGACCTTCTAAAACCTGAGCTAAGCACGCTAGAAGTCAGCTTTGATGATGTAGAGAAATATAATCAAAACCTCGCAACCACTATTATTGAGGAATATTACCGGATTTACCCGTTTCTCAATCAAGCCATATTAAACTATGTACTCAGTGTAGCTGACAGTAGTATGAAGAAGGATTTACAAAATAAAGAATGCTACATATCATTTGTTGATGTACCAACAAGGCATAAAGTGAGAGAGTTGACAACAGCAAAGATTGGTACATTGATCAGAATTTCAGGACAGATTGTAAGGACACATCCAGTACACCCAGAGTTAGTGCTGGGCACTTTTGTGTGTTTGGATTGTCAGACAGTCATTAAAAATGTTGAGCAACAATTTAAGGTTAGTATTCAACTGTACAATTGTCTGACTAGCCTACCTCCACCGAGCCGCAGTGGGCATGCATGGTGGAGTATCCTGCCCATTCCCTTAAACCCAAATTTGTGAAAAGAGGCCTGTGGTCAGCAGAGGGACATTATAGGCTGATGATGATGATGATGATTGTCAGTTGTACAAGTTACGCCATCTTTTTTTTTAAAGTCTAATCTAATCATACACTAGAGAAATAATTTCAAATATTAAAATTAAACCCAATAAAACAAGACTGATGACATGGTCTCACATGGATTGGTATTTCATAATAATATTGTATTATAGCATAGTATTCACAGTAGGCCCTAGGCTTTGACTAGGCTAGACTTAATAACATTTAAAGAAAACATCTTTTATTTTATACCGTATTCGATTCTTATACATGGAAATTATATAAATCTGTGTGAGTAAAATAAATAATACATAACCTATTTCCCTTACAGTATACCATACCAACAATCTGCCGTAACCCAGTATGTGCTAACCGTCGCCGCTTCATGCTCGATGCAGACAAGTCTGTGTTTGTAGACTTCCAGAAGATACGCATACAGGAGACCCAAGCTGAGCTGCCTAGGGGATGTATACCACGGTCCCTTGAAGTCATATTGAGGGCTGAAGCTGTGGAGTCTGTGCAGGTAAGACGATTATTAGAATATATTCAACTAAGTTGGCAAACCAGTATATGGCCTGCTTAGCGGGCTTCCCCATGTGCAGGAACACAACATTAGGTTATGTGGTTGCCATATTAAATAAAGTGGAGGTACTTCCCCAGTCAAGCTGCTCATTCAACCACAGTTTATATTCTCAACAGGCAGGTGATCGCTACGATTTCACAGGGACACTAATAGTAGTGCCAGATGTTGGTTCTCTATCAATGCCCGGTGCTAAAGCAGAGCTGACGACCCGTACGAGGCAAGCTAATGAGGGACAGATGGAGGGCATCAAGGGACTCAAAGCTTTGGGAGTCAGGGAGCTGCATTATAAGTATAAATGTTTTTATTTTTATTAACCATTGTCATACTGTTATAGAAATGATAAAAAAAGGATTTTCTAATATGAAATTCATTTTGATGTTATGTTTTTTAGATTGTCATGCAAATAATTTGAATAAAATAATTAATATTTAATCATACCCATCACAGGACAGCATTTCTAGCATGCAGTGTGCAAGCTATATCCAGGAGATTTGGTACAGCTGATATGGCAACTGATGATCTTACCAGTGAGGACATGAGGAAACAGATGACTGACAAGGAGTGGGATAAGGTAACACAATACCCCAACTCTCATTTCCATCAAAATGACATTGATAATATCAGTATGTGGATTATGTAATTTTATTTCAATGAAATTCAGATTGAAATAACCTCTGAATCTGTAGAAATATCACAAAATCGGAAATGGTTCCATTTCTAATGAACCACTGTTTGTATTTGCAGTTATCAGAATGTAGAAAAGTTATCAGAAAACTGCTATATTGGACCAATTTCAATTCGAAAATGATTGAAATTTAGTTACGTAATCGCCCCACTGGTATTCACTAGGAGATCCCTCTCAAAAAAAAAGGGAAAAATATCCATTTTGAGTTCATAATATAATGGTAGTTCATAACAGTATGGGGATTACCCCATACTGTTTTGTACTAAATAATACCTATTTATAGTTCATAATTGAGTAAATATGTGTATAAACAAGCCTATTCACAATGATAACGCAGCATGAAAGTGATAGGACTTGACTTTCCTGCTGCCAATTCTTGCATTCAATTCCAAATTGCTTGGATTTTGCAGGTATATGAGATGTCCAGAGATCGCAATTTATACAACAATTTGATTACAAGTTTATTTCCAAGTATCCATGGTAATAATGAAGTGAAGAGAGGCATACTACTCATGATGTTTGGAGGTGTCGCCAAAACTACTATTGAAGGTAAGTTAATTTTCTTTCAACCATGGCCATATTAAAGGTTTCATGGAATGCAATATTGTGGATAAGTAAATAGTATATTTGTTTATAATACTCAATTTATTGTTAACTCCATACTCATCAGGCGCCATTTTGATTTATTTGCGAATGGCGGCGCACAATAAAACCTATATACATCGATTGTGGACACTCATACAAACAAAAAAATATGAGGGTATCATGTCATCATCATGGCAAATAATGATCTATATTTTACAACTTCAACAGCTATGAAATATTGCTCATTAAATATTTCATGTACGCGTTATATGGTGCTACTAGAATAGCTAGATTGAGTTATTATCTATATATAATTACTTGTCTTGATTGACTGACTGATGACTAGAAGGAACTGGCTCTCAAGTGCATGAATACACCGATAGGTGCTTGGGGACAGAATTTCAACTAGATGGTGGTATTCAGCCACATGGGCACTACACACCCTACCGCCGTGCTATGGTTTCCTCACGATGTTTTCCTTCGGCAAAAGCTCGAACTCATTATTTATAGGATTCAAACCCAGAACCTTCGTCACTACCACTGAGCTTTCATCGCCTAATTTTGTTTGACAACAGGCACTACTCTTCGTGGCGACATAAATGTGTGCATAGTAGGCGATCCGAGCACAGCCAAGTCTCAGTTGTTGAAGCAAGTGAGCGAGATCACTCCGCGCGCTGTATACACTAGCGGGAAAGCCTCTTCGGCGGCTGGACTCACTGCCGCTGTTGTTAAGGTAACAGATTTTCTGGCTCTTCAAAGGTTTCAAGAGCATTTGAAAAGAGTTGTTGTGTCATTTTAAAAACAACTCTCCAAACCCGTATTAGAGTTAGTTAATTCATACGTGAGAAGGCCTGTTTTAAAAGTTTAATCTCTCCTTCTGATGACTTTTTGAAAGACTAAAATCCAAAAATACCCCATTTAGTAATACCAGGTAGATTTACTTAACAAATGATGCAATGAATGTATATGCCTGTTATGTTCAGGATGAGGAATCGTTCGACTTCGTGATAGAAGCGGGCGCGCTGATGTTGGCCGACAACGGCGTGTGTTGTATAGACGAGTTCGACAAGATGGACCTAGTCGACCAGGTCGCCATACACGAGGCTATGGAACAACAGACCATATCCATTGCTAAGGTACACCTCATATTATTATTTAAAAAACCGGCCAAGTACGGTCAGAATCTATGCCTATGCTTATGGAAGTATGATATAAATCATCGAAAAATTCACTCAAAGAAGCGTTGATGTTCATTTTGCTTGAAAACTATTCCGCTTTCTCACCACTGATAATGCTCTCTGATTGGCTCTGGACTCATGCGCTCTAATTGGTCGAGTCAAGATGAACAAGAACACACAATGCACTGATTGGTCCTTACTGTTCAAAATCAGTGTAACAGCAAGACTGCCACACTCAGGGATAAATTAAGTATAATGATTTATTATCTCTAGACCTCTCTTTCTATAGCTATTCCATAAACAAAGATGGATATAATGTAATCAGTCATTTCATTACATGAAACGTCTCGTGAGTAGACAATTAAGTCTATTTCATATTGGATAATGCAAGGTTTTATTCAATAACTTCCTCTCGTTTTATATATCACCTTGCTCTTTTATGTTACTCCCTTATAATATCTAAATACTAACTATATAAATCTTATAGATGACACCTTATTTTGTGAAATTAACTAAAACACAAAAATATTTCCTTGTAGGCCGGTGTCCGTGCAACCCTGAACGCACGCACCTCGATTCTCGCCGCTGCCAACCCTATCGGCGGCCGCTACGACCGAGCCAAGTCGCTGCAACAGAACGTAGCCTTAAGCGCACCCATCATGTCACGTTTTGATCTATTCTTCATACTAATCGACGAGAGCAGTGAAATGGTCGACTACGCTATAGCCAGGAAGATTGTGGATCTGCATTGTAATAAAGAAGAAACTTACGATTGTGTGTATTCGAGAGAGGATTTGCTGCGTTATATTGCTTTTTCGAGGTCTTTCAAGCCAATTATTACTGAGGTAAGTGATTGATCACTATTTGAAAGAAAGATTTTTATTTCTTCCATATCACCAAAGTGAGTGCGAATATAATGTCTTACTAAATTAAGTATAATGCTTTTGAGGGATGAACAACGAAAAGGTCCTTTTCGTCAAATATATATAAGAAAATTATTTCATCCTAATGAATTTTAAAAGTAGTTATTTAAAACGAGTAACTAAAATAAAATCAGCGCAAGTGGTAAAGTTATTTAATTTTAAACAATACATTTAAAAAAACATTAGTATATAGGTAGGAGTCAGCTGTAGGTAGGGTCATTGACTATACGTTCATCCCTCAAAATTCCGTATGTATCGTAGTGGTTCATACATTTATTCCTCAAAATAGATTAGCCCGTCCGCTATTTCTTATCGGGACTTGCGCAAGATTCGCGTCCTCAAAAGCTCGACTAAAATTAATACTGAATTTCGGGACTGCGGATGCGAATATCTGCAACATCCCTGTTCTTAACTAAAATCTTAAGTGCGTATGATTGCTTATTTGAGTATTCACTTTTAGGAAGCAGGCAAGCTACTTGTTGAGTACTACACAGTACTTCGCGCTCGCGACGGTAACGGGGCGGGTGGAGGTGGTACTTGGCGCATCACCGTGCGGCAGCTGGAGTCCATGGTGCGGCTCGCCGAGGCCATGGCCAAGATGCACTGCAGCGGGCATGTGACACCGCAACATGTGCATGAAGCTTACAGGTAACATTACTAGCTGTACTGTACTCCTAGTAGAGTACTACACATCACCGTGCGGCAGCTGGAGTCCATGGTGCGGCTCGCCGAGGCCATGGCCAAGATGCACTGCAGCGGGCATGTGACACCGCAACATGTGCATGAAGCTTACAGGTAACATTACTAGCTGTACTGTACTCCTAGTAGAGTACTACACATCACCGTGCGGCAGCTGGAGTCCATGGTGCGGCTCGCCGAGGCCATGGCCAAGATGCACTGCAGCGGGCATGTGACACCGCAACATGTGCATGAAGCTTACAGGTAACATTACTAGCTGTACTGTACTCCTAGTAGAGTACTACACATCACCGTGCGGCAGCTGGAGTCCATGGTGCGGCTCGCCGAGGCCTTGGCCAAGATGCACTGTGTAAATAAAATTGGATGCTCCATGTGATTCTATAGATCGAGTTGGATAAAGTAAAATTGGATGTTCCATAGATCGAGTTAGAATTCCACTTTTTCTAGCTGGAGTTAAAAATAAAACTAAACTAATTTGATTCATTTCCACAGGTTGCTAAACAAATCCATAATCAGAGTCGAGCAGCCAGATATTCATTTGGATGAAGACGATCCACAGTACGAACCAAGCATGGATGTAGACCAAGAAACACCTAATGGAACTGCAGGTAAGATTCGGCAATGTTTTTATTTTCAACATTGGCAAAGAATTCTCACAATCAACTTCCAAAAAGGATGGAGATTGTATATTTTGGTTGGAAATCATCTAAAAATCACCTCTATAAATAATTTTGTTCACTTTCAGATACTCCTACAAACGGTGATTCAGCCCCAAAGAAGAAACTAACTTTATCATTTGAAGAGTACAAGTCTTTGAGTGATATGCTCGTCGTGTTTATGAGGAAAGAGGAGGCTGAAGCGGACACCAGAGGTAGTCATTATTTGCCATTGTCTACATTACTTTAAATGCAATTCTGAGTTCTATAGTTTGCTTGAAAGGCAACACTAAAGAAAGGCTTCAGGCTTTCAATTGCTATCAATAAACTCTGTCAAATCTAATGGTACTAACTGGCCGCAATTTCTAAAATACCCTAAATGAGACTCAAAATATTGCTTAACCTTTTTTTTATAGTTGCTCTGAGGTAGATGTTTAATAGCTGCGACAGTTTCTAACTACTGCAGTTCTTATCGTTTTATATGTATTGTATCATTGTTTATGTTCTGAAAAAATACTTTACGTAACATAAATTTTTTTCAGGTGAAGAAAGCTCTGGCATGCGCAAGAGTGCAGTAGTCAGCTGGTACTTGGAGCAGCTGGTGGGACAGGGCACCATCGAGAATGAAGATGACTTGCTGGAAAGGAAGACATTGGTCGAGAAGGTTATCGACAGGCTCATGTATCATGTAAGTATATCTTTTACCTCATAAACTTGAGTGTACAGTCTAATAACTTTGCAGTGAGCCACTTATGTTTTGACATTGGAGTTTCACCAGCTTTTTCTACTACTTATTGATTTATTAAGTAAAAAAAACATTGTATGTAGGGGTCTCTCAAAACCCTTATTTTTTATACTATATAACTAATAGCTACGCTATCACTGTCATATACGCTTCTTTTCACCCCGGAAACAGCTAGTAGAAATATAATTTCATTGTATTTTTTCACAGGACCAAGTGATAATTCCTCTGTCAACCACCGGCCTCAAGACTACTCAGAGATCAACAGAGCAGGAGGCCGAAGACGACCCTTTACTTGTTGTGCATCCCAATTATGTTGTAGACACCTAGATATAATGTAGACGTTTTTTCACTATAAGCTCAACATTTTTAAATAAATTTTGAATTTCATGAAGCTTTTCGTTTGACCTCGACTCTATGGCAATAATTAATGAGTATTTTTGCTTTCATAGAGAATTCTCTAATGAAACAAAATGAAACGGCAAAAGTAACATTGTATTAAAAACTTATCTTTAACATCTTTCAAAAACTTTATACAAATCATTCAAACTAGCTATTTGTAATATCGCACCATTGCTTACAAAACTAGTCGGTGGTAGAAAATATCTTCTAATCGCTGGGAATATAACATGCTCCTGTTTCCAATGCTCAGATTTTACACATTCTGGCGTAGTATCGCTATTTGGTTGTGAATAAAATATTGCAGTTTGTCTGCTGAAAGTATCGAAGCATTCTTTCTCTGATTCCCAATTTACTTCTGTGACTAAACGCACTAGAAATGTCGGCAAAGCTCCCATGAAGGGCATGTGACCATCTGAAAATAAAAACTAAATAATAAAAATATATATTGAAAGTTTGCCTGATAGAGATCACTTTTAGTCATAAGGCCGCCCTTTGTAACACTTTCCGTTATTATTTTAAGATTTTGTGGTCATATGTGGTCTAACAAAAAAGTGTTATAAATATAATTACCTAAAAGTATTGGTAAAGACAGTAATTCGCCTTCACCGTTAATTTCGATTGAGAAATACTCAAATAACATTGCTCTCTTGCCCACCAATAATTCAGTCATTTGTTGCGCCATCTCTCTCATGTCACCTGAAACAATGTATTGTATATCTCGATTTCATTCGCCTGATAACGCGTTATTATCGTGTGTTTACGTTTTGCTATGGAGTCACTGAATACGTTCACAAAATAGCATACCCAATTCTGGATTCCATTCAGATTCCTGTGAACTAAGTCCCAGAATGAATAATTCTTCCAAAGGCAATGGGTTTGATAATTTAATTATACCAAAATTCTGAAAGTCATACAGCATTGTTTCGTAGAATAATTCCTCTCTGAAACAACAGTAATGAAATTCAAGTAATTGCTCAGTAATACCGAATTTAAATGTGGCCATGACCAACAACAATATAGGATACTTTTCAATTATTTTAAGCAATAAATGTTAATAGATAAATTTCAAAGGTTGAGCATAGCGTTTATTCGCTCAAAGAGCAGCTCAACTGAGGAAGTTCCTCCTCACAGAATACTGCCAAATAACGCGTGAGTAAGGTCGCCAGAGCTCACTGGGGAGAGGGGGAGGATCGGTAATGCGTGAGTGACTTGTGACCTCGTGTGTTGCAAGCGTCCATATACGGTAACCGCTTACCATCAGTCGGGCCGTATGCTAGTTAACCGACCTCGTATAAAAAATTACCAACAAAGAGGTAAGAACGAACGAAGAAGAGTTCGGAAGACATCTCTTTCACAAGACTGAAAAGGCACAGCGTAACTAGCTTACAAAACCGATTCCAATAGAATCAGCCAACTGATGAGGAACGAGATTACTGGATCTCTCTCAACACATGTCGTCTAATGATCCAGCGAAAGCAGCCAAAAATGTTGTCCATTGCAGTAGAGACTGCAGATAACAACAAAACAAAATGGACATAAGAGAAAAAAAAAAAACAACAAAGAGAATGTGATGTGCAGTTCCAATATTTGTTTTAAATCTCTGTTGTATTGTAAATGTGGCATTGTAGATACACAGTGTATGAGTTAACTGACTTATATACTCCTGCTTGGCGAGATTTTTTCAGGTTGCGGGTGGTAGCCATCCAAGTGGGTACTACTAAGTACCCTACCTCTGTGCTATGTTTGCTTTCAATGGAAGCTCAAGCTCACTGTAGGATTCGAACCCGGGATCTTCGAGACGGCATCGCCTCACTAAGACCTAGGGAACCTGTTTCTGCCTACGCTTATGATAATAATTTACAATTAATTTAGAATAAAGATAAAAATAAAAATAGCTCACGTTAATCTTGTAGTATCACACAAATACAACTTAGTGGAATGTTGTATGAGCGATTTGTGACAGTCAATACACGATATAAAGATCAAATTCGCTAATATCTCCCTCAAATTCGTATTACAGCTATTTTCAACATTCAATCTCAACTGTTTTACACTAGTTAACTTTGTTTCTGCTCTTTCATATTTAAATGTTCTAGTTTTGAAGGATTCTTTTGGATCTATGTATGTTGAATTTGCATGATCGGCTACTGCATGATTTTTCCATTTATCTGGCAATTTATTAGTTTCAATAGGTTCTTCAACTATTGAATTGTTTATAACTTCATCTATTACATTATTAGGTACTGCATTATGTATTATTTCTTCATTATTAATAGCAGTGTCTTCTTCAAATATATCCATGTCTTCATTGTTTTCAGTGATTTTAGGTGCCGTGTGGAAGAATTTGTCTATTTTCTGTACGTCGGAGCTGACACGAACCATGTTGTTGGCGTAAACTTTGGCAGCGTCTGTTGTCTTTTTGACTATCTCATCGACCATAGTCGCGCCGGGTAAACGAGCCTAATAATATTAATTTTCTTTTATGATTTACTACATTAGTTAGAAAAGTGTGTAAAATTCAATAGTCATTTCTTTGTCTAGAAATAATAAGTTTTAGACTGGGCTGTAAAGATTAGTTTACCTGTGTGTACATAACCCTCGTAGAATTACAGCTCAGCAATTTAGTTTCTATGCAAGATTTAATCTTTTCTATTATCTGCTCCTCATATAAGAATTGAACTTCGTGTTTCGTCGGATGTACATTTACATCGACGTTTTTTGGATCTGTAACGAAAGTGTCGATAAATTTAGAAATTCGCAAATGTAAGTCTAAATAATGTCTTACAAAGTTATGATGTGAAAGATTTTACCTAATTCAAGACTCAAATACACGAAAGCGTGAGCATTTTTCGGTAAATACGTTGAATATATTGAATCAACTGCTTTTCTAATAGCTGTAAACACAAAAAATATTAAAAAACAACAAGAAAAAAAATACATAGATTAGTTAGATAGGTAATTAACATGAAGCAAAATTTGCTTCATGGTAATTAATATTTTATTATTTAGGTCTACATTAAATATTATAAACATACTTACATTGTGAATCGACGAGTCTATGGTTAATAAACAAAAGCATGGTGCCTTTCTTATGTGAATAATTAACATTGGTAATATATCCGTGGACCTTCAGTTTCAATAAAGAATCTTCTAGTTCTATTTCCATTAATTCACGAGCTATTGCATTTCCATGTATCTGAACAATTACATACATATACAGTAGTACCCAACTGATATGGCTTACCGATGTACCTGCCAGAAGATACATTTTCAAAGCGCGGGAAACGCTATTAGTTGGCAGCTGCCGCCATTTTAGCGCGCGCCGTGCGGAGGGGTGTGACTTGCGAGTGAGACGGAACTAACAGCTGCAGTGTATTATGAACCTTATAGTAGTGATCTAAGGTTGATTGTAAGTTGCACTTTTGTTAATCTTCGGGGCCATACTTTCTTGTCTGTGCGACGAAGATTCACGACGCGCCTTCTTCTTCTTATTTTTAAGTTTGGCAACCAAGCCCAAATTAGGGCTCATTTCTGCCAGTGTCGAGTTATATTATAGTTTCCAGTCACAATAAATCCCTTTCACATAAAGTCCTCAGTCAGTCACCGTCCATAAAAGTCATGTTTTACTACAATGGTGGTCATTGTACTAAAACTCTTCACGGTCTTTTTGAGACAACTTGAAAAGTCACGATACACATAAGTCATTTAATTTCACTTCACAGGTGCACATGGATGATCTTTATTAGGTAAAATACCACCGAAAATACACAATAAAACTCAAAATACACGAATTTATGAAAATAAAAACGAAAATGCTACGTCACTCTGCAAGTTCCCGCCAAAAAGTCCACGACGCGCCTTATTAGTTGGGTACTACTGTACTCACATATAATTTATATTAAAGCAATGATATCTTTGTTGCTATTGACTGCTATAGGTTTGCCGCTCACACAGCCTTACTATTGGAAGATTAGCTATGCTTAGTCTACACCCAATTACAAAACCCAATTTATATATTTAGTTCTAAATTAAAATACTTACAATTCTAACATTTTCCACAACAGAAGACTTTATAGGTGTTTTTAGATCAGTATTTTCTCCAAATTTCTTCAAAGTGAACCCAACGTTACTGTTATGTATAGCATATCCTCCTACCACTTCCATAATATGAGTGTATTCTTCAGTAGGGCTCCGCAATGCTCTTTTACGTGCTATTACATTGTAGAATAAGTCCTCCACTGTTATTTGTGTGCCATTGTTGCCAGCACAGGCTTTTATTGGGCCTTTGACTTTGCCATTTTCATATGACACTCTGGAAGTAAATACATATATTTTTTATCTAATAATTAAAGAACTTTGGAGACATTTTTAAAACTTACACTACTATACTATACATGGAGAACCCAAGAATGTAGTTAAAATTTTTTTTTTATGGTTAAAGACAAATTTTTTTTTCAATAAATTTATATGGGCTTTTGGCGTCAAAATGAAACATACTTAAAAGCGCATTTCCCTGTCGCAGTCTTGGTTAGTATAGTCAGATGTGCAATGTGACTGATGCTGGCAAGGGCTTCACCACGGAACCCATAAGTACTGATCTCTCGAAGGTCTTCATATTGCTGCAACTTTGATGTTGTGAACCTTTCACAAACTATCTCCAAATCTTCATGTCTTATACCGCTTCCGTTGTCCTGGATCTGTTGAAGTTTTGATATGGTGTTGACGTTTTGTTTTACGGTCCCAGTACAATGTTTTAGAATACCAAAACTGAAAATAGTTTGGTAAGAAAAGGTTCTGATTCTTTATTTTAATTAAATAAAAATGGGTACTTTTATCCAAGGAATGTTAGTTATTACTAATTTGTATAGGAAAGGATTATTAAGGAAGTCCAGCAGGTAAAATTAAAGAGTTGGCTGGTTGGCTTGGTATTTAGTCTAACTAGCTCTATGAGCATGGACTCTTTCTTTGATGAATAATCTTTATCAGATGCAACAATATAGCACAGTGACTTTGTAGAACCCAACTACCAGCTGCCTACCTGTTGAAAATCTGTCACCAAGCACCTATTGATGTGTTCTAATAGCTGCACTTGAGAGCCAGTTCCTTCTAGGCTTTGTGTGCTTATCACCTTCAGCCACATCATCACTTACCATGGTGAGATTGCGGTCAAACACTGGCCTATACACAGTAAAAAAAACTCTATCCTGGATCATAATTAAATGTTATTTTTATTTAACACTAGAGCGCACGCGCGGGCTACATATGTAGCCCAGCGTGTAATATTATCGTAGTTTATCTTAATTTGGCGTGCTATGGCATTATCGTATAGTGTATTTCCTCAAGTACTAGCCCCTAGTACTAGTGGTTTAATATATTTTTGTCATATTCACAGAAATAATAGACCCTCAAGTGGACTATCCATGTTGCCCGCGGCTGCGTTCAAGGAGTATTTAGGGGCATGTGCGCTCTAGTGTTAAAGAAGAGAAGGGGAAGATATTAAATTAAAGGATAACTCGGTAAAACTTTACCTGTAAATATTTCAAGCCTCCAGCCTTTACAGTTATTATTATATTTGTAGACTTGGCATCCAAGCTGAAAAAAACATATTTACACACTTAACAACAATGGTACTGATACCCATAGATGAACTACAGATGCAGTTTTTTCATACATTAAGCTTCTATTTGACAGCATCCCTACCAGTGCTGGGACTGAGGTAGTTCCAGTAGGGGCGTGTAGGGATTAACAGAATTTTGCAAAAGGTACACTATTGCACTTATATTAAGAACAGTGGTCGTTTTCGAGGCTGCTAATAACTATGATTGTAATATAAATGCAAGGTATAAAATTAAATGGTAGACATGATGAGACATTGCACTATAGAATGTCAGCAGAGTACACGAACCTGTTTTCTAATAATTCCTTCAAAGCATTTGCCGGCCTTTGAACAATTTCGCCAGCAGCTATACGATTCACTACTTCTTCACTCAATTTTCTTATTATACCAGGCTCTCCCATGCTTATTTATTAGATAGCACATAAAATAGTGTGTGTTTGTTTAGTAAACAAAAAAAAACAATCACTGATTTTTTTTTTTTGCTAATTTGTTCATGACCATGGATACAAAGTCCTTCAGTCGCATACATTTTATAATATCTCTTTATTAAAGTCCGCACATTAACTTTCACATAGTCCGCATTGTCAGTCACCGTCCAGTCATGTTTTAGTAAAATGGTGGTTATTGTACTAAACCTTTTCAAGGACTTTTTGAGACAACTTGTAAAGTCACGATACACATAATTAATTTCATTTCACTTCACTGGTGCACATGGATTAATCTTTATTGGATAAAATACCACCGATAATATGCAATAAAACTCAAAATACACGAATTTATGAAAATAAAAATGAAAACACTACGTCACTCTGCAAGTTCCCGCCAAAAAGTCAACAATCACTGAATCCATCCAGTGTTGCCAGCGGCCGAGTCAAAAGTAACATGTATGAGGCAGTTCAAAAAGTAACATTTTCACGAGAAAAGCAACATTTTCGTAATTTATGTAGAAAACGACACAAAGTCCTAAAAGTAACACGAGAGAGATAACTTGCAGAGTGACGTTACGTTTTCATTTTTATTTTCTTAGATTTATGTATTTTGAGTTTTATTGCATATGATAATATGGTGGTATTTTATCCAATAAAGATCAATCCATGTGCACCAGTGAAGTGAAATGAAATGAATTATGTTTTCGAGACTTTCCAAGTTGTCTCAAAAAGTCCGTGAAAAGATTTAGTACAATGACCACCATTTTACTAAAACATGACTGGACGGTGACTGGCAATGTGGACTATGTGAAAGTTAATGTGCAGACTATATGAAAGTTATATTATAAATAAAATGTATGCGATTGAAGGACTTAGTATCCATAGTCATGAACAATTAAAAAAAAAAACAAATCATCAAAAGCAAAGAGTATAGTAACTATACCAAAAGGATCAAAAGGCAAAAGCATATCAAGAGCATGATCCAAGAATTATTATACCATGATCAAAAGGAAATTGATATATTAGTTTATGATTGCAAACCAGTGTTCGCAACCGTACGATAATTATCGTACATGTGCGATAATTTCATAACTACGTACGATGTACGATGGTACACGACTATCGTACGCAGATTGTACGATAATTTCCATTCTGATGAAAAATTTGATGATTACACAGATAATCACAATTACAGTTGTTTTTTAGTGTCAGCACCATTATTATTGGCTCATTTCTTTCTTAGGAACATATTAGGAACACATGTTGTTGCTTCATGGCGCAATCTTGCTACTATCTTCCAATCAGCGATCGATATCGATATCGTCGTTCGATGTGGTGGAGTGTAGGCAGTTATTGTCTTTTCGAATTTGTATATAAAATATTAAGTTTCATTAATATTTGTGTATTCTGTTCTCGCAAATATAGAATCTATTCCGTTAAACTTTTAAAAAATATTTTTGTTTTCATGTGTCTCTATCCTTTAACATTATTTTCTTCTTTATAAATTCGAGATGTTGGCGCGAACTATTTTTTTTTCCATTTAAAAAACAGGTTTACAAGATTTAAAATATATTATTGTCACCTTTCATATGATTTTTTAAAGTTTTTTTTGAGTTTTTAAATTTTAGCAATTTTCCTGATGGATACGATAATTTTGATCCATATACGAGCATATACGATAATTTTACGGCCCTGGTACGATAGCTGCCTGGCTTCAGGTTGTGAACACTGTTGCAAACATAGCCTTTTTAGGTACTGAGTTTGTGATTGCTTTGCAACCTTACGTAACTTTGCATCCGTATTTTTTTGCTTTTTGCGTTATTTGTGATTGATATATATTTTTGTGGTGATAAAATACATAATAATGGATAACATGTACAGCGATAGCGAAAGTGATGAAGATTTGGATTCACAATTAAACGATCTGAACCTGATGAGCAAGGTATTGGAGTCTGAGGATCTATCTAGTCAAGCTAATTCCAAGTCTTTATCTACCGGTTCTATAGTTCCAACCGTGTCAAACGTTAGTCAAGAATACTCGAACATTGATAAAGCAATTTACCTCAACAAATTGTGTGATGAAAAGTTACAGACCTTGGAAAATCAACTAATTAAACGCCTACAGGAGTGCCGGCAGAAACTTGTTGAAATAAGAAACCCATCTAACCCAGCGGAGCTGGACAAACAAGATACATTCCGGTATATCAACTGTGGTAAGCCATACTTTAAGGATAAATCAAATTTTCCAGCACCAGAAAATGAAGATACCATACTCATGGCTAAGTCACAAATGTATGACTTCTCTCAGGTGGTATCTGTACCGGGATGGACAGTCCGAGATAAAAGTAAATTTGTGTCAGCAATACACAAAATGTCACAGGATATGCGAAAGAATGAATTACTCTCCAAAATAGCACAGGTTCGTCGTGAAAATAGATCACGAACAAATAAGAAAACTGAAAAACTTATAAAGGATATCAGAAAAGAAATTGATAGGATAAGTAAAAAATCCCTAACAGAATTGGCTCTGCCGATAGACCAAGAATATGATTGGGAAACATTATCTAATAAATTAGATCGGAGGCATACAGCACAAGAATATCAATCTCTTTGGAAGTTATATTTTCATCCAAGTATAAATAAAAATAGTTGGGATAAACCTCAACATATATCATTACAAAAGATTGCCCAACAGAATGATTTACAGGATTGGGATGATATTGCCTTAAAGCATAACACAAACCGAACTGGTTACCAAACTTTTGTTTATTACCGAACAAATATGACTAATACATTTACTGGGCGGAAATGGACTAAAGAAGAAATTGAGTATCTAAAACGACTTATTGATTACTATAAAGAGGACAACTATATACCTTGGGGTAAAGTTGCAGCATCTATGGAGAATAGAACTAAAATTCAAATTTATAATAAATATTTTCGACTCATAGAGCAGCGGAAAGGCAGGTTTCTGCCAGAAGAAGATTCTGTAATTCTCAATTGTGTAAATAGATTTGGTCTTAACTTCAAACAAATGATGAGTTATTTACCTGGTCGCTCTATGATACAGCTCAGGATGAGATATAGAGTTCTGACTAAAATGAGAGTTTCAGCAGTGTGGACAGTGAATGAGGATAAAAAACTTATTCAAATAATGGCTAACCAGGATTCATCCATGAATTATTCTCATATAACTGAACATTTTCCTGGGAAAGATAGAATCCATCTGAGGAGCAGATATTTAACACTAGTAAAGTGGATGAAAAGGAATCCCAATCTAGATCTAATTAAAGCCCCTCGGCGTGGCGCACGCAGGCTAAGACATGGACAAGCTACTGAAGATTTAAATAAAGCAGTTGAAAATTTGAAAAATAGAATGGTAACTGAAGTTGAAATAAAAAATAGTAATAGAGTCACAAGAGAATCTTCTGAAGAAGACATAGAGGATGCTATAATAGCCACTCTGATTAATGAAAACATCAGAACAGGTCAGCATGAAGAACTTTATAAAGATGACACTGAAGATATAGTATTGCCAAATAGTGTGGTTATATCAGGTGAACAACTTAATATGACCAATATAAAAAAGACACTAATTTTACTGAATGCATCATTAAATATGGATCTTTTTAAAGATAGTGTCTACAGTAGAAAGTATCCAGGTTTGGCAGATGCAACAAAAGAGGTGTCTTTTATTAAAGTCAAATCATATTCCAAAAAGGAAACAATTAAAACAATAGAACTTACAGACTATCCTGATATATGGGGCAATAATTCATTGGGGCCTTTAGATTATGTGTTTCCACCTCATTATGCAACTATAACTGGTTGTAGAACATTAATGATGCAAATTACCCCTCAGCATATGAGAGACACAAACCCTATTAATATTAATGTACTAATGAGAAGAAACTTTCTTCTGAAACAACAAATTCAGCGCCTTTTGGATAGATTTTATATTTTGTTTGTATGGCCTATGATACTTTCTAATGAAGGTCCCAATATTTTAGAAGATACAAAGGGTGCTCAAAAATATGATAAGAAAAATAATTTTAATGTTAACACTATGTTTCCAGATAATCAAAGCTCATCAAGTAATTCTAATCAAAAAGGAAATAATACTTTGGAGCATAGCGATACTGACTAATTTAAGTTTTGTACAACTTTACTCATAAAAACAACATGTATGTTATAATAGGTAATATAAAAAACTGACCCCATCATAAACCCATGTAAAGATCATAGAAGTAATGTGTCAAATGAATCCCATAATGTTAATAAATTATAATTTTATCATGTTCTGTTTTCATTCAATATTAATATTTTTTACCTGTAATTAGGTTATCCTGTTCCGCCTGATTTCAGTCATCCTCCTTCTTAAAGTATATACTGTATACTCTATTTCACATAGGATGAGTCGTCAAGGTCAAGGGTTTTTTACCAATATCTAGTGAAATTCCATTTGATTACTCTGAAATAATATTAACAATATTTCGTGAAACCTAGCTCTATCATAGTATTCCCTTATTATATCGAAATGAACATTAACCATTGAGAAATTTAATAAAATACCATGTGTCACCGAACTCATGTTATTTGAAATATACTATAGTCTTTTTTGATCCTCCTCTATACAAAAGATATTTCAACTTTTTGGCGGGAACTTTTTGTCGTTTCGTCAAAAGCACAGACATATAGGCAGGCGTATTTTTGGCGGGAACTTTCAGAGTAACGTTGCGTTTTCATTTTTATTTTCATAAATTCGTGTATTTTGGGTTTTATTGCATATTATCGGTGGTATTTTATCCAATAAAGATCATAGGTACATACGTGCACCAGTGAAGTGAAATGAAATTAATTATGTGTATCGTGACTTCAAGTTGTCTCAAAGAGTCCGTGAAAAATGTTAGTACTATGACCACCATTTTACTAAAACATGACTGGACGGACGGTGCCTGATGATCATAGGATAAGGATCTGATGATGCGGACTATGTGAAAGTTAATGTGCGAACTATATGAAAGTGATATTATAAATAAAATTACATGCTCGATTATATGCAATAAAACGGGAAAGACTTTAGCATAGCTAAAGTCTATGGGAAAAGCACGAATTAATGAAATCACATATGTACACAATGGATCAGCCTGCACCAGTGAAGTGAAATAGTGAAATGAATTACATAAACTATTTTTTTTGAGTAGTATATGTCTATTTCGGAACGCAAATTGTTGATGCGAGCGCAACGAGTGATTATGGCATAATTCGGAATGTACCCATCGCACTGTAGGTAGGGAGGAGGGCATCAGTGATTTCACGATTCGGAAGCTACCGATTCTTTGGTATTACAACCGATATAACGTCCTTTGTACCGAAATCCATTAGTTTGGGTTACGAACCACGTATTTACTTTGAGTATTTCTTACTGATACCTCTATGCGTTTTTATAACGAAAAGCTCACAATCACAATAGTCTAGCAAGAATCACACAACTAGTTTTTTATTATTCGAGCAGAACTATTAAATTAATAATCTTCAATATCCAAAGGGTTCATTGATCATGGACAACATTAATTGTTTATTCACTTGATCACCTAGTCTAAGTTAATCAATATTGTAGTAATTTGCTTTGAAATTAATTATGTACCCTGTAAGATTTTCATAGTCCTTCCGTAAATAAATGTGAAACTTGAAAGTGTTATTTATCCTACTTTCACGCAGCAATATGGAACAACGAGATTTTTTGCATAGAGTTTATGTGCCGGAGAGTTACAATCTTTTTATGTTATTTTTTGGCTTCGCTAGGACGCATATGAAACCGCGGGGGATAAATAATAATAATGAGTTTTCTTATAATAATAAATACATTTATTTCAGAAAATTTAAATTCCACTTTGTTAGAAATTTGTTAGTAATAAAAAATCTTAAAACTATGTTAAGTAGTAAAACACATGAAAATAAGTAACGATAAAAATTGGCACAGCTACACATGAACCCTGCAACAATTATTCATATACCTACCGTCCAGCCGAGCTGCTAACATAGCCAGGATACTGTTGGTGTTGGCTCAACTTTAGTTCTCTTGGTAGGTTGTGGCTGGCTCGTACTCTGCAGAGCAATGACGTACATTTTTTGCGCGTTGTGGCATAAAAACAATCTGTTCGTGCTCCAAAAACATGCCTGATGCACTGCAGAAACGGGGCAGCCGCAACAGCACCCGAAATGCGTTTTTATACTGAACGCGCAATACGGCTTAAATAAAGATATTGTATTATTATTTTATAACAATTATTAATTATATGTTGTCAAAATAAATAGACGGAATAATAATTTGGCTTACTAAAATAAAAACGACAGAATGGAATTGGTAATTTTTTGTTATTCAAATTCAAATGTTTATTGCATTTTTCATGTGTAGATTATTAGTGATGACAAATATTAATAAGGCACAACATGAAACCCGGTTAGGGCACAGCAAATAAATAGGTACAGTATAATATAAACTTATTAAAATTATGGTTATAATTTAATTAATTAATTTAACATTTTACACAGATTATTGAATATTTAAAATATCAACAATATCTAATTAAGTACTTACTACGTCTCATATTTATTTTAATAATAATTTAAATTATATCCAACTAATAATATATTATAATTATTAATAAGAAATTTATTACATATTTACCTTTCATCAAAAAACTTCTGCAGTGTATAAAAGCATTTATGTTTCAAGTAATTAGATAATTGTGTTTTAAACGCATTCAGTTGGGGAGTTTTATTATATACTTTTACTGACGTGACATATGGATCAGAATAAAATATGTTTAATTTTGAATTGGGGAGTGCTAATCTATTTTGGTGTCTTATGCTTCGTGATTGGGAATAATGATCTTTTGCTTGAGAGAACTCTATGGTATTGTATCGATTTCAGAAAGTACCTACCGATTTAAAATGTTGACGTTCGATCGAGACAAGAACCTGCTTGAATGCTTGCATTGCTATTAGCGATGGTAACTAGCCGCAAATATTTGGTGTAAAAGCCATCTAGCTAATCAGCTATTTTGGCTATTTGGCTAGAGCGGCGGCGGCTTAGCTAGTTGAATAACGTTCAACTTCGATCCGAGTACGATCCTCGCCGCTGCAACAAGTCTAATCTAGATGATAATATAATAAATTAATGTTTTTTTTTTTTATTTACTTTATATTTTACGTATTACTAATAAAAACATCGAAAATCAACATCTCTATATATGCATATGAACTAAAAGCTTTCACAGCACATCGACTCATTCTTTAGTTGTAGTCAAGTAAACCATAGATGTCGCGCTGCTTCAAATTATTGTTTTAATCATTTGAAGCAGCGCGACATCGTAATCTTAATCGAATTTATTTAAACCCAATTATATTACAGACAAATTAAATTAAATTTAAAAAAAAACAGGTTTGACTTCGTTTCAAATGCACGACATGCACTCGAATTTCACACTTTCGGGACTCGCACTACTATTCAATTTCGCAGTAAGCGCACGCACACACAGCTACCGGCTACTCGGCTAGATTGGCTTTGGCTAGCCGGCCAGCTACCGGCTAGTGGAGGCTAGTGACCTGTGGTTGCTAGGCGGCTACCCGCTGTGTGTGACGTAAACTTCTCGTAATGAGGAGGATTTCTTATGATACCTCTATGGTCAAAATACCTGTCAAATCGTGCACTTAGGTTCAAATTGGTTCAAATTATCAACAGTTAGACAGGTAAGAAAACTCCTCCTCATTCTTTCTAGCTAGCCAGTAGCCATCAAGTAGCCAATAGCTAATTATCGTGTTGACAGACAACACAGCCGTGGCTATTTTGTGAATAGCCGCTTTTTGGCTAGTTATTAGAATAGCTACCCATCTCTATTTGCTACTGCTCTTTTTTGTTACTTTTCTGAAGGAACGAGAGTACCTATTTGATTATACCTAGGTATTTGATAAAAAATTAATGTATTTGTACGATATAGTGAATTTGTACTAAACATGAAATAAGCTAACTAAAGAAACTCGAAATGTTAGTTTTAAAAGCGTGTACAGTGTGTTTTAGCACTGATGGGAAATTATTTAATATGAACAATGGCAATTTGAGGCAGGAATTCAATTTAGTTTCAGGACTCCAGGTATGTATTTTGTTTACATAATTATTTAGAGATATTTTATTTACATTGTGAAACTTGAATTCGGTTTCTTCTTCCTTAACGTGCGTGTTCCTTGTAATGTTAAGTTATGAATGTTTTGTTTTTCTTTTCCAGTCATACTTAGGCAATGGAATGCCAGAATATTTATGTGTGGTATGTACGGCATACGTAAGACGCTGTGTAAAATTTCGTGATAAATGTCAACGCGCCCAGTACGCCTTGCAGGAATTATTACGACAAAATAAAGAGGTAAACACAATAATCATATATCTATATATGGATAACTGATTAAACTTTTGTACAAGTAGGTACTTGTATTTAAGATGATAAAACTAGATTTTGGTGTCCCCTGCATCGAATGAGTGAGATATCTCTCAGATCTAGTCTTCAGGAGACATACTGTTGTCCTGCACAGCGGAAGACTGATTTTCATTTAAGTGCTGCAAATGTATTGGTGTAGTGGGATTGCTGAAGCATTGCAGAAGTGAGGAAGCTGCAACTGTGTCTTTAAAGCATTTTGTATTGGATCTTAGGAAAATATTATACAATCTTAGGCTATAGCAGACTGTAGAACTATGTGCACTTATAAAAACACTTAGCCAAAGTCAAAGCCATTTATTAGCATTAGAACAGTGTATTTGAAATATTGTCAAATTAATGCTCAATTTCAACAACCAATGCTTAACTTAGGAACATCCAACCAAATGTCAAAGCTGTCATGTTGAGTTGCATTAGGAGTCTCCTAACCCATTGGTTCTTGCGGGGACGCGCATCCTATTATAACAATTGATGTCATTGTTATATTTTTAACTGCAAGCCAAGCGATTAAGCATAGGCAATAGTATTGAAGTTTGTTCAATTTTTAATTTATTTACCCACAAAATTAAACTTTTGAGTTGTGACTCTGCTAGATTTTATTATTTTATATATTTTTTTATAATAGTTATTTATTGTACTTTGTTAGCATTTTCTCCATAAAGCTAATGCTCCAATTTGTCACAGGCAATGATAGGTAATCTATACTCATCATCACGAAAACAGCTAGATTACTTTTAAATCCATTTGTAGTACTTCAGAAGGTGGCTGATGTAACAGAGTGTAATAGAAGGTGCTTGTCGTAATAAAAAATATTGTATCTATACTTCAGCTTGCAATATTCTTTATAATAATCTGGGCGCACGGTAGTGCCCCCCACCAAGACGAGCCAAGCGAAGCGCAAGGGCACTACCTTCCTTTTTTCGAAGCACTTCGTCGTTTTTTGAACCCTCACTTGGGTTTGGATTATAACAGATAAACAAAAGTACTTATAACTACACGCCCTAACTCTACAAACCCTAACTTCACAAACTCTACCCACCGTAGTCAAAATATGTGCTTGGCTGTTTCGCTACTACAAGAACTATTGTACTACAGAAAAGTAATTAACAGTGAATACATTTTTCACCTTACGCTCATGTGACGGTAGCGAAACGACGAAGCTACATATTTTGATTATGGTGTGTAGAGTTAGGGCGTGTAGAGTTAAAAGCTTGGCTCTACATGAGAGCTGATAAATTTTTGACAGTGCGAGCCATATGGTCTCATCTTGGCAACATTTTACATCAAAATGTTTTTGGTGGGATTTAGGTTTGTTTCAACTAAAGGGTCATACATTTTTTACAGATAAAGAAATCCAGTCTAAAAGCTTTTGATCGGGAAAGCATAGATATAGCACCCAACTTATCCTATATAAATTTAGACAAGTGCCATTATGAGCAGGTGAAATTTCACTGGGTTAAACACAACCGCTTAAATGTTACTGAAAGAGATGCTATCCCAATTGCTCACTACAGTACATTCACTAAGGTGGATTCATTTCAAGTGCCTGCGTTGGATAATATTATTAATGGAGATAATGTTAAAGTAGAAGATGATACTGAACTTTATGATGAAACTTCCGCATTTGAGAATATCACTACTAAAGAGGAAGATTTTTTTACACAGTCTACATCAAGTGCCCAGGATATAGAATTGCAAATTGAAGCTGATTATATAGACAATGATGATAATTACAGTGACAATGAACTTACAGAAGTTGATGGTAAAGTTGAAAGCAAAATAGACAAACAGAAAGTGGATGGTACAGATTTAGATGTAGAATATGCTAGTTTATATCCAATATCGAAGCGAGAAGCCAAGGCAGCTGTTGAGGTGTACAAATTGTTCACCAATGGTAAATTTAAATGTGAACTTTGTAATAAGTCATATAATAATGAGGTACGAATGAAGACTCATTTAAGGATGCATGACAAGGTGAGTTGTGTCTATGGCAGTCATGGTGTAGCATGATTAACCATTCCTAAACCATCGTCCAAGTTAAGCTACCACTGGTGAGGCAGGTACCTGGATGGGTGACAGTCTAATGGTATTTCAACTCAAATGTTTTCCATGCTTCGGAAGGCATGTAAAGCCGTTGGTCTCGGTTATCACTTAGTTATGATAGTTATTATGCTTTTTGGAGGCCTCCTAGGTGGCTTGAAAACTCACAACAGTAAGTTGACCATAAGCCTATCTCTACCGATCCGCAGTGGGCACGTGTGGTGGAGCATCTTCTGCCTATTCTCTTTTACCATCATTTGTGAAAGCGGGCCGTGCTCAGCAGTGGGACATTATAGGCTGATGATGATTTGACAAAAAGCAATCTTTTTCCATAAATTCAGTCACTCAAATGGTAATTCGACAGTCAGGTAGAAGGCCAACAAATTTTGATACAAGGCCCGTCTAGGGCACGCTACGCCACTGCTTGTGTTATGAGAGGTTCCACATCTAGGAAGATTGCAATGCGTAAACAATCAAAGAGTGGAGTATTTCCACTATTTGATTGAGTAAGTATCTGTCTTATATCTTAATATAATTATGGTTTCCTTGCAGCATGTAAGCGGCATGTTCAATTGTGATATATGCGACTATTATTATAAAACAGATTTCTTATTGAAGACCCACATGACAGAGAAACACATGTATAAGTATGTGTGTAGGAAGTGTCCGGAAGTTAGTTTTGATCGGTAAGTAGTGAATTTTTTTTTTTCTTATTGAGTTTCACTCCAAATAGGTTTTTTAACCATTTCTTGTAAACTTCACCTTGATAACTCTTAAAAACCTTGTACTATCATGTTATCTTTATATATAAAATCCTTGTGCACATGTCTAAGTCACTGAACTTTTCCTAAACGGCTGGACCGATTTTAATGATTTTTTTGTATGCGTTTGGGTGGCGCCCTGGATGGTTTAGATTCACAAATTGGGTAGGGTAGCACCACGCGAACGAAGTTGCGCCGGGTAGCTTATTATAGCGGGCCCTTATAAAAACGAAATAATGATTAACCCTTGAAAAATCTTAAACACCACCACCTAAATCTATTATACTAGAAATCAACTATAGTGTATACATACATTTTTGTATATCATTACAGTACATCAGCAAAACAACACTACATATGGTATCACTTGCAAAACGGTAGAAAGAAACACGCCAATTGGTACGAAACTCGTCCCCAATGGCTTAACTCTCGGGGCGGCAGAAGAGTTAAGGGCGTGGTTACACTGCGGCCCGTGAGAAAGCTGCCCAAACTTCCTGAAGACTTCTTACTTTACACACCAATCAGTCAAGACGAACAATATAAGATTGTATTGGAAAGACAGAACAGTAGGAATTATATGGAGTCGAATTTCAAGTGTGAAATGTGCTTCAGAGGATTCCGTGAGGTTGCTACTTATAGTAAACATATGAAGAAGCACGATCCGGTGAGTAATTTTAACTGTTTAGGAGTCATGTTAACAAAGAATCATGGTGAGATCCATACATTGATTTGTACAAAAAAATAAAACATTTCAGAGGGTTTTGAATGACTTCCAATGTTGAGTTTACATTACCAGCAACATATTAACATACTTGAAATATTTTATAAACCCCGCAAAACAAAACAACAACATAACGGTTTTGGTCGCGATTCGCCGGCATGGCATAGAATGTCGAATTTTTATCCCGGGGATCTAAAAATGTCTCAAGTTATTCCTTAGGCACCAACAATCAATTATTTCTACATCTCTAAAAAAAAAATATTTTTTTGTACTAATTCGCCATGATTCTTTATTCATAATAAATATTAAAAAAAATAAAATAAATGGACAACGAATTATACTACGTGTTACAAAGATCTTAAGTTCAATTTGGCCCCCATCATAGGGCCACCAGAAACATCATACAATGGATCCATACTATTATTATAAATGGGAAAGTAACTCTTGGCTGTCTGTTTGTTACTTATTCACAACAGAACCTCTGAAATCGATCACAAAAATACGGTGACATTTAGATTAAATATAGACAAGAAATTCGTTGTGCATGCACAAAATTAATTGCAATTTGGTAATACTGGCTGGACTATGCTAAGTGATGTTTTTAGACATTGTAATATAAATTTCAGGCGATATCCGGCAAGCTACAGTGTGATATGTGCAAGCTATACTTCAGGGATCACAGGAAGATGTATAAACACATGAACATCACGCATCTCTTCAAATATGCCTGCCAGGTGTGCAGCTTTGTGTGTTACAACAAGTAAGCTGGATATTTAGTTTTATTGTAGTGGCATAAGGTTCAAAATTCAAAATCAAAATCAAAAAAGTTATTTATTCAGTTTATGCCCTAGTAAGGCACTTATGAACGTTAAATTGGTACATACAGTTGAATTTACCACCGGTTCGGAATACACTTAAACTGAGAAGACTCCGGCAAAAACTAAGCAAGGCTTTTTTTTTGTGGAAGTTCTTTTATATTACAGCATTTTTTTTAATAATATAATAAACTTACCCGCATAATTTAGACTAAAGTCTTTCTCATCTTTAATATTAGCTTGTTGCACTAAATTTGGTTTCAAAGCTACCTTGGTCTGCAGACCATCTTAAATGCCAATGTCAATTTTCAGTTTCGCTATTTGAGCTGTAAAAAGAAAACTGATTTCATACTTTGTACAAAAATGAACGAATTTTGTGATGTCCATTCCAATAACGTTTATAGCGTATAGATAAATACTGACCTTGATACCAAATATTATGAATTAAATAAACATTAAAGAAAATCTTTACCGAAAACGCCTCAATAGTATGAAATACTTGGGCATCAAACAATTAACCCAAAAAGCCCAGTGACATTCATTTTGTTTGAAATCTATTCCGCCAAGTTCCCACCACCGGCAATGCGCTCTGATTGGCTACGTCAAGGACACATGTGCTATGATTGGTCAAGTCAAAAACACGATGCAGTGAGTTGGATTAACATAAATAAATATTGAGTTAACATAGTATAACCATTGTAATGTTTTCAGGGGACAAGCTCAAATGCACTACAGGTTTCATAAGAATGTGAAGTATCCATGCCCGCACTGTGATAAAGAGTTTACGTAAGTAATTTAAATTGACTATCATAATTTCTTCGTATCCTATTTGAGTGCAAAGAGATTTTGCAGGGTCGGTAACTCGCGTTACTTCCATCTTCTATATGGTATGATAACCGCTTACCATCAGGCGGGACGTATATACCTGTTTGATACGTTAGTAGTATTCTAGAAACAAGTTTGACTATCAAATGTATTATACAAGTATTATGGGAATTTTTGCTAGCTCAGTGGTAGTGACATATGATACCGAGACGAAGGTCCCGGGTTCGAATCAGTCCCCACAACACAGGGAATCCTAGTGTGGGGACTGGAGACCGCATCTATTTGTAAAGTTATTTTGAAACTAATAAATATTATTTTATTTTTATTATTTATTTTATTTTAATCCTACAATGAGCTTGAGTTTTCGGTGAAGGAAAACATCGTGAGGAAACCATAGCGCGGTGGTAGGGTACTATGAAGTATCCATCTGGCTGGTTACTGGTGGTAACCAAGTTGATAATCTGTCGCGAAGCACCTATCGGTGTGTTCCGACAGCCGCACTTGGGAGCCAGTTCCTTCTAGGCTTTGTGCTTACCACCTTCGGCCACATCATCACTTACCATGGTGAGATTGTGGTCAAACACAGTCCTAAACACAGTAAAAAAAAGAAAATTTTGATAATTCGAATTCGCCGTCACACATAATACACACACGTCACATAAATGTGTACCTTTTTACGTAGTAAATAAAGTTCTATATTGTTATCGCTCGCTTTCTTATTTTTTTTTTCGTTTTTTTCCTTTAGTAAGGCGTCTACTCAATTGACTCACATAAGAATGAAGCACCCGTCCACCAACATCTGCGACCTGTGCGGCCACAGCTTCGTCAGCGACAACGGCTTGTATTGTCACAAGCAAATAGCTCACACTGAAGAGGTATTATTATGATTAATCTTACGATTTACGTTCTACATGTGTTAATTTTCTAGTAATTATTTGTAAGAGAAATGTCGCTTTTGATTATGTTTCATAGGTTCTCAGTACACGTGACCGAAGTGAAACTCTCTCTTCTTCGTTCTCTCGTTTTCTCTAACTATATCTAACGGTCACAGAATAAGAAATAGTACTACCATACAGAAGGCTCATTCCCTAATTAAAACAATATGAAGGCTAGAAAAGATACCTACAAAACAGTATCTTTCTATTGCATAGCTCTATCTCTTCTTTGGCCTCCCAATGGATCTAATAGCGGCCAACTGCCCCTAAACAAGGCGTACGGACCCACGTCTTTCAGAGGGGGGAGATTTCACCCATAATCAATATCCTATCAACATAATCAGTATCGAATAATGATAAATATCGTGAGACGTCCCTCACACATGGTCATCTGATCCCAAACTAAGCAGAGCTTGTACTATAGAAACCAGATAACTGATATAATACATACTTAATATACATAATTACAATCCAGACTCAGGACATACAGACATGTTCATGCACACAAATGCATGTCCTATGTGGGAATCGAATCCACGACCTGCGGCGCGTAAGGTGAATCTTAACCATCTGGCCCGTCATATAGCCCCCTCGCCACTATACCCTTTGTTAGATAATAATGAAGAGTGTTGTATATCAGGAACGGCAGCTGAGCGCAGCAAGTGTGTTCGACGCTGACGACCCGTGCTACTGCGCCGAGTGCGGCGTCAGGTTCCTGTCCAACGAAGCGTTCGTCACACACCTCGGCAGCTCCAACAAGCACGCCACCACCAACCTGTAACTATACTATATCATATTAGTGTTCGACGTGAGGCGACCCGTGCTACTGCGCCGAGTGCGGCGTCAGGTTCCTGTCCAACGAAGCGTTCGTCACACACCTCGGCAGCTCCAACAAGCACGCCACCACCAACCTGTAACTATACTATATCATATTAGTGTTCGACGTGAGGCGACCCGTGCTACTGCGCCGAGTGCGGCGTCAGGTTCCTGTCCAACGAAGCGTTCGTCACACACCTCGGCAGCTCCAACAAGCACGCCACCACCAACCTGTAACTATACTATATCATATTAGTGTTCGACGTGAGGCGACCCGTGCTACTGCGCCGAGTGCGGCGTCAGGTTCCTGTCCAACGAAGCGTTCGTCACACACCTCGGCAGCTCCAACAAGCACGCCACCACCAACCTGTAACTATACTATATCATATTAGTGTTCGACGTGAGGCGACTCGTGCAAACTACAAGATATTTTTGACTAATTTGGGCATGAAATGTTATGTTCCAGTATTACTATTTTAAATAAATGTATTTGTATAGTCAAAGTCAAAGCCCTAATAAGGACATAGAAATTCTGGTATTCTGAAATTCTAATATATTTGTTAGATTTCTCAAGGTATTTTATAGGTTTCTATCGACTGTCACGCAACGTTGATATTCAGTATCGACCAATTACCATAAACCAGTGATAATTATTGATTAAACCTCCTTTTGAAAATAATTTAGCATTATGCGTTTAATGAGCTCGGGTGTCCCGCAAGGTTCAACACTAGGTCCTTTGCTATTGATCACATATATTAGTGAGATGTGTTGTTGTCAGGTCGTCCAAGCCGCACCGGCGCAAGTCCCTGGCGGGTGATGCGGAGGGCGGGGGCGGGGGCGGAGGGGGCGCGGGCAAGCGGCGCGGCCGCCCGCCGCGCTGTGTCAGATCTGATGTTATCAATAATGGCGCCTCTACTGCAACCACCTGTGAACTGGTAACTATACATCAATATCATCATCACGTTAGGGTTAGTTCAACTCATTTTGACGCACAAGTATATGTTAATGACGGCGCGCGGGCGTAACCATCGCTTACACAAATTACAAGTTGATTAACGAATTCTCAGTTAATTTCACTCTCGTTCCCGTTTTTTGTGGTGAAACAACAGACAACATTTTGAATAAAGTCAAAAGCCGAACGTAAGTCTTAATTTTTTTTTAATCTAGCTATTCTAGCATCATAGAAAGCGTACACACATTGAAAGAGTAATTTTATATGGTTATTGAAGTTGTCAAACATCGATCTTCTTTTATGCAAATAACTCTGTAATTTTTTGTTTATATGAGTATCCTCGATCTGAGTTTATATGAGTATATCGATGTATATATAGCTAGAACCGTGTGACGCCATTTGCAAAATAAAACATGGAAGGCGAATGAAGATTGAGTAGGTTATTATTAAGGAGCCAGACGATTGCGAAGCGGTGGCGGTAAATTATTCTAGCATTTAGGTTTTTCTAGTATCTTTAGCGAGTGGTTTGAATGATAATGATAGTTAAAATGTTATAATATAATATTGTGTTGTCAGTGCGGGTTGTTCCTGGCGAACGACGTGCAGGCGCGCAAGCACTACACGCTGCAGCACCCCGGCGCGGACTACCTCAAGCGGTACATGTGCGACGTCTGCGGACACACCACGAGGGTACATATTAACTATACTATCGCTATCTCCCTCCCTCTTACCTTTATACTATTTCGATGTAAAATTACGTCATGTCATGTTTTTTGTGTTCCACATAAAAGGTCGCAACGAAAAAAATGGATAGAGAAACAGTTATCTTATTTACAACTCACTTCAAAACTTATGATTTTATACTGCTCGATTCAATAAAGAAAATCTTTGCTGGATCTTTGTATGGAATTTCGAGCTTGGGCCAAATTCAATTGCCGGTGAGTTTATAATAAAATATGAATGTACATATTATTGTTTGTCAGCAATACGCGAACCTGATGGTGCACATGCGCACTCACACCAACGAGAAGCCCTACGAGTGTCCGCACTGCGACCGCCGGTTCAGCATGCCCAGCAACCGGGACCGACATCTTGTGGTCAGTATTATATACATACATATATAACTGAAGGTGCACTGCACATGCGCACTCACACCAACGAGAAGCCCTACGAGTGTCCGCACTGCGACCGCCGGTTCAGCATGCCCAGCAACCGGGACCGACATCTTGTGGTCAGTATTATATACATACATATATAACTGAAGGTGCACTGCACATGCGCACTCACACCAACGAGAAGCCCTACGAGTGTCCGCACTGCGACCGCCGGTTCAGCATGCCCAGCAACCGGGACCGACATCTTGTGGTCAGTATTATATACATACATATATAACTGAAGGTGCACTGCACATGCGCACTCACACCAACGAGAAGCCCTACGAGTGTCCGCACTGCGACCGCCGGTTCAGCATGCCAAATGAGCTTTAACATAATCTTTCTAATAATATTTGTAATATTTCAGGTCCACACTGGCGAAAAACGATACCAATGCCAGCACTGTAACCGTCGCTTCACGCAAAGTAGCGCTGTTAAGCTACACATACAGACTGTCCACCTCAAGATACCGTACGCACCATGGGATAAAAAGAACAGGAAAAGACGTAAAGAACTCGAAGGTACCTCCGCACCGGTAAGCGCAGTCAGCGCTGTAAACAACTGTTTGCAGCAGCCGCATAAACTTGTGTTGGACGCTCAAGGGGACTATCTAAACGCATACATCACGTATAATGACGAATGATTTGAAAAACAAGCTTATGTGTTTGTCGTGAATGTCGAAATTTTAAGGTCTGAATGCTATGACTGAATAATTTTGAGTAATGCATTCTGGGATACTGAGCCTTAATTAGTGGTAGTGTGAATTGAAAATTATTTGAAGTTCCGTCAATTATTTATTTTTGGTAAGTCCACCACATACTATTATGATATTTGAGTGGATCTAGTATAGTATCTTTGATATGTATAGCAATTTTATTTATTAATTCCATATTTATGTTGAGGAACAGTTTCTCTAGAAAGAATATATTCATTCATTAAAAATGTTTTTAAGATCTGAATTACATGTGAATTCAGTATTTTTATCGAAAAATGGTAGCAGTAGTGTCCTCGACTGTCTTCCATGAAATAGATGCGAGATTATTCAGTTCATGATCACGTTATTGGACTGTGAACATTATTTTACAGACTTTATATATTTTTATCGACAAATGTGCAATTTATTATTATAATTTTGTCGATAAACCACCTTGTTTTAAATTGGCGCAGAATACATATTGTAAGCGTGAACGATCTATTCTATTAGTAAATAAATATTTAATATATTTAATTTTAAGATGTATTTTAATTATATTTAGTTTGATTAATATACGATATTGCTTTATGCTTTATAATGTAGTCGTTGGAATAATTTTGAATATATACATAAAATGATTGAACAAGATAATTTTATTTTTAACGAAAATGAAGAAACGGGTTTAGAAAAAACACAAATTGTAAGTCTAATGCATTATATTTCAATAGTTTTGTATATTGTTCCATTAACAATAACCACTACAACATCTCGACCCATAAGCATACATTTAGAACGAACTATAACTAAATTACAACAATTGACTTTATTGTCCGCGTTACTGTGTCTAGAGAGAATTGACTAACTACAATTATATAACAAAACCATCAAAAAGATGCAACAAATATCAATAAAAAGTACCTAATAGAAGGCCTTTGGAATGTTATTGCTAACGATAATCATAGTCAAAATACCCCATTAGTAATCAGATCGTAGTTAAAGGAGTATCACAACCAAACAAACTTGAGCAAATCATCCCCTTTATAAACCGCGTAAAAATATTACATGCAAACTTATCTGGCCCGGTGGTCAAAAGAGGAACTAACGACGCCATTTTGAAATGTCGATCGCCATTGGTCAAAGAGAATATAAACCATTATACCATGATATAAACACTACGTTCATTGGGTGTTTGCTCCATCAAATGCGATAAAAGCGAATCTCTCACCGGGCTAGATAAGTTTGTGGGACTATTCGCATATATACTTACGTGGTTTATATTGTCTATGCGTGTTTAGGGAAACGATTATTTTATTAGAATATCTTCTTATACATTATACAACGTATAACAGATTTGGATGCTAAATCTTTGAACGGTTTAGCATCTTAATGTTACACCCTGTATTTAAGTAACTCCATTATTTTGTTACTTAGCTGTTTTCTAAATTTCAAATAGTCTTATAAAATAACCGTTTATCAACAAGGGGTTGTCAAAATATGCCAAACACACCTTTAGAAAAAATATTACATTTTGTGTATAAAACTTAACATATTTACGATATAATTGCATAATTTATAAGTTAACAACAAACAAATACAATAAGGAATGTCTTTGGAAAGATACATCAGTGCTACGATGTATATTTTTAATATTAACTACTAAATCTATATTCCATATAGATAAAAGCGAAATACATTCTCACTAATCACGAAATCTCAAACGTTAAAATTTGACAGATTCCTTATAGGATGTAGGAATTCCGTGAGTGGAATGTAAAGTTAATGTTTCGAGTGAAAAAATAATATTGCATTGGCCAACTGTCTCATCACTATGACAAGATATTTTAAATACCAATTTTGATGTAATTTGGCACGGTGGTAGCTTAGATAACGGAAATAAACATAAATAGGATTTTTTTTCTCAGGAATATTTCGCCTTAGATTATAATGCTTGTAGAAATATTTTTAATGACTATCTGGCCTATGCGCTCTTTCGAAATAAAAAATATCGTAAATCAAAAGCTACCTCCGCAAATTTTCATCAAAATTGGTTCGGTAGCCATCATAACGCCTACCTGAGGTATCGAACTCTTATGTTTAACATGTTCATTAACAGTCCATTTAGTTTGGTTTCCTGAGATCTGTCTGAACACTTCATGTTTCACATTATTTACAGTCCTTTGTTGAAGAACACTTCTTTCTCTTTCGGGTATTTCTTTTTTAATTCCTCCTGAAAAAGTTATTTTATTGTTAATAATACAATCAGATTATGGATGAACAAAATGTTTTTCGGGTAGATTCGGAAAAGGCTACATAGTCAGTCGAGTGAATCAATTTTTTCACGATCATGGTCAGTTCGCGAGATCTGCACACATTTCTTATACTGCCTATAATGGTAAATTCAAATCCCACCAAAAACATTTTCATGTAAAATGTTGCCAAGACATATGGCTCCCACTGTCAAAAAGTTATCGGATCTCATGTAGAGCCAAGCTTATAACTCTACATGCACGTACTCTACAAGCCCTAACTTCACAAACTCTACACCTTAGTCAAAATATGTGGCTTTGGCACTTCCGTGCCCCCAGATGTGATATAAAGACCGCATAACGAAACGCAAGATATTAGAAGTTGAGATTTCATAAATTTTATTGAGTTTCAATTCTTCTTTCTTTCTGTAATAGCCTTCTCTCATTGGAAATTCTCTTGTTTTCAAAAGCCTAGTAGCTGGTGGACAGTGAAAGACAATTACTGTCAGACACGTAAAAGTCATGTAGGTGACCGTGATGATTGACCTGTGAGAGGTTTTAGAGGCTAATTACCTGTATCTCCGGTTCAAGACTATCAATTCCGAGCGAGGAGCGTTGCTCAAAGATAGCGCAGCATAGTGGCGTCGCAAACGTGACGCAAAGACCCACCAGGAACAGCTGGAACGGGATCACAGCCATCGGGTAGTGACAGAACAGACCGCGCTTCACTGCCATGCTAGTTATTAGTGGAGTTACCGCTGAAATACAATAAGAAATGGTTGAAAATCATTTAGTAGTGGACGCATTTTGTGCAACTTGGCTAATTCCTGAATCTAGTTTTCATAGTACACTAGTAACTAGTGTGTGAAGAATGTCCCAGGATATTTATTCTTATTCTAAGATCACAATTTTTTATGACTATATTATTAAGTTCTTGTATTATTATTTTTTCACGTGGTGTAACAATAAAGTGTTATCTATCTATCTATCATAGCGACGAATCGAACTAAATCATGATTTGACATGAATTCGAAATCTCGACCTCTTGGGTAGAGGTTGTAGAAAAAATGTTAATAAAGACATCAAATTCAATACAGTCACGAGCAAAAACAAATTGGGAACGTAGGGATTTGTTTTTTATCTTGAAACGTAACTAAAATAATGCCAGTGACTAAAATAATGTTGAGAAGCACCAACTCACTCATGCCGGGTAACGCCATGAGAGTACGGGAGACGCAGACGAGTCCGATGCCCTTTAAAGCTGCCTTTTTGGAGTCGCCCACGCGATGCCCGTCGGGTGTGAATACTGGGGTACCATTTATCAGCTCACTGTAGTGGAAACATTTTTATTTTATGCGAAATTGAATGAAGAAATATGATTGCATTCCGAAAAAATACACGGACAGTAGAAAATCGCAGTTGGAATAACAAATCTGATGATGAGCTTGGTGACAGACAGCAGATCTTTACCAAGATAACTAATCATAAAACACCAGAAATGTATATGACCAACGATCGTCATATACAAAAAATCTACGCCAATGACAAAAGGCTGGGAATAAGGACTCGATAATAGAAGGTGAAACTCACTTGCTCCGCATCATTGGAATGTTGATGAAATTAGCGCCGCACACAGCTGCGAAGGGAACCAACCTGGCGTAAATTGGCTTCATGTTCTGTAAAAATTCAAACAATAATGTATGGTAGACTTTTGACAAGATAACTAAGGTGTTATTGACATTGCTTGAGAAAAGATCCAATAGAAAATCAAAACAAGAATAAACAACAATTGCTCTGCTCTCGAAGTGTGAGCGATGTTTGTACTACTTTTAGAGCTTATTTTTCAATGGCAGAAATAGTTTTTTTTATAGATACTTATTAGAGAAATAGCCTATCGCCTTACTCCATTATGGTCGAGTCCTACTCGACCATAATGGAGTAAATACACTCACAGGAATTGAATTTGGCCCAAGAATTTAAACCAACATTAAAAAAGTGAAAATCTTTGCTGAATACACCTCTTTTGTATGAAACTTTAAGTTTGGGCCAATTTAATGCCGGTGAGTTTATTATGAATGCAATTATCTCGAAAACATTACTATTTGAGACACTTCGTAAATCTATTACATTCTACTATTACATTATAAATAGATTTGTGGGTAGTGTCCGTGACGTAACAACCTAGATAATCTTTGAATAAGTATGTTTACCGACTCATTATAGCGTGAACGATAAGTGAGCTTTCATGGTTCATTATCACACGCTAAATGCTCATGACATGACTTCTTCATTACGGGTGACGACCGACTTTCAGACGCCTTTGTTCGTAAGTTTAGGGTTAGGTCGTTTCTTAAAAAAAGAAGCCCTTGATCTCCGATCTCTAGTCGACCTTTATACCACTCGAACATAGAGGGGATAACATATAGATTGATTGTTGCATGTTGGTCGCTAAGAGCCGCTAAATGCAAGCAGTTCAAAACCATTCGAAGACAATCTACTGCAAAATCATTATGATCTTTCACCATCGTATTAATTCTAGGAAAAACCACTGCTTTACAAAGTCTTTCCCCATACTTTATTTGAGCTAAATCATTTTAACAGCTTGAATACAAAAGGGGGTTATCATCAATTATACTTAATCATGGTTTAACCCTTACATAGTGAAACTGCTGAATTACTAACGGTTATAATAATCTAACAACGTTTAATCTAACCGATCAAGTATCATGAGAATTGCCTTCTACTAGTTTTCGCTTTATTTTCTATCCCTTGTTGTAGCGTGGTTTATTTTGATGACGTTATTTTTTTTGTACGCTACGTAGACTTACATCATAGGGAAGTGAAATTTGATCCCTTTATATAATTTATTTTTATTTCTATTCTTTAAGTAGCTTTTTTTGTAAACGGGATAATTATAAAACCTCAGGAAAGGCCACATTTAGGTACCTACATGCAGTTCTGTTTTCTGAATAGAAATTATCATAATCTAAAACTATTGACATCCCTAAACTATCATACCTCAACTTATTATTGAGTTACTTACATACTTACTAATTAGAAAATACCCACTCACGTATGCAACGTTTTATACAAACAGATAGACACACCTCCGCTTTGCCGTGACGTTGGAATACGTAAATCACTATGTACATATTGACAACACCTTTAAATAGCTGATAAGATGCGGAATGTGATAATTCCGCTTCATGATAAGTAGAAATGAGGTACATTTTGTTTTTCTAAAAAGAATGAGTTCTAACGTCTTAACTTTTCGAATTTAGGTGAATTTTAACATAAAGCAATTTATTTGCTTATATGAAATAAAAATACAGTATTACTGCATTCGTGTTATGTTATTCATATCATAATTTCTGATTAATAACATGCTTGGTTTTACTTCCGACATTATTTATCGATATCAATTTAGATAAATGATGTCAAAGTGCATTTATTAATTTAAACGCGTATTTGCCATACGTTTCGAGTTAAATACATAGTTATTTTTCACTTCTTACCTTGACTTTGTTGTTCAAGTAAAGGGCAGTACCTAGGGCACCGCTACAGGCTGCACAGTATGACGCAAATAGTTGCCTATAAAAAAATAAAAATAAAAATTACTGTATTGGTCCTTTGAGCCGTTTTTACTTAATTATAAGTCTTTCTTCAGGAACTTTTAAGAGCCTTTCACTAACGAAATTGCTGCCATTTTTATGAAACATTGTCCTTTTTTTTAGATTTTTCAAATTCTCTGAATTGTTAGTAACATAACAAAACTTAAAAAAAAATCTTAAATTAATTCGTTTTATTAAATCTAAACAATGATGGCGTTATCAACTCTTCAACCTTTTATACTTGACACAATGATGCGGGATAAAGGATAAAGATAAATACTACAAAGGGTGACGCAGGTAAGGTATAAAATTCTAGATATGGGGGAAAGATCAAAGGAGAGTGAACAGGAATAGCAATAACCATAACTAAAACATCATTTACCTAGGATTTAGTCAGGGTCATCTTTAACCGATTGGAGACCCTGGGCACTTTAGTATAATGGGGCCCTATGAGCGATGAGCGTTAAATCGAAGTCCCGATCTTCGAGCCGGTTTACTTGGGTGGTATAACTTAAAAATAATTTTGGGGAATCACTTGTTAGGCATAAAAAGCTAATAAGTAAGTATTATTGTCAGCAGTTTTATTTGGTATTAATTTGTTATAAATTGTTTGACTGTCGATAAATAAATACTTTTATCGGTACAGTATTAGAGTATTACCCAACTAATATGGCTTACCGATGTACCTGCGCAGAAGATACATTTTCAAAGCGCGGGAACCGCTATTGGTCGGCAGCTGCCGCTATTTTAGCGCGCGCCGTGCGGAGGGGCCTCACGCGCGAGTGAGACGGAACTAACAGCTGCAGTGTATTATGACCCTTATAGTAGTGATCTAAGGTTGATTGTAAGTTTTAAGCATTCTTTAGTTAATCTTCGGGGCCATACTTTCTTTTCTGTGCGAACGAAGATTCACGACGCGCCATATCAGTTGGGTACTACTGTAATATCGGTTTGGGGCTGATGATTTGGCATGAACTAGAAATCGATCGCCTCACTTGACAAGAGTGCCCAGTGGAAAATAGATACTCTCAGATTGTATGTACATACATGAGCTGCACAAATACAGCTGCTTGGCGATAGAGTTCAACTTAGGGTAGAGTGGCTAGCCAGGCGAGAAAATACTCTACTGCCACAGTGTTATGGTTTCAAGCTCATTGCAGTGTTTAGATCCACGACTTTTGCAACAACATTCGACGTCACTATTACTGTACCCCGAGTGTAAAGAATTGACGTTAGTGAACGCTTACTATCGCGTTTGCATTTACGACATTTCTTAATAGGAATTGGAACAGCGCCTCAAGCGGAATACTTGGTACTTATTTCTCCCACACGAATTTATTGTAAACTCAAGCGTTTATTAACGTTAATTCTATACATCAAAGTATAAGGGGAGAATCTAGAGTTGGACGGCGGAACATCGCGTAACTCTGGATTTTTGTAAGACGGGGTCGCGAGAGTCGAAGGTTTATAATTGTGTTAAACACTTATAAAACTTATGAATGTGTGTAGTAGATACAATAAGCTCTGTATACATCTACCTACTCTATGTTCAAAAGTCTGTGACATAGAGCTAGTTACAAAATGACACTGTTATATTTCGAAAGACCTAGCAGTGATTGATCTAGTAACCTCGCTCGTTCAGATTCTAGGCAACAATTGTAATCAATTTGCATACACTTCTATAAGTCAGTGATCATTATAAATTGATACATTTTCAGAGCTCTGTATATTTTTAACAAACAATGCATCAGCTGCATCTTGCCATAATCGTGGGTTCGATTTCCATTCAGAACAAATATTTTGTGTATGAACATGTACATTTCAATTTAATGGGACGTTTATTTACACACGGCCATCTGATCCTAAGATGTTTGGACATATCATCCGCAACGAAAGCTCATTGGAACGATTAGTGGTACAAGGAAGAGTAGAAGGTCAACTTTCCCGCGGCCGATCACCCACAAGATGGACAGACCTCATAAAATCATCAACAAGTTGTTCCCTCAGTGAATGTATATGCAGTGCCGCGAATAGAGAAAGATGGAGAAGTCTCGCAAAAGCCGCAACAACTCATCAGACGATCCATAACCACGACCACTCCGCCAGGAGTGTACGATTGAGAAGAAGAATTTGATCCCTAACTACTGTTTGTTTTCTATTGGAACTAATATAATTATCAGTTATAATCTGGATTTTAAAATAGTCACCCCGACACCGGTGCCGGGTCTGTTCTAAATCGCATCACATCTCTTACTTACAAACATTATTGAAAAAGGATAGAACATATTTAAAGAAGCTGTCAAAGTAGTCTTTGCCGTTTTCATTTTCGGGTAAATAGGCGTAAGCAACTTTGATGGCAACAAAATTTACGTGAAAAATTCTTCTTTAGAAAGAGATATAGTAATAGATAATAAAGAGTAGGTATATAAGACGAAGTTTAAAAGATACAGATATAAGGGTCAAATGGAAGAACCGTAAGTATTGCACCGACCCTAAATAATTGGGAACAGGACCGGCAGATGATGATAATGATGAGTTTGACTATCGCAATGGTTGTAGATAGATACTTACGACTTCGGCAGTGGTGCATCACCCGACCTATTGGTGTAGTTGACGACCGCATTGAAGGTCTGATTGATCCACTGCCAGAACACCGTCGCTGCTGTGGTCTTGTAGAATGTTATCATGCCTGTGGAACATTCATAGTGAAAGTGTAGCTTTTCATTTAATTTGTATCCAACATGTCCACGACTGAATTTGGAACGTGGAACGAACGTGCAACAATGATAGGTTTATTTTCAATTAACACGATCTATTCTTGAGACTTCAGGCCTAAGTAACGAACGGGCGGGGCGGATGCAATAGCAACATTTTTAGTTGGTGCGAGATCTCAAAACCCCTCTAAATACAAAAACTTAGTGTAATTATGCAGGTGCTTAAGTATCTGACATTATAAATATACTAGTAGTAGTACTAAATATACCTCCCAAATATCTAGAATTTTCGATGTATCTGCGGGGCAAGCACAGTGGAGGTTGTCGGTTGTATCATTTTAGTAAGTGAATAAGAGGGGGCCTAAATTAGATCCCTGTAGTATACCGAAAGTTTTAAATAATCACCTTGATCGAAAGTGCTGACTACGATTATTAATATAGGATTTAATCCATATGATACTCCCCTCCTGGTAACGGGAGAGTGTTACATGATATGTGTAGGGTAGGTACTTACAGCCGGTGATGATGGTGTTCATGGGCGCCTGCGCGGACATGCGTCCGATGGTGATCATCTTCTCGCCGGTGTCGGGGTGGAAGGCGCTGTCGTACAAATACTTGGTGCTCCATAGCTTCTCCGCGTCATACCCGGGTGGTAGCTTCTTTGTTTTTCTGTATAAATATCATTATACAGAAATTCGAAAACCGGAAGAACATCGACCCTTATCAAAAGGTAGATGAAGGCCGTATGCTATTGGAAATGGAACCAATATACGATGTTATATTTCGATATTATGTATAATCAGCGTCAAAAGTAGATGGTCACTTTAGTACCCTTTCACTTTCATAAAAACTGCATTGTGAAATGTGACACGGTAGTAATGTAGCTATTTTTGACACAGACTATTTGTTTTTAAGATTACATTTTATAATAATTTTAGATGCACAAAATACCTAGAAGTATCTAACTCTCCTTCTGTTAAAATAAGTTCTTGTAGCTATTGTATTGTTGACTATATAGGTCTTGTTCAAATTACTACCTGTGTATTTTGAAAACAAAGCCGTGTAAAAGATGTTTAATTTTAATTTATACAGCTGTCGCATGTTATGGGCAATTATGCGCATACGTCACATATTTATAGCCTAACATTGAGTTACAGTTTTACTAATGCGAATATACTTTTTTGTCAGTACCTTTGTAGGTACAGTCGGCGGCAAAAGTAGATTGTCACTTTAATACCCTTTCATAATAATCTATTGATATCTGTAAGTTCAGTTTGTATGAAAACTGAACTTTTAACGCTGACCGTAAGTCTTAATAAATAGGTAATTCTTAAATGTGTTATCACCTGTGAGCGTCTCTCGGGTTTTACCCCGCACTTAAGAGTGAACTTAAGAAGTACATACAGAACTTCAAGTATACATTCAAGAGCGCTCTCAGAATTAGGATTAGGAGAGATTTAATTAATACAGGTCTTAGTTAATAAGTTTGTATTAGTGAATTTGAAGAAGAGTGATAGTTGACATAATAATGTTACCATTTTAGCATCGTACTAGTTTCATGGTAAATCAAAGATCATTCTAAATTCGAAAAGTTTAAAGTTTAATTTAATAAGGTAAAAAAGTCATTGCAGTCATCGTAATAATTAATATCGAACAAGTTCATAAGTCAATGTATTCAGCTAAAAAGTCATTGTATTTTTAATATCTTGAATTCATCAATAAATTGATTGGTGTAATTATTTTTCATGTTGATATTGACAAGATTTTTTTTCTGATATTTATATTCTCGACGATAATTATGAACTCCAATCTGATTGTGTAAGTCGGCGAAAGACTTGGTGGTTACTGTTACTGATACAAAAATTGAGATACGTATAAACTAGTAATATTTATTTCTAGTAGTATTTTGTATGTATTCACCTGAATTCAGTGACAATTTGCTTCGCTTCATCGAGTTCGGCGTCAGAGGCGAACGCATTGAGAGGATTTGTGAGGAGGAGGAAGTGCTTAGCTCGGCCCAAGTAGGTGCTCTGGTCATAGCGCGGGGTATCCAGGTCGATGACAGACATGTTTGTACTTTAACCTGCTAAAATAATACTTATATTATATTTCTACTACAATTAATTCTAATTTAATAGAATAATTTGCTAACTCCAGCCAATATGCTATATAGAAATGTTTATCGATGCCGAATTAAACACCGAATGATATAAATGAATTGATCAGCATCTAATTATTTTTTAAGCTTGAGGTGTTTAACGCCCCAGCAGGAATCTTAATTTCCACGTCTCTAAATATTAGTACCTAACTAGTTAACTGGTTTTTATGTTTAATTGATATCCATAATATAATCCGACTGCTATTTATAAATGTTTATCGATGCCAAATTAAACACTAAATGAATGAATCAGTATCTAATTATTTTTATATTAGCAGAAGGATACTTAATTTCCACGTCTCTAAAAATTAGTTAACTGGTTTTTATGTTTAATCTATATCCATAATAGAATCCGACTGACAACTTATCTATCAGTGTCCGAAAAATTAAGAATGTAAAATACATACATTAATCTATTGCGTCTCATGCGCAAAACCCTAAATTATGCGCTTGATATTGACGTAATTCTAAAACGCAGTTTGGCGTAAAATACGTAATGCGCAAAACAGAATAGAAAATTTTTAATCCTATGTACGATGAGTACCTAACTGAAACGATCTTTGGCATGTATCTTAGAATTTATGATTCGGTCATAGCATCGAGGAACAATCCCTGGGTCATAGTTAGGTCAAAGAAAGTTCCCTACTTAGGTACTATTGTTAAAGTTAAATTAAACCCTAGATTAGGCGCTCGTCTTTATGCGAAACGTGAAAGGTTTTTGACGTCTCGTTTACAACTCTTAGCTAAAATGTACGAACAACCGACCTTAAGTCAAGATTAGAACAATTGAATTTAACTTGAGCCTTGATTGATGTTCTAAAATATGGACCTGTACTAATAACAAAAATTGTGTTTACTTCTTATTTCGCTCAAAAATGAGCTTGACTGGGGAAGTAAGTACCTCAACCTTTCAGAATACCGCAGCCAAATAACTTTATGTTGTGTTCCTGCGCGTGAGTAAGGTCGCCAGAGTGCCAGAGCTCATCGGGGAGGTGGGAAGAGTCGATAACGCGTGCGTGAGCGATACCTCGTGTGTTGAAAGCAGCCATATTGCTACGGTAACCGCTTACCATCAGGTGGACCCTACGCTTGTTTACCGACTTGGTCGTATATAAAAAAAGTATTGTTTGACGACTGAATCGACACCAATAAATTCCAACATAGTAAGTTCCCTCGCATGAATGGATGTAAAATTTTGTTTATTCTAATCTAAGATCATAATGATAAGCAAGATGGGTGTGAGCTTATGTAAGGAGCCAACGTGCGCTGTGTATGTAAAATTACTAGAGTTCTTCCTTTTAGCCCAAAGAAGTGACAACAGTACTTTTACCATGAGTTTACTAAGGTAGCATAAATAATCGCTAGCGACTACGGTGAGCATTTTGTATGACGAGCACAGCTCTAGTGGACACTTTTGGAAGTATTTCATACAAAATGTTTCACCGTAGTCGCTAGCGACTGTAGATTACGTTACCGTAGGCAACTCATGGTAGGGGTAGGTACAGTTATCTATCGAGACAAAGATGGTAAATATTTGGAGAACGTATCTCGACGAACGTTTGAATACCTAATGAGAAATTATATTTCCTGTGTGTGTTATTATACTTATATAGCTATTCCCATGGTTTCCCCGTTTTCCCGGGATAAAAAGTATCGTATGTTTATCAAATTTTAATAAAGTCATTCGTGTCTTTCGTTTTAGTTCGAAAACGTAAAAATCTGAATTTCGCTATAACAATAAATATCAGTAAGGGTTTTAGATTAACATCCTAACTTTCCTAACATTAACTATCCTATTCTAATCCTAACTATGTTTATATGTTTGTTTGTTACGCTTCCACGCCTCACCTTCTCAACCGATCAATTAATGATTTGATTATTTAATTATCTCGATAAATACCTAGATTGTTCATACGAATTTATTGTGCTATCGCTAATTTGGGCACCAAACATAATTATCTCCTAAAGGTAATTATAAGGTAAGGTGTAGGTAGGTAATTATTTATTGATATGAAGATATTATTTAGGTATTTATCAAGAATAACATGAATCTACTAAATTGACTTGATGATATCTAAGATCGCACTGTGACTTCCATTCAAAATATCTGCCAAATATTTTCGAGCTGGCCATAATATTTGACCGAGTTTCCTTTACTCTCTGGTTCGACACAAAATCCTGCTTAGGTACTTTTTATCCTAGCCATCCAAAAAAACTCAGAGAACGGGTTGTGAACGTAGTCGCGAATGCTAGAGCCCGGCAGCTTCTGAGGCTCAGAGTAAATATAACCTCTATGCTCAGAGGCGTGTGATGTCTCTATCGATTCTAGACTTCGTAGATTTTAATAATAATGATAGCAATGTATCTAATCAATGTTTGATCGAATCAAAAATTACATTCCTATTTTCTTTCATGAATGCCGGGTCAATACTCTTATATAACGTTAAGATAACTAAGAAGTAACAAAATATTATCAAATGAAGCGAGACCCTGAACTCCTTATCAATAAGTCAGACAGACAAATTACTATAAAATTGGATAATATAAACTCATAATCGAAAGAGAAACAATCAATACAATTAACAAATTAGGGACTGGATACCTATTGGATTTTCTTTTGGCCGATGGAAATTATTATATCTCGTCAGTAAAAATCATTTTGTCACTAAAACATGTAAAAAATAAAAACCTTATAAAATTGCGGAAAATACTTGAATAAACTCACCTTGATTTTATTTTAATGATCACTGCTTAAATATCTTCAGTGATACAAATAAATTTGATTGTGTCTTCAACTTTAAGACATTTTTATACTATTCTTTCGTATAATTTATAGATTTTTCGTGTTAACAAGTTTGAATGTTGCGCCGTGAGAGCGCCTCTGAAGGGTGACGTAAAAATCAATTCGTTCCAGCAGGGCATTGGTTCGATATTCTTCGTTTCTCTATGGCTTAGTTTGTAAATGGCGCTCAAGAATCCATAGATATATTACTCTACAATCACGCCCTCTACCGGCTAAGTCCGTATTCATATGTCATGTGCAAAAGAGATGGTTGTGTGTGTGTAAACGAGATGCATTGTTTTTTATCTGGATATCTCATGGATATCTGGGAACCCAATTTCTTTGAGCTTACACGACGACGCTTACACGAATATCGCTACCCCTTTCGCACCTGTCATCATGACTATGATTTTTGGCATAGACATCCATCCATAAAAAATCGGCTAAGTGCGATTAGTATTAGTAGTTCCGGGCGGTTCTGAACCTTTCTAAAAACATACTCTCATGTTTCACCTCAATTATTAACCTTTTTAGGATTATTAACAGGTTCCACCCCGCATCCGCACGCAACCACCACAGTTTCGCAGTTAATATGACCACGTGCCTTTTAAAAAAAATACCTTGGATTATTTTTGTATTTACGTAAAATTGGGACTCCTAACTTGTTTTTATTTGTTCTACTCATAGCAGTAAAAGAAATAAGTGAATCGGTTTGTTATTAATAATTTTTAGCGCCATTTGATGGCGGGGATTTTTTTCATTAATTACTCAACAATTAATGAAAAAAAAATTTTTTAATGAAGTAAGAAAGAAAAAACCATAAAATATAAAATAATCGTGCGCTGGATGAGAGGCGCTTTGTGAAACAAGTTTCTTTTTTCTTTTTTATACTTTATTATGGATGGCGCCCCTATAACTGCCGCCCGGAGCATGGGCTACGTATGTCGTGACCTTAGAGCATTTAGAACTACGTAATATCCCCTATAGTGGTCTGTGTTTAAAACTGCCTGCTGACAGACTGACACGGAGTCGCGCCATAAGGTGGCCGCATACTAAAAGATCCGTCAGAAGATTTCTGACGCCCGCCGGAAGGTACTTTGCTCATACATTTTGTTCTAGACCCCGCATACTATCAGAAAATTCTGATGAGTCTGACGTCCAAAAATGTATGAGCAAGCGGGCGTCTGATATAGTATGCGGCCGGTACGGTTCTTTAGTATGGAACTCTAAAAAAACGTTTCAATCTTCATAAAATATTTATATGGTTATGGGCTTCGGGATAATGAATAAATAAATAAGTATAGGTATGTAATATTTAAAAAAAGTTAGGTCTTGCTATAATTACCGATTTGATTAATATAAGTTTTCATAAAAAAATAATTATGTGGAATTTCCTCATAATCTCTAATGAAATGTAAGCCGGCGATAATTTTGACATCTGTCATTTTCCGTAAATTGGAACACACTCGATAGTTACGTCTTTGTGCGGAAAGACGGTCCAAAAATAAATTTTCTGAAAAAATAACCTTTTTAAAAGGTCTGAAGTGTTCCAATAATGTCTCTAATAAGCAGAAACGTTTGCAGAGCCCTAGTGCAGGTAACAAGTTAATTTAACGCATTTGTAGCAGTTAAAATGAAGACGTAGATACTGCAGATTTGTTTCGTAACTGGTGTATTCTATGATGCCGTTACGTTAAACCTTGAATGAAAATTCTCAATTTTCCTCGTATCATTTTCAGTATGTTATAAGCAGAGTATTAATCTAGTTGAGATTAATTAAAACGCGCGTATTCAATGTTATCGGATCAAATTATCCTCACGTGATCAAAGATGGTGCATTTTGCTAATAATACTTGTTAGAACGACAGCTGTTTCATAGAAGTGTTGTATAAAATGTATACATAGATTTCTTGTTCTCTCATATCATAGTATACCGAGCCATATACCTCTGATACAAGTAAACAAATGCAGTTTTATCTGTGTTTTTATATAGTGGATGCCTATGCTGTATTTAAGAAACCTGTGTGCCAAATTTTTAGATTTAGCTTCAGTGTTGATTTAGGTATGATCTGTGCATTGGACATTTAATCAGTCAGGACAAGGTGTTTTATATACAGGGTGTTGTTTTGGTCGGCGACAAGCGACCCAGGAGCGGTAGTACAAAATATATATTCCCCAAAAATGGACTTAATTCCATTAAATACTGTAAATATTTTGAGAAATACCTTATTCAATTTGAAATAAAATTACTGCAAAGTATGGTTACTAGGCACGTGCATAGACTAGAGCTAGGCGCAAGTCGCCATCGCCCCACCCCTTTACTCCCTCGTACTCCCGATGAGTATTATGTCTACACTTTAGCTTATTACATGATTTTCAAAATTTTAATTTTTTAATTTTTATTATTAAAAAAAAATAAAGTATTTTTTTTATATTTTTTTTAGCACCAGTATCATTTGTATTATCGAACCTGAGTCGCTCGTCGCTGACCAAAACAACGACCTGTATATAGATATATGGTAAATAATTGTAGATAAAATATACCATATTATTATTACATTTAATTTTAAATGTTCACCTTTCAGGGGTCCCAACATGTTGGCAAGGGAGTACACACAAGTTCGGTAAATTGCAAGGATCAAGTACGTTTTGCGCATCAGTCCATCAGTTCCCTGGTGAGATTACTAACTGTTACTAATAGCAACTATCATTCATTACAAATTGTAAGCAATGTAGCAGAACATAGAATTATGCTGATAAATATATAATTAAATTATTAGGAATTAGGTAAATTAATTTCTAGTTGTAGTTTTCGTTTTAATATTATTGGATAGGCTTTTGTTTGATAACAACTGAACTGAAATGAAAGTAGAAATTGTCTCCAATAAAAAGAGAGAAATTATACTCAAGCTTTTTGATGGTAAATATGAGCTAGCTAGACTCGACTTGTTTGCAACGGAATCCCACATTTTAGTTTTTGTTTAAAAACTGCTTCATTGCTTGCAACCGTTAAATATATTTATATAGTAAAAATATGTGTATTGGCAACAAAATTATTCAATTGGCTATAAATCAAGAGAACTCTTCAAAATTGACATATTGGCACACAAAATTTTACACTTTACAAATAAATAAAAGCTGAAAACTATGTAAACTTTTTAAGTTCTAGTTTCAACTACAACATGTCTTCCAAAGCGTAAGCTATTTGTTTTTACACAAGCATGCATACACTCTTAAACCTGTTTTGTATTTCCCTGGGACACAATCATTCTATTCTATTAAAGAAAAGCATGGGGTATTCCAAAATGGACAGAAATAATCATTTCACAATCAACATTTTTGGTACATTATTTCTTACAATAAAAAATGGGCATTTATTCCTAGTCAAGACTAAAATTGGCATATTACTGCAGTGAAATAGAAATAACCAGGTTATATAGCTGTAAACCTAGTGGAAGAAAGCATTACCAGACTGTTTTCAATCTTTTTACCTAGTGATATAGATTACTGGGGCGATTACAAAATTTCAATCATTTCCGAATTGAAATCGGTTTAATATAGCAGTTTTCTGATATTTTTTTTACGTTTTGTGAACTGCATATACAAACAGTGGTTAATTAGAAATGGAACCATTTCCGATTTTGTTATATTTCTACCGATTCCGAGATTATTTCAATCTGAATTTCAATGCAATAAAGTTACGTAATTCACATACTGTTTATTAAAACAAAACGTTGCTATATCCCGGATATATCTATCACTGTGACATTTATAAATTATGCAATCAGAGGGGAATAGAATGGTTATATTAATATAATTTGTGGCATGTAACATTGATGCCTTTGTCGTTTTATATATTTTAAGTACATCAATAACCTATGGAAAACATGAAATATTTTTGTATGCTGTATGATATTTCATAGCATGAACCCTTATGTGCAATGCAGCCTTTGTGATGTCCAAAATCATTGTTTAACTTATAATAATGTGGCCATTATCCTTTATTCAAATTTGATTTGAGAATTTATTTATTTAGGGTTAAAAAGGTAAGATGTTTTATTGTTTTACAGAACAAACAACCATTTTAGTGCAGTAGTTTAAAACTATGAAAGAAAAGAAAGAAAGAAAGAAAGAAAAAACATTTATTTTGAGATAACACAACACAATTACATACACGGTTACATATGACATACACAAAAAACAGTAAGAAGGAAGATAAAAGTAATAATAAATTGTGTTGTGTGGCATCAAAAATGGACAGCGACTCAGTTGTAGACTGCAAGCCCCGTACAGGTACAGGGCTACAGCACTGATTTTCAGTCGCTGCCATAGGTGCTATGCGCAAAAACAGACATGCAGGAATAGCGTTTTTGTTTTATACTATTCAGATATGCTTATGTGAATTTTTACAAAAACTAAAAGACCAGGCCGTAAATGCCATAATATTAGTGTCTAATGATTATATGCCTTTGTAGTGATAATAGTCACGTATAGCTGATAAATATGATAAACTATATAAATTATCAATATTAAAAATTATTATAGAATAGATTACATCACAATTTATGATAACACTTGATTTTGCTTGATTCACAATTTCTGATTTGGATATGATAGGCTGTATGGAGTCCTTTAATCCTAAAATTAGTCCTATTTATAAAATACGGTAGGTACATTCCTATGTAAATCTAGTTTTATACTATTATGTACAAATTAACCAAAGCTGTTATTATAATAAATTTTGTTGTATATAGCAAAACAAGGAGGGTCGCATTAAGTGCACCCTCATTCCCGGAGATGGTGTCGGACCTGAGATGGTCTATTCGGTGCAGGAAGTGTTTAAGGTATGTATAAAACCTAAAAAAGTTTTTCCTTATACTTACTATATTATACATGCAAAAGTGAATATGTTTATTAGCTACGTACTCACGGCTAAACTGAGTTACTTATTGTCATGAAGTTTTAATCATAATAAAAAAAATACCCAGGCGTTTGCTTGAATTTATTCAAAATTTGCCTTTGATCTTGGGCAAAGCCGCAGAGTGGAAAGTTAGTATGATATAATTGTTTGTGATACGGGAAAAAGACGAGCCTACATTGTAAAGCATATGGTCAATGTATAAAAGAGAATTGCATTGAGTGAACACCTTTATCCAATGTGCAATTGTTAAAATAACCTAGTGTGTTATATTCAGGCGTCCAGCATCCCGGTGGACTTCGAGTCGTTCTTCTTCTCCGAGGTGAACCCCACGCTCAGCGCACCGCTTGAAGATGTCGTCAACTCTATCGCCAGGAATAAGATTTGCATCAAGGTTCGTAGGGATTGTACCTACCTCTCCTTTTTTGGGTAACTAGCAATTTGCGTTTGAATTTTTTCTATGAGTACCCTTAGAGGCATTTTCATAAGTAAAAGTGAAAATGATACTAGATAGATTGTATCAATTTATTTTTCCCCAATATACAAAAAAACATGACTATATTCTATATGGTAGCGTAAAATTCCTTTTAACACGCTTTTCATTAGCTACACGTGTATATCACGTAATTTTCATCGACATAAAACATCAGATTTAACTGAAACATTGCACACTTATCAAGGACCGGTGGCAGAACAATAATTTAGTACAGGTTGGTTAACGAATGCTGGCACGTTCACAATACTTACACATACTATTTATTACCTTATTGCTTCTAATCAGTCAGTCAATTCTTATGGACGAATGCAAAAAATGACCACTCTATATTTCTGAGCAGTAGTAAAACAAAACAATAACTGTCTCCTGCATACTCATTAGCTTACCGCGCGCGAGAGAGACGGACAGACTTTTCATAATGCGCATGCAGTGCGACGTCACGCCGCGCGCTTATTCACAGACACTCAGTGGCGTGCATTGGTTTTCGCAGGAGGTAGGCAATCAAGTACTAGGAGAGTTTTATTGTATATTATCGGTGGTATTTTATCCAATAAAGATCAATCCCCACGTGCACTAGTGAAATGAAATGAATTATGTGTATCGTGATTCGTAAGTTCGTGAAATGTTTTAGTACAGTGACCACCATTTTACTAAAACACGACTGAACGGTGACTGATAATGCGGACAATGTAAAAGTTAATGTGCGGACTATATGAAAGTGATATTATAAATAAAATGTATGCGACTGTAGGACTTTGTGTCCATGGTCATGAACAAATATTTAAAAAAAAGCCAAACTAGGGTTTCCAGCCTCGGTTGAATCGATCAATTTTTTAATCAATATTCGATCTTTTAAATCCTCTTTGGAGATACGGATCGATCTTAAGATCGCCACGAAATTAAAAGATCGGAAATTGATTTTAACGAGACCATAATATTCCATTTCGAATTTTCGAATCGATTATGTTTTTGCAGTATTATGTTAAATAATTAAAGTTTTTTTGAATAAATTAGCACAAGTTACTCTCTTTCTCTCTCATCCATGCCGAAATCGATGGGAGGGCGTCTAAATCGTTGTTTTTCTAAAAATCTCGACAGTGCAAGTTTAATCGAATAACGATATTCGTTTAATTATTATTAGTGACCTAATAAACAGTGCATTTATAAAAATATTTTTTGTTACTAATTAACTAAGAAATATATTTTATATCATAATATAATATAAAATCTAAATATTGATTTTCTAAGGATCGACCTTGTATATATTTTTTTTAATCGATAGCAGTCACTTCGATTTGAATCTATCGATTAATTTTGTCAAAGTACGGTAACCCTATGCAATGCCAGCCAAACCATAAACAAAATAATACAAATAAATTGCGAAGTTATATTTGAGTTGCTCTAACGTTGGTAAACTGTAGTTTTTTTAATTTGGCTGGGTTACTAGTGTCACAACAGAGTAGGTATGGTTACTTTTGGTCCATAAATCGCGAATGTCAAATGTCAGTGTGCTACGCATAGTAAAAACGTGATTTATGCTTTCGTCGTATTATCATAAAGAAGTGTGTGTGCGTGTATGCATATGCCGAAATCGTATTAGTGTGCGTGAATTTGTTACACGAACTCGCGAGTGCCTGCGCGGAAAAGTTTGAAATTTTGCATTGAATGTTAGGTTAGAATTTTTATTTAAAATGATTATGTAGTTTAATTGAATCAATATATCATATTATTGAATCTTATGAGGTAAGCATTGCTTATTTGCCTATATGGAATGCACGCCACTGCAGACACTACACAAGGGCAACGTGTAAATGTGTTGAACGTGCCAGCTTTAGTTAATAGACCTGTACCATAGTTAATACTTTATAGTACAAGGTTTTTTAAAGCGTGTTTTTTTAAACTATAAAGAAGAATTATTATTACCTTGAGGTGAGTTAAAAGTCTTTAAAGCCTGATCCATTATAATAGGCTTTATGTGCTTAAAACATTACTACCATGGTATGGTTATATTGTGCTTAATCACAATTTCAGGGTATCCTGGCGACCCCAGACTTCTCCCACACGGGCGAGCTCCAGACGTTGAACATGAAGCTGCGGAACGCGCTGGACCTGTACGCGAACGTGGTGCACGTGAAGTCCCTGCCCAACATCAAGTGCCGGCACAAGGATGTGGACTGCATCATCATCAGAGAGCAGACCGAGGGGGAGTACTCCGCGCTCGAGCACGAGTCTGTGCCTGGTTAGTCGCCTCATCATTAGGGTAGGGCTTCACATGCGTGTAATGCCTTTAATTAGCGCGTTATGTGACATAGTACGCCGGATTTTAGCGCGCTAATTTGCTAATAGCATTAGACGATAGGCGGTAGCTGAAATCAAATGATAGTGTGGTCACCGATTTAGTGCATCATTTGTAGCACGTTAATTGTCCCAATAATTGGACTCTAACCCCCTTATTACAAAACATGGTTTAAATTAAAACCAGTTTTTAAAGTAGCCTCGTCTCTTTTTATTATATGACGTTAGAAAGTGACCGAATGACAGTAAAACCTGGGTTTGCTTTAAACCATGTTTTGTAATAAGGGGGTAAGCGTCACGCAGGTACTGATTTGACAGATTTAAATATTGTCTATTTCTTTTTTAACTTCCTTCCTGTATTTGGAGATTTTGGGGTAAACATAATTGTAATCTAACTATTCTGTTTCCATTTCAGGCGTAGTGGAATGCCTAAAGATCATCACTGCGGCAAAATCGGAGCGTATTGCCAAGTTCGCGTTCGATTATGCAGTCAAGATGGGCCGCAAGAAGGTCACTGCCGTGCACAAAGCCAATATCATGAAGCTGGGCGATGGACTGTTCTTGAGGAGTTGCGAAGAGGTAACATTATCATGATAATTTACTGGATTCTCATTAGATAGGCTTTTATAAAACTTATATGTAGATGAGTAAAAATTGACCAAAAGATGTCTACTGGGAAACCAATGACACAAGATTTCCCCATTGATTTGACTTGAAACTATAGTTGAAACTTTCTCGAATTCATATTCTTTATTCAATATAGGCTTTTATTTATGTAAAAAAAGGCGTATGTAAAAACAATGCATCAAATCACCAATAAAGCCCATTTGAACATCAAAATTAAAAAGAAGGAAGGCTACAGTTGGACATTAAACGCACTCCCCCATATTACAAAGAAGGTTTAAGTCGAGTCCCTTTTTGTTATATGACATTTTAAAGTGACGGATATATTTTAAAACCCGGTTTTTACTAAACATGACTTATTGACTCAAACCTTTTTTCGTAATAATGGTTTTCTTATAAATTTATGCTGATACTGTTAAAACGCTCGCTAAACCTAGCTAATGGCTAGGCACTGCTAGGCGCTATTCTGCAGCTAATAAGACGTATACCCGTTCCGTTCGATTCCAGATGGCGAAGCTGTACCCGAGGATCCAGTTCGAGAAGATGATAGTGGACAACTGCACAATGCAGATGGTGGCGAACCCGGCCCAGTTCGACGTGATGGTGACGCCCAACCTGTACGGCAACATCGTGGACAACCTCGCCAGCGGGCTGGTGGGCGGCGCCGGAGTCGTCGCCGGCGCCTCCTACAGCGCCGAGTGTGCCGTCTTCGAACAGGTTACCTATTATATGAACATGATAGTGGACAACTGCACGATGCAGATGGTGTCGAACCCTTGCCAGTTCGACGTGATGGTGACACGCCCAACCTGTGATGTGACTAAAATTTGTTTAGTGCGATTTACGACAACATCGGCACCATTGTCCAACTATTCATGTTGGACAGTTGTATATATGCTAATCGCCGAGAACACTTCGTAAGCGCGATGCAAGATGTTGTGGCGCCATCTATATTTCTGTGTGTGAACTATCTCAGTGTAACTGATAGATGGATGATAGATGTCGCTACACGGGCTGATACTCCGTCCATTTTAGTGGCCATCTATGCTACAAAAGGGGACCGTTTTCTCGCGCCGCTTGATAACTTGTCCAAAGGGAACTGATACCTGTCCTTTACCACCCGAGTTGTGCGGACCACGATGTGGTCTTGAGGCATTTTACGAGATCAATCCCGAATTGAAAAATTACACGAGATTATCTGGATTGCTTTTCAGGTCAATAAAAAAAAAGTATTCGGGATCCCAATTCCAAGGGATCTCGCGGGATTGGAATTTCAAATCTCGAGTGATCCCGAAAGGGCTATCCCGACTCGTGATTGCATTACCTACCCACGCCCCTAACAACCGTGTTTAGTCACCATTTACGACAGGCTCCGATCCTATCACCGAAGTACCCTGCAAGTAGTTTATATTGTGATATACTCCAGGGCGCGCGTCACATATTCTCGGGGGCGGTGGGCAAGAACATCGCGAACCCGTGCGCCATGCTGCTGTGCTCCGCCAACCTGCTGGCGCACGTCAACCTGCACTCATACTCCAAGATGATCAAGAACGCACTCAACAAGTACGTATATCAACTATTTACATTTGGTGCGGGGTTAGCGGGAACATTTATTGACCAATTTCGAAAAAAAAAACTGTTTAGATTTGTCTGTGAAAGGGCCTTACTCATAAAAAACTTACTAACTATTAATATTCTGGCTGATTAAATGGTCACGTTAATAACGACACATTGTATGACAATGATAGTTTAGTGACCGATAAATGGTCACGTTAATAACGACACATTGTATGACAATGACGGTCTTACTACAAAAAACTTACGCATCAGTTGAACACGTGTTTATAAAATTCCTTACTACAAAACAGTGTTTACCAGTTGTTTTGAGCTAGACACGCCTTAGACATGGTTTAGAATTTAAACACACGCGGAGGGTTGTTTAGCAGATGTTTAACAACACTTTGCTATGAAATTTCTCATTATTGAATTATACTTATTGAATTTGATTTCAAATATGGATATTTTTGATATAATTGATTTTATGGTCCTATTGATATGTACGATTTTGATAGCGCTAGAGAAATCAATTAAACCATTCACGATCTATTCGAATATCATACTTACATCAAATTAAAAATAAATTGATCCGGTGAACATAATAATCCAAATACTATATACGTAGGTTTACGTAAATAATTTATCATTGTTATTAAAAGAGTTGTTATTTTATTGTTTTTTTTATCCATAGCCATCCAACACTACGCGCGCCGCCGCGCGGTAATTTATAATATTACTTATTAGAAATAGAAGCTACGATATACCGAGATAAATTTTTAAAATAACTATCATGAAATCTTCTACCTACTAGAAAGCGTATTTGCCGTTAACCAAAAAAAATAACAATGGCGCTTGGTCCTTGGACCCTAGTACCTATGCATAACAGTATCCGTTGACCATTCATAACATTCCTTATCACACAATTATTTTTGTGGGAACATAATTATAGAGATTTTTGAGAAAATGTCCTTGTTTCGAAAACTTTTAATTTACACAAGTAACTTCATCAATAAATTGTATTGTATCTAGTTAATATAAATTAGTTTGACTTAAGAATACCATAAAATCCCACAAAATACTCAAATAATGTTGATAATTTATTAAAATATCTGCGTGTTTAGGAACGCGTAGGAACGAATGACTGAATGACTTTCGATTTTGCTCACATTGTAAACGTTATGTCATGTTTAACTAAACATCAACTAGACACAGTTTTGTAGTAAAGAAACTTAGACATGGTTTTAACCAATGTCTAAGCCTTAAAACACTGTCTAGCTACTTGTTTTTACCGATAAAAATGGTTAAATGTGCAGTTCGATTGTGCAGTAATGATAGTAGGACACACTCAAAGTATAAATCTAATGTCACTTTTCATCGGTAAGTCGAAATATTGATGCATTTCTAACAATTAAATTACGCGTCTCGGGGGTGAAAGAGACGCGAGGGGCGGGCACGATTTGGCCTCCCGCGCTGCCCCGCACTGCCGCGCCGCGACTAGTGATGTAGCGCGACGGATACTGCAGTCGATAAATATTCTTATAGTTCATAAAAAAGTTGTAGGCCTTTTGAGAACTAAATGTTTTATTTTTATAATGGAATGTTAGTAGTATACCTAAATATTAAAGTAATTATTCGGTTTTAATAATTAATTGAATTGTTCAGTCGGAATTTGTGTTTTACGACTTTTTTGAGACTGAACAAAAAATTCCAATGGCAAAATTAAAATTACTTTCTCGGTAATATTATACTGAAGTGTCAGTTGTTTAACAAGCTTTTATTAGCTTCACGTGTAGGTAACTAAGTATGTAAACACATCTATGATGTCGATTTTATTTAACCTACTTCTAGTCACCATATCGTACAACAAAATTATGTTGGTAAAACTGTGATAAAATGGTGTGGGGCGCTTTTTAAGACGGGGCATCAAAATTTATCATCATTTTTGACTTAATATTCTAAGTCCATCACAAGTCTGATCAAAAAGGAAATTATAATTTAAGTTATTTCAGACCTTTATCTAGGGCCCCAAAAAGCCAAAAACATGATTCGAAGACTTTCATTCGATCATTTATTCGTTTTAAAAATGGTATTTTTTTAGCTTTAATATCATTTTCTACGTAAACGGCTTCAGGTTTCTGTCTTAAATTTGTCTTACAGCAAGAAAATATAGTTTACTAGGGCATAGCAAACCAAAATTTTCCTAGATATTATATAACTCATTTTATAAACGAAATTAGTTTTTAAACTTTTAGTCAGTTACTTTTGGACCATTCTACGTTCAAACGTCACACGCGATATTCAACTTTGTATTCGTCCTCCCTCGAGTTATAATAGCAATGAATAGGCAGCGGTTCTTCAGTACCGCGCAGTGCGCTCAGGAGAAAGGATGTATTCGTTTTTTTTTTTTTTTTTTTTTTATTTGTTTCAATTTCGACGAGTTGTTTGACATGACAATGTTTGTAAACAAAAGACACTCTGTCCACCAGTTCAATTACTTTTTGACGTAAAAAATGATAGAGAAAAATGAATCTTAATCCTGTATAGTAAGATTCTTTTGTAACATCATACCTTTGATTTTAACAGATAAACCTTATCACAAAGCATTAAAATTGAAACTCGTGGGTATTCTTAAACGTCAAAAACTGATGACCCTGGTTGGCAGAGTTTATGTTTAGTTTCATTTTAGAATACAAAAGGAACAGATCCAGTGGAGTCGCCAACGAAACATAGAATTATAGTTAAATTAGAAGTAGCAGTATGAGAACCTAGATTTGTCTGTAATCATTGTATTTTACAGATATGGATTATGTACTTTTTCACTTAGCGAACGTTCTTGTTTCAATAAGAAATCTAATATATAAAAATAAGTCGGGTTTTCCTTCCTGACGCTATAACTCCAGAACGCACGAACCGATTTCCACGGTTTTGCATTCGTTGGAAAGGTCTCGGGCTCCGTGAGGTTTATAGCAAAGAAAATTCAGGAAAAAACGCGGGTGAAACCGCGGTGGACAGCTATTATATATTTTGATGTGAACATTTGTAATTATTTTATTGATTGTAATATCAGATTGTATTAGAAATTATTTGACGTTATAAACTTCAGTTCTACATTTTTGGCATTATTTTGTAACCTTTTTTATATTCTCTCGTTTCGTTGTATAAAACTAGTAAATTCAAAATCATCATCATCATCATCATCAGCCTATAATGTCTCACTGCTGAGCACAGGCCTCCTTTCACAAATGAGGTTGTAAGGTAATGGGCAGATACTCCACCACACGTGCCCACTAAGGATCGGTGGAGTTAGGGCTAGTGGCCAACCTACTGTTGAGATTTTCCAAGCCGCCTATGAGGCATCCAACTAGCTTAACAATTAAGTGATAACCGGGACCAACGGCTTTTCGTGCCTTCCGTAGCACGGAAACGCTCGATTTGAAATACCACTAGGCGGTCACCCATCCAGGTACCGACCACGATGGTGGTAGCTTAACTTTGCCGATCGATTAAGAACGGCTAATTATGCTACACCACAAGCGCTTCAAATTCAAAATATTTATCGTAAACTGATTGATTGTTGATATATCAACGCACAGCCCAAGCCGCTGGACGTAGACTATAAATTTTGCACAAAGATACCTTATACGGTATAGGCATCCACTAAGGAAGAGTTTTTGGATATTTTCTTATGGATTGGATTATTTATGGATTGAATGAAAGTTTCAATGAAAGTCAGTCAGTTTTGAAGTTAGAATCTTCAAATTATGTGTTTAGGGCTGACGATTGTGATAAGTGTCTCAGCGTTTTTGATAATTCCACCCCCAAAGTGGTGAAAAGGGGCATGAAATTTTGTATTCAAGTTGTTTATTCACAAAATTTTATATTCTAGTAAAAATATCGTACACGTGTATCGTGTTATTACTAAGCCTCTACTGCCGCCCGTCTATTTGTCTGCCTGCCTGTCTACCACAAGCAAATATCTCAGCTGTCAGGATCACATCTTTGTGTGCCGTGCTAGGGTATGTATTTAAGTTAAGGAGGATATTTGCTGTCGTCGTCTCCATGGCCTCGAAGACAGGGACCTGTCAGTTTTGTGAGCGCGCGTAGATCACGGTGTCCACACCAAAATTTACGCGTACCTTAACAGGTCCCACAGCGATGACTCCGAGACAAAACGGTTATTTGAGCAACTGCAATCGATGACTGACAAAGTACTGAAGCAGTACCTCTCCGCGAAGTTAGTGATTTTAGCTTCAACGCTCACCAAGTTGAGTGGCATGGTTCTCGGTCCACTGACTTTTCGGGGAAGACTGCTCACGACTTTGCTCTGGCCTATGGCTTCTCGCAACTGATTCTTTCTCCTACGAGAATCCCAGATATTGAGAGCTATACTAGCTCCTTACTGGACCTTCTGCTGACTATGCGACCGGACGGCTATGCAGTGACAGTGGATGCGCCACTCGGCTCATGGGACCACTGTCTCGTCCGGACGCAGGTGCCTTGTGCGTGGCCCGATTTGCTCCGGTCACCCGGGTGTCGTCGTGTGTGGCACTATAAGTCAGCAGACTGGGATGATTTGCGTGGATACTACGTATCGTACCCGTGCAGGCAGCTCTTCTTCGCAACAGAAGATCCTGACACCTGTACAGTTGCCGTCGCTGATGCGATACTGGCGGTAATAGAATGTCCTTGAACATCAGTAAAAGCATCAGGATCGTCCTCATCGTCCACTCTCTTGAAGTGAATCCTTGATACATCTAAATCTGCTGGCACTCGTGACTTGCATGCCCAGGTTCCGAAATTCTGTACTAAAACTATTGTTTTCCTAATTACCATTCTGTTCAAAAGAGCCTTTCTTGATTGTTATGTCCCTTCTGTCTGGAAGTCTGCCTTCATTACCAATTTACAAGAAGGGTTCTAAATTAGAAGTAGCCAACTACCGCCCTATCTCAAAATTATGTATATATCCAAAATACTTGAATATCTTATCTAACATCAAGTTTACGCAGCTTTAAAGAACTCTTTCAACCAAAGCCAACATGGTTTCTTAACAGAATTGACCATAGTCTTCTCTTATCCAAGCTAAAAGGCATAGGCATAAGAGGTGTCGATGGTTTTCATCTTACCTAGAAAATCGGAGACATGCTGTTGTTGTCAATAACTACATATCAAGCTAGGTTCCCATATGTAGTGGCATTCTCCAGGGTTCATTACTGGGGCCTTTGCTATTGATAATATTTGTAAATTAACGAAAACGGTGCATTAAGACTTCTCATGTTCTTTGTTTCTGATGCTGACGCGCTTCTCTCGTCTGCCTAAGTTTGCCACTTATTTATTTACTTATTAAATATAGATTCAGTCTACTTTGCCGCCGCACTGGGGCACGCAATTGTTGTCAGTGCGATTAGAATGTAAATATTATGTAATGAATCTAAGCTTGTTTTGAAAAGAGTAATTGCAGAGTTTATTGCCGGCTCTTCTCAGCAAATGCAACCTTCCGAACCGGTATTAGAGTATTACAGTCAGACTTTTCATAAGTGCCTGCGAAGGTCTATTTGCATAAATGATTTTGAATTTTGAATTTTGTGATGCGTATGAATGTTTCACTCAAGTAAAATGGTTAAAAATATTGTATTGCACTTACGTCTGAAGCCACTTGGAGTATGCATTGCAGGTTTAGAACCCCAGATACAAGGACCTTGTTTCAAGAATCGAAAATATCTAACAGATATTTCTTGAATACCTCTGCTACCTCTTTAAACATAAATATGACTCGTCTATGTACCTTGATCTTGATAAGAAACATCACCTGTTACATCTGCACCAGCGCTGCGAAATTGCCGACCTTACTTACCTGTTGAAGATAGTATCTGGAAGTGTCGACTGTCCAGAATTACTATCTAACATATCGTTATATATCCTCTACGCCTTATTGGCGGTATAATAGTCCCGCATGCCTCTACAGGCAGAATGCCTTCCTTCTGCGAGCTGGCGACAGGTATAATAGGCCTTGCACATGAGCATGACATTGATTTGTTTGATTCGAGCATTGTTTCAGTAAGGCGCAAACTCAGTCAAATCTTTTTCTTAGGTAAGCTGTTAAGAATAATATCTTCTGTGAATTATTCCTATTTTGTGTTACATTTCTAAATGTTGTCTTTATTTTTTAGTAGGTTATCTTTATTTTTAATCCATTTATCTTTATTAATTTGTTAATCCAAAGCTGTGGGTTTTTGACATTGAAACATTTTAACCAAATTACTCAGTACGAAAAATCCCTGATTCAGTATTAACCACCCATGGGTTACAGTGGATAACGTCACCATCTTTTTTAAATGTATATATTGTATTACTGAACTTCCCAAGTCCTATCTTTGTCTTTGATTTTCTAACACAGATGTTAAACGTATATTTTAAGAATAAAACTAACCTTTTTGAAGCGAAACTAGCGCGATGATATCAGTTTAAAAAAAAAATCCACACTGACCCTCTCTCCCCTATAGTTTTATTATTTTTACTCTTTTTAGTAGAGTTTTTGTAGTAAATGAATATTAAAAAGCGGCTCTTGAGGCTACTTCTTCGGGGATAATGAGCGTGACGATGGAAAAATATTTATTTTAAAAACTACTCCATTCTTTTTGTGTTATTTTCTTACTCGCGCGTCATCAATCGCGCAAATTTCTATCGGACACTAGGTCGTGCTATCGCGATACAGACAGCAGCGCGTCTTATACATGAGGGGTGGCGGGGTGTGTAGGCGGAGCGAACGTGGGAATTTATTTTTCAGGGTATGGTCTTAACACGCTTTTATAAGGTTCACCTGTATGTATATATGTACGTATATACATGGTGTTGTTTTGGTCGGCGACAAGCGACCCAGGAGCGGTAGTACAAGATATATATTCCCCAAAAATGGACTTAATTCCATTAAATACTGTAAATATGATGAGAAATACCTTATTCAATTTGAAATAAAATTACTGCAAAGTATGGTTACTAGGCACGTGCACAGACTAGAGCTAGGCACAAGCCGCCATCGCCCCACCCCTTTACTCCCTCGTACTCCCGTTGAGTATTATGTCTACACTTTAGCTTATTACATGATTTTCATTTTTTTTTTTTTTTATTATATAAAAAAAATAAAGTATTTTTTTTATATTTTTTTTCGCACCAGTATCATTTGTATTATCGACCCTGAGTCGCTCGTCGCTGACCAAAACAACGACCTGTATGTATGCATATAATGTAATCTTCAAACGTAATTTTCATCGCCTTCTAAACGTCAGATTAAACTGAAATTTTGCACGCTTATCAAGTACTGATGACAATACATTAATTTGGTACCATCGAGCTGATCTGATGATGGATCCGGAAAGTAGGCACTGGTACTCCATAACGGAATAACGTATGTTAGCCGTGTTTGGACTTGTTGGAATCGTCTTCAGATGCATTTTGACCAGATATCTTATTCTGTTTCATTATTCTATCTACATTTAGTAATTTACGAGATTAGAGGCCTATCAATTAGCATATCTAGAACTTATGTGCCAGAAATATCATCCATCATCTCATCATCATCATCATCTGTCAGTTTAGTTCTGAAAAGCTAACATGCGAGCCGTGAGATAATTTTGTCATCGAATCATCTCATGTACCTACAGTGAAAATCACATGAATAAATGCCGCGCTTTTTCAAACTGAACTTCACCGCGCACGACATAATATGGTAAGAAAATTATCTCAAGGCGCGCATCACGCGCATGTAACCCTGCTGGATACGTTATCAGGAAGCAGTGGAACTGGTACTAAGTTACCTCAAAATGAGCAAAAATTCGTATTTTTATGTTTGCATCCAGGGTCATTCGAAATGCGTAGGCACCTAATAAATTTACCAATTGTATATTTTACGTTATAATTTTAATATTAATTGTATGGTTACATGCGGTTGGTATATTTGCCAGAACTTACTAAATAGGTAAGCAACATACATACCTATACATACTACAATGAATTATGCGGCTATCGATAATTCGGAGCACAGCGCAGTTACGTCCCTATTGTCACATATTCATCAATATAAATATCTATAGCTCATCTGCCTACGCTGGTACTGGGTGAAACTGTGCGATACTCGCGTTCTATACTTAGTTATTTTATTTCTATGTAAGACCGTGATAGTTTAGTGACCGATAAATATGTGACAACTTAAACAGTATTTTGATTGAGTAAGGCCCAAAATATCTGAAAAAATATCTTTATATTTAGCAAAGTTTCAAGTTTGAAGAAGAAAAATCATTAGATATTGATATGATATAACAGTTAACTTTAACTTAAATTACATATGATTTCTCTCCAGGGTGTTGACAGACGGTAAAGTAAGGACGAAGGACCTCGGCGGACAGTCCACCACCAAAGACTTCACGTACGCAGTCATCCACTGCCTCGACCATTAAAAATCTACCAAATTGTAGCAACTTAGTACCCCGCTCTATAGAGCAATCATTATATACATAAGAGTAATTTATTTTATAATTTATTTAAAACGATCTGGTACAATCAAGTTATACTATGCAGTATTTTAAGTTTCTATGTAGATAATATGTTTTCATGCCAGTGTATATAAATTTTAATAAAACAATTTGATTGTTAATTTGTTTATTTTGTTACGGTGGTGCAATGCTGGAGTTCTATTAGTTTTATTAAGGCGCCGATCCCGCAGCGGGTGGTATATTTCTGCGGTCAGAGTTCTACGTGCGTTCTCTTAACAGCCGCGGTCGCTGTGTGCAATGATCAAAAGCGCATAGATTACATAGAACGCGAAACGCAGAACTCTGACCTCAGAACTATAGACCGCTCGCTGTAGGATTGGGGCCTTAACCCTTCGTATCGTCTACGTGTCTTTCATTGTAAATCTAACTTGAACAATTGAGTGGAAACCGAATGGTCTTTTTAAGAGATTTTGTGAAAACTGTATCGTCTATACCGGGTTTAACATTAATTATAATAGCTAAAACGCTGACACATTACTTTTACGTTTTGATAAAAATATACTAACCTCTACCTTAAGCACTTTCGCTACTATACCTATTGTGAAATAAGAATATTTGCATTCAGTACCCCTACCATGAGTTTTCTACACTAACGTAATCTACAGTCGCTAGCGACTACGGTGAAACATTTTGTGTGAAATGCTTCCAAAAGTATGCACTAGAGGCGGTGCTCTTCATACAAAATATTCACCGTAATCGCTAGCGTATGTAGATTACGATAGTGTAGAAAACTCATGGTAGAGGTACAGTTTAAAACTATAGTTGGTTGATTGGTTCAGGATCCCTGTGGTATAACTCTCGCAACGGCTAGCTTCTTCACTCTGTCTGATATTACATATTTGAGGGCGAGAGGCGACACCTGAAAAAACCATGGGAGTATATTACTAACAAGTGGGCCTCGTTGTCTGAATAAACAAGATTATTATTATTCCATTTATATCATTTTTTAACATATTAATTACATTTTCAAATATACATTAAAAAAAAAAATATATATATATATTTAAAAATATAAAAAACAGTTCCCCACCGGCATCGGGAACAGGGTCCTAGTTACCGGTGGTTAAGGCTCCAGGCTGAGGAACTTTCTCACAATGCGAGCCGTCTCCAGGAGTACTGCCTTTTGAATCTGGCCCTTGATCCAGCTGCCTAACGCGAGCCTCTTGAGGTGTTTGTCGAGGCTCTTGGCTATAAGGCCATGGGCGGAAACGACTATCGGAACAATGGTTGCCACGTCGACATCCCACATGTCGACAACCTCGTGAACAAGATCAAGATATTTACATTCTTTATCTTTCTCAGTTTTCACAAGGTTCTCGTCATGGGGGATAGCGACGTCAACAATCATTGCACGACGCTCCAGGCGATCTATCAACACAATGTCAGGTCTATTGGCTACAATAGTCCTGTCAGTGATGATAGATCGGTCCCAGTATAATGTGATAGGACCATCTTCGAGAACTGGTTCAGGAACATACCTATAGTACGGCACCTCAGATGCCACAAGGCGGTATCTCAGAGCAAGTTGCTGGTGGATTATCCTGGCTACTTGGTTGTGTCTGTGCAAGTACTCGCCATTTGCGAGACGCGAACAACCGGAGATGATATGCCTGAGGGATTCACCAGGGCGATGACATGCCCGACATATGTCGATGGTGCCATCCCTGAGGATATATCTCCGGTAGTTGTTCGTCATCACAACCTCGTCCGTAATTGCACAGACAAAACCTTCGGTTTCCCCAAAGAGGTCACCGAAACGTAGCCAGGCCACCGATGCAGGGAAGTCTACATCAGGCCCATGAAGGGTCCGGTAGAACCTTCCATGCAGTTCCTTGCTCTGCCATACCACTCTACGGTCATCCGTGGTGAGCACCACAGGCCTGCGCCAGTTCTGTTTAGCTAAGGATAGAGGGGTAAGTCCATTGTCCACTGCTACCACATCCATATGCATCCCCCCGCCGGCGTGGAGAAAATACTCCCTAAGGTTATATACCTCGCGGTTATGTAGAGTCTTAGCATTTAAAAAGCCACGACCACCACATTTCCGCGGGATATATAACCTCATCACCGAAGATCGTGGGTGATGCATACGGTATGTAGTCAGCAATGTACGGACTGATCTATCCAGGGTGTCCAATTCAGTCTGAGTCCACTTGAGTATGCCAAAGGAGTACATCAAGACCGGCATGACCCAACCGTTGTAGGCACGCACCTTGTTTCCGCCTGATAAAAGACTTTTCAGGACTTTTTTCAGGCGTCCCAAGAAGCGTTCCCGCAACGATTGTTTCATGTCAGTCATGCTGATGTTTAACGCCTGTGACATACCCAAGTATTTGTAAGTCTCGGTTGCGGAGAGTGATCTCAGTTGAGTGAAATCTGAAAGCTGAATGCCTCCAGATTCCACCATCCTTCCCCGTTTTGCATGTATGACCGCACATTTATCCACACCAAACTCCATCCTGATAGAATTACTGAAGGTTTCAGTGACTTTGAGTAAGCCTGTCAGTTGAAGTTCAGTAGGGGCAAAAAGCTTAAGGTCATCCATGTAAAGCAGGTGGGATATAACCTGACCATCTCTACGCAACCGAAAGCCCAGCCCAGATCCCTCCAAGAGCGTACTTAGAGGGTTAAGGGCCAGACAAAACCACAGCGGGCTCAGACTGTCACCCTGAAAGATGCCCCGCTCTATCTTTATTGGTTCGCCATTACCAAGGATCTGCCGAGATCCCGGACAGAGAAGAACCGTTCTCCATTGTCTCATACATGACGCCAAGAAGGTGCATAGAGTTGTATTAACTTTATACAACTCCAGCACCCTCATGAGCCATGTATGCGGCACAGAGTCATAGGCCTTCTTGTAATCTATCCAGCATGTCGACAGATCCCTTCGGTTACGGCGAACCTGCTGACAAATGGTCATATCAATGAGGAGAAGCTCCTTAGTGCCACGGGTCCCACTCCTACATCCATTCTGAGAAGCAGACAGTATTTTATTATCTTCAACATGTCTAAAAATCTTTGCTTTCAGAATGGATGTAAGAGTTTTGTATACTGTAGGCAGACATGTGATCGGCCTATAGTTTTTCGGATCCGTGACACTACCGGTCTTATGGAGCAGGTGGGTTACGCCTGTAGTCATAAATTCTGGCAGCGACCCCGTCTCTAAGGCTGATTGAAACTGGGACGCCAAGCAAGTATGCGAACTACGCAACCATTTGAGCCAAAAATTTTGCAGTCCGTCCGGACCCGGTGCCTTCCAATTTGGCAACGGACGGACTGCACTGGCAACGTCTTGGGCCTCGATCATAATGGCCTCCATGTTTTGTATTGGTTCGCACACTTGCCTGACGCTCCCGATCCAATCGCCTTCAGAGTGGGTGACGGGCACCGACCAAATATTACGCCACAATGTTGTCATGGCGTCATCATCTGGTCGCTGCACATCACCACTCGGTTGACAGAGTCGTTCCCAGGATCTATAAACCCACCTTTGGTCCCTCTGGAACATGGTATTCTGGGAATATCGATCCACACGTAGCTTATACCTTCGAATACGGTTTGCCCATGCATAAATTTTCTGCTTCAGGAAGTCAATACGCTCTGTGACACGGGATATGTATTCACGGGGACTGACATCAGTCCCTGCAAATGCGCGTCTCACAAAGCGCATCACTCTAGGCCGTGTGTTGCCCTCCCTGAAGCAGCTGAGCTTGCCAATGAGGGCCCTAGTCTCACCGATACGACGTTCAATCCTGCACTGCCAAGCCGGCACGGAGGGTCTCGGTCGCGTAGCTGCGTCAGTATTTGGGAACTTGACACGAGCTACGCGACATGCCGTAACGGCCGCGCAGTACAGGAGAGAGTGAGCATCGGTAAGATTTTCACTACTGTCAAAATAACTTGCCAGTAGTGAATCTAGGGCACACACCAGCGCCCTATTTCTATTATGCATGGGCAAACGAGGTATGCGAGGTCTAAGTTGATGTGGCATGGATCGATATTCCCGTAATACATCCTCCAGAGTACTCCTCAATATATCATTATACTGGGTACTTACATCAGTACCCGTGTCGTCCCCATTATCGTCACCATTAGCAGACCGTGAAGCGGCCGTGATATTCGCCACAGGCTGGGCCGACCGTAAATCGGCCGTGGTATCCGCCATAGCCTGGGTCGATTGCGGATGCGACGATATAATAGGGACGATACGAATACTCTGTACCTCGGAGCGAAGTCGATCAAGCACGGAATCAGCCAACATGTGTCCACGGTGGATGGCCCGTACCTGATCAGATAGTCGTTGCGCCGACACGTTGACAGCTGGTTCAAGGGACTGAAACAAAGACAGCATCCGGTCACGGTACGCTGTGAGATTAGTTCCTCCTCCTGTTGCCTCATAGTAGGCGCGCATGACATTTTCATTGATAGAAGATGTCCATCGCATGCGCCGCACTACACCACCGGGAACGGGGACCCTGTTCGGAGCCGGTGGTTCCGATGATCCCAAATTACGAGGTGGCCGGCCTCGCCGCCGACGTACAGGTGGTGGCGACGTCGGCGGCGAAATGTACTCGTCGCTCTCGTTCGACGCTACTGCATTTGACTGTTGCGATGCGGAGCGAGGCGGCGGGTCCGGGGGTCTCAGGTGTGCTTTTCTGCTCCTTGTCAGCATGTCTTTATGATCATTTTGTCAATATCCTAGTTTCTTGTGGCGATTTCAGAGTTCCGTTCATTTGACAACTGTCACTTAATACTCGTAGACAGACTATTTCATTTTTTGTACATATTACAAAAATGCATAAAGTATTTTATAATTTTGAGCTTTCTAAAAGTGTTGTAAATGTATCTGAATAAAATGTTGTAGAAGAAAAGCCACAAAAACTATATAAATATTGATAGAAAATGTTTTTAGGTGTTTGACATGACGTGACAGTTTTTTTTTTTTTTTTATTATTATTATTATTACACTATATATTTTTAAAACAAGCTTCTTCCCCTGGTTTCCCGCCGAAAGGTACCCATGTACTATTTTAGGACCTAAAGCATCGAACAAGTAACCAACCCAAAGAAGTGCAATGATGTTGATTTTACTTGAAATCTATTTCGCCAATATCCTACCACCGACAAAGCATTCTGATTGGCTAAGTCAAGGACACTTGGCTCTGATTGGCCAAGTCAAGAACACACGATGCAGTGATTGATCCTTACTTTTCTAAATCAGTGCAAAAGCACTGACGAGTTGCGGAATTGGATTGCTCGGTATTACTACTCTGAAGGAAGTAAGGAACCCTTCATATTTCCGGGATAAAAGTCAATGAAAGTCTCGCCCGTAAATCAGTAAATCCGTTCCGGAGATTAATCCAACAAATAAACTAAATAAAAACCGTCACAAAATATGTGCACTGATCCAAGAGTTATATGCAAACTAAGGGCTGATTTTTCGAAGCTGTATCTTGCTGAAATTACTTAGACCAATTTCTGTATAAACTTATCAGAAAATGGCTTATCCCAGGTTTATCTAGCGGTTGACAAATCGTCTAGCATACATAGAGACGTTAAGTTTTATAATGTAAGGATGATGTGCTTACTTTCACAGGATTCCTGTATCCAGGTTCCTGCGATAATCTTCTGTAAATTTTAAAGTCCGGTCGGTAGGCGATGATGCCGAGTCTCGGTGTCAATTCCTCTAGCGGTTTGCACTTGCCTCTCTGTTTCAATAAAATAGGTATTAATAAGCTAAAGAGTTCAGAATCCAAATAGTAAAGTCAGGCAGCCATTTAATCTCGCTATCCTTATTTAACACGTGTGGTTAGAAAAGGATACAGACAGCGTGGAAAGTTTTAAGTCGATGATAGCTCAGTGGTAGTGACGTCGACTGCCGTGATGAAGATCCCGGGTTCGAATCCTACAATGAGCTTTCGGTGACGGAAAACATCGTGACGGAACCATAGCACGTTGGTACGGTATGTTGTAGTACCCGCCTGGCTGGCTACCACCCTTAAGTTGAAAATCTGTCATCAAGCACCTATCGGTGTGTTCCGCCAGCTGCATTTGACAGCCAGTGCATCCTAGGCTTTGTGTGCTTACCACCTTCGGCCACATCATCATACCATGGTAAGATTACGGCCAAACACACAGCAAAAAAAATAATTGTAAAGCGCCTGAAATACGTCCCTGCAAATAACGCTTCGAATACAGCAGTGAGCTTTTTCTAAGAGAGTCAACGTAAACATACAAATAACTTTGTCACGGTAAAATAAACTTAAATAACCATATAAAAAGAGAGCATATAATACCTTGATCGGGGGTGGTGTAAACTTCTTCTTTGGTCCCGATATCTGGCTGATATAGTCCATGTGTTTCTTCCATTCGCTTTCAGTCCAAGCTTTCTTCTTCTTTACATCTTTGGTGTCTTGTTTCTTCAAGTCTAACACACAATTGGCTAGTTTGGAGTATATTGTTGTGTTGGCTGCCTCAATCATGCGATCTATTCTTTCTAAACGCTCTAAGCTGAATCTGTGCTTGTACATTCGCTTTATTATGAGAAAGCGTCTGAAATGCGTTATGAATATGATACTTATTTACTAGCAGATGATAAAAGATTTGCAATCAGCAAAATAAATAGTCGATAGTGGGACTGCCTGAATTAAATATTAACCCCCTTCGACATATCCGAATTATCGTCCGTGTGTCGTACAGTGCTGTGTCGTTGTGTGTGAAAACGGTTCATAGAAATGTATGGTCCGCTAAATCGACAGTTTTTTTACGGTGTCGTTATTGTCTCGTGTGAAAACAGCCTAGAGTGAGACGGATGACACTATAATACTGAAGTTATAAGTCGATTATGAATGAGAGACTATACCTATTCTTGGCAAAAAGAACAATCATACTCACCGTATGTAAGGCCAGCTTGCTTCATTGACCCTATCCGATATCTGAGAATTCAACGCAGATTTCCTTATGCCTCTGGGTGTATACGCAGGCATGCCTTCCCCAGTGTCTATTATATATCTTCGTGGTACGCTCATCAAGTTTAATCTTCCAGATATTTTGTATGGGAACGTTTGTGTCGGGAGCTCGTACTTTGGCTTACCCATGGTTACTAGCGATTACGAAAGCTGTGCGGATGGTAGATGGTGTAGTCTGGGGTTTACATTTTGGGTTTTATGTAACGATTTTATTTTGTGTCCATTTTTGGAGTTTTGACGGTGGCGGTGGATTGGATTTTGACGGTTGTTTGAATTTAGAAGCGGTTTGACATATTTTGACACTGCCAGTCAGATTAGTTTTATTCCTTTATCTTAAAACTGACTGCCAGATTTTCTTAAATGCCTTTGCACCTTTTAGACGTTTTAGACAGTCTGAATTGAGAAAAGAAAATCAATCGAGTGGGCCTATTCTACACAAGGAATTAAAATAAAACATACCAAAATATAGTAGGGACACATAATATTTTCCATAACCTATTCTTTTACATAATTAATTACATTTATACTTTTACACAGATAATGGCCCTGATTCTGTTGTTCACAACTAATTTTAATCTCACTATGTCTCTTTCTAACAAAGAACATAATAAAAGGATGTAAGAAATGTAGTCCTGTCAAGTTAGTCCAATGCTTGTTTTCAATATAAATTGAATCGCCATCTATCGCGGTTACGCCTAAATACACGCAAAATAAGACGGCAAAGATTGACAACTTAAAATATGTTCTATCCTTTTTCAATCATGTTCGTAAGAAAGAGATGAGATGTAACTAAAATTAGTTTAGTGCGATTTACAACAGAATCGGCACCATTGCATAGTATGCACAACTAAATTAAGGAAACGGTACCCCTTACCATGAGTTTGATACTCGCGACTTAGTTGAATCATTTTGTAAGAAATACTATGATTCCAAAAATCACCACCAGAGGCGCTGTTCGAATCTACATACAAAATGTTCAAGAACCGTAGTTCCCAGTGAGTGTTGATTTGCTACCGAAGCAAACTCCAGGTAAGTGCTACATAGATTTTCCTTAATTTCATAATGGAGCACTTAGAGCCAAAACATATGAAGGCCCATATATTTCTAAATAAGTGTATTCATTCATTTATTATTAAATGTCGACATCATTCTTAAAATTGTTTAATAGATATGTTATCACATCTTAACTCGAAATCTTCCCGACATAGTTGGTGACCCCAGGCCGGGCTGTATTTGCTGTGCTGACTCTGTCTGTGTGTCCTGCCTCATTAATTGTTTCTGTCGATTTCTACTGACGATGCTGAAAAGATAAGTATATTAAGTTACTTATAGGTTGTTTATCTATTTGTTTATGGTATCCTTTTTTATTTAGATTGTGAATTGCAGGTTCAGTGGAAGTTGCCCCTTCCTGCCATCCTCTTGGCGACGCCCATGCATAGGGCTATGGGAATGGCTACAAATTAGCGCTGATTAACGTTATGGTTCTGCATCAGCACTAGTTGATAATATTCAGCTTTTAACAAGCCGTGGATTTTATATGATAATCATAATACGTAATCAATATCGCCTAAGACTGAAGATAGAAGGAGGGTATCGAAGAACGCAGCAGAGTAATATTAATGTATCGGGTCTATTCGCGCACAGATTATTATCAAAATTAAATTTTAACTAACCTCGACGTTTCGATCAAGTTGCATTGATCGTGGTCACGAGTGAACTGGAAACTGCTTTTTTTTTTTTTTTTTAATATATTTATTTTATTTCCAAAAACCTTACATGTTTTGCTTATTTAATAGTCGCCAAACTACTATTGCAGTTTGTAGGCGTGCACTCTTTCACAGTTTTGTTGTTTTTGTACGTACATTATTTACTTTATTACTTAACAATCACATGCATTATACCTATATTATTCTAGTCTAGTTACTTAAGAAATAAACATAATATATCATTTATTTCTTAAGCAGCTAGACTGCTTCTCTAATAAATTCTCTTTCACTTTTCTTTTTAAAGTTATTTTACATTTAATTTTATTTTCATTTAATAGCAGATTAGGATACATATTACATAATTTTGGGGTTACATATTTGCGAGTTCTTTTACCATAATAGTTATGAATCTTAGGTACAACTAATGTTCCCTTAGTTTTAGCTCTGGTATTACATTTACTGTGACTCACACACTTATACTTATCACTATAATACGTTTCTATGGCATGTAAAAAGCTTATTTTTTCTTCTACAGGCAATATTTTACAATGGGAAAAGAGTTTATTGTAGTCATCTTTGCATTTATTTTTAACTTTAGTATCTACTAATATTTTTAAAAACCTAATTTGTATTTTCTTGATTTCCTGTAAGTACGTCTTAAATGTAAGACCATAACAACTAAGCCCATATGTTACTAATGACTCAGCTAATGCATAATAGACCATATACAGACAGCTACAGTTCAATATATTTTTCAGATGATAAAATCTGCTAAGGATTGATCTTAATCTATTACAAACACTATTTACTTGTAGTTTCCAATTGAATCTATTATCTATAATCAATCCCAAATACCTGACATTTGTTACATATTCTAAACTTTGGCAGCTACATGTTACTTTATTTTTATGTAAACATTCATAGGAGTGACTGACAATTTGCAAATCATGCAGGTCAACACTTCTTGCTTTTTTTTTGCTGGTATCAGCGTCTCGATGAACGGGAGTTGTTTCCAACTACCCGCATTTGGTCTTGTAAAACATAACTGTCACGATCACGGCACACCGTACTAACTGTATCAACGCACATACTCGATCGAAAGTCACGGCGTGAACATTTTCTTATCACTGGATTCCACGCAGCAGATAACCTTAAACCATCTTCCCTATTGAAATTTGGATATTTCTTTATTTCAATAGCTTCACGAATTCTGGGATAGAAATGACGATCGGTGGAGAGGATTTTGGGGTCATGAAGCTCAATCCAGTGGTTTGATCCAGATTCTAATATATGCTCGGCAATGGCTGATTTATTAAATTTTGATAATAATCTGTGCGCGAATAGACCCGATACATTAATATTACAATGAATTTAGTTCGCGAAAGCTTAAAAAGTACTAACGCAGCAGAGGTAAAGGATAAAGCCCGACATAATGGATTAGGCGGGACTGTGTTGGATGTAGGTAGCTCCATGATCAGGAACCGCTAGTAACATTAAGCTTTGGTATTATATGAATATAGATGATGATGAATTATTGAAAGTAAGCAATATTGACATTCTGCTTATGGATACTCACTAGTCCTTTAACTGTTGAAACAAGAAGAGTGCCACCATTGGGAACGGTGCCATGATGGCCACTGACATTGGTATCACTGGAAATGGCAATAAAAGAAAATGTGTAATGCGCACAGGTAAGAGGATTCGGTAGCGTAGCTTTAATAGTCAAGAGTACATGCAGAATGTTTAATTTGAATGGTTGTAATCTGAGAGACAATGTTTAATTTCAAATCAACCCAGGCAAAACCTATAAGCCCTAAAACTTCTTATAAAATATAGATGTTTATGAAAACTGACCAAAAAACTTGCGTTATCGAAATAACATCGTGAGGAAACCATAGCACGGTGGTAGGGTCCTTTGTAGTACCCATCTTGCTGGCTACCACCCTCATGTTGAAAATCTGTCGCCAAGCACCTATCGGTGCGTTCCGACAGCTGCATTTGAGAGCCGGTTCCTTCTAGGCTTTGTGTGCTTACCACCTTCGGCCACATCATCACTTACCATGGTGAGACAGTGGTTAAACACAGGCCTATACACAGTAGATTTGCTATGCTAGATGTATCTAGCTTAGTCTTGAGTTGAAAAATCAATGAGTATTCAATCATTTTACAATCACTTTCATTCTGGGCCCACTATGATGGGCTTCATTTATTTGACAAGGTTTCCATCGAGTTTTTTTTGGAAAAAATATTAATAAAAATTATATGCACCACATCTATCTCCGCTTCGGAATTTTGCCTATCGTTAGGAACATAAGATGACAATTTCTCACCAGTGGCTAGATCAGCCTCAGGTTGTCCGAGCGCGTATCTAAGCAGGAAGATAGCGATCCCGGTGTTGGTCACACCAGTCTCTATCGAGATTGTGAGTGGGTCTGGGTGTGGCTGTTTGAAGATAATGCCCATTAAGTAGCCGGCGGTGAAGCCCAGCCATGGGATGCCTATGCCTGCTGCCAAGATCTAAAAGAGTGTTTGTGTTAAACTTTCGGATGGTTCGCGGCCGGTTGATCATGATCAGAGAGAGTTATGTACATAGGGGCAGTACTCGTTGCTTCTTAGAGTGCGTTCAGAAATTTTGTGGCTGATATATTATTTATTAAGAAAATAAAGTGAATTTGTAACGTTGCACTTGCAAGTTACATAAATAAATATAAGTATAGTTAGAAAACCTTTAATAAAACTTAATTACACTTAAATTAAAATAATATTTACAACTTATTCTAAAACATAATTAAATATAACTAATAAAACCTAAAAATCTAAATACTTAATAAATATTATTGTACGGAATCTACGTATTAATGATAATGGTTCCCGCACCTACGCATCTCTAACAAAACTAACGGGTTAGCGAGTTGCGCCGGCGCGGCGGCCAACGCCCAGTCGTTCAGTTCGAGAATTCTCCACGGCCAGTGGCTCGATTCTCGTAACAAAACTTCAACGGTATCGTAGCGACTTCAACATTTAAACTGTGTTTTTTACTATTATAACGTCAAATGAACGATTGTTAAACGATCCTATAGACTAATTATTGAGGCGTATAGACTATTGAATATTTTTTATACAGAATATTTCACGAAACACAATTTAAATAGTTGATGTCGCTACGACATCGTTGAAGTTTTGTTACGAGAATCGAGCCACAGTGCGCTTTGAGTGAGACTTCACAGGTGACGGCTGCGTCACTTGCGTCGAATTTTGTAACTAGTTTAATATTCCTGAGTGTTGAAATCCCGTGTATTATCTATCTGATTCTCCAATGTAAGGTGTTCTAGCTTTCTATCTTTCCTATCTATGCTAGAGCTGCTTCCTTTTTTATAGTTTGTCAGGGACACTGTAACCTAGAATCAAACCTACCTACACAGTTGCGCAGCAAACGCTTTAGCCTTTTTGTTTCTGGCCTTCCAGGATTCACGCTTACCGTTAGGACTACCTAACCAGGACCTACCAGCACGATAACCCGCTGCGGAGCTACGGGGAACCTACGTCCCGTATCTTCATCTACCCCTGATCGCTGAACCCTGGTAGCTGGACTAGGCCGGCGTGGAAGGCTGAAGATACCGAGTCTGCGACCACTCAGGCCAGTGTTCCCACTTAACCTAACTGTAAAACCTAGACGTGAGGAGGCCACTGAAAATAGGCAATAAATGTTCATGGAATTTATCCTATAGTTTCATTTACATCCGAACCTACTAACTACCTACCTGTTGGCATCCCCCTAAGGGAAGTGCCACAAATTTCAATTATATTTCTGTAGGCTTGAGCTAGCAAATAATATTGAAAATATAACAATAAAAGAATAATACGGAATACATGTGCGGGGTAAACTAGCATACGACCCGCCTAATGGCAAGCGGTTAATAAGCCTATAGGTGCTTGTAACATCAGGGTAGCACTCACCCGTTGCCGACCCTGCAAAAAATCTCTTCACACCCCAAAGGAGGTCGAGAGGTTTCGATATACGTTTGTTTGTACATTTTTGTTGTGCTGTTCTGTTCTGACAGACAGAACAGCTTCATGTAGCTCTGGCGACCTTACAACCGTAGGAAAACAACATCACATTATTGTCACTCACATTCCAACTAAACAAGCGGAAGATATAAAAGTTTGTGACGATGGCAATAATCATGATGAACACCAGGAGTGTGGTCGAGAATCCCTTCAAAATTCGCACCATGAACGCTGCCAATTTAGGAGTCCATTTTTGCATGGCCAGACCAACTCCCAATGGGATAATGAGAGCCATAGTGAAGATCGCTATATCTGAGTACGGAACCACTATGTTGGCGTTACTGAACACAACTTGCCCGAGAGAAAAGAGCCATGCAGGCATTAATCCTGAAAAAATAAAACAGTGTTTAGGTTACTAGTTGATTAAATTTGTTTTTTAATTATGATAATGTTTCTGTTTTGTTTTATATATCCGCGTATTGATTTGGCCTTTGCCAGGTCTAACTCATTAAATGTACACTGCTGAACAAAGGCCTACCCTATAAAATTTCACAATTCAGTCTCAAAGTAGCTTACCAAATGAACATATTGTAGATATAGAAGTCATGGCGATGGACAAGTTGAGGTTTCCCTTAAGAATGAAGGTCCAGATGTTGGAGGCACCACCGCCAGGCGATACGCCCACAAAGAACATGCCCAAGCGCATAGCAGGGCTATCCGGAAAGATCAAGAAACCCAACCCAAATGTCATCTAAAAGGAATTGATTATCAGTTTTTTTGTTTGAACCATGGATCTTTACTCTATGGTTTGAACACACTCTCGCTGTGGCAAGAGAAGTTATATGGACTAAGGTAGTAAGTGTCGTAACCAGAAGAGATTGGAACTGTGTCTCAAGTGCAGTGAGCATAGGCTTTAATTTTATTACTTTCATTTTATCTATTATTGTAGGTATAAATTCGTTTTTTTTTTTCGAAAATTTCGGTCATATTCTTACCTATTCAGATTATGTGCAGTGCTTATTCTACTATAGAAAAAGTATGGACAACTAAGTTTTTAGGCAGTATTTCCTTTTATTATGATTCCGAGATCTAATTCTATTTTACCAACCATTTCCTAACAAAGGAAATAAATGTCATATTGATAAATAGTACGAGAAGCTAAAAAATAACCCTCTACCACCGTGCGTGATGTAAAATGCTTACAATATACTTACAAGAGGCATAAAAAGGAACTGCCCCGCCAATCCGATGAGAGGCCCAACAGGCCTCTTGATCACATTCTTTACTATAGGCCAGTCCATGGCGCAACCGAAGTTTATGAAGATTATTGACAACTGAAAGAAAAATACGAAATCAGTGGCGGATTCAGGATTTCGGTTTGAGGGGCTTGATCAGCTGAAGGTAGCTTTTATCAAGATATATCAGGGGTGGACTCAGATGCTTTGGGGGAGGGAGGCTATGGGTGGGAGGGCTTCGGCCCCTTAGCCCTCCCCCCTGGATCCGCTAGAGTACGAAATAAATTATAATTTTAAGGCCATGATAGCTCAGTGGTTGTGAGTTAGTGATGTCGAATACCGTGGCAAAAGTGAAGGGTTTGAATCCTAAACTAAGCTTGGTTTCAGTGATGGAATATATCGAGAGGAAACCATAGCACGTTGGAAGAAAACTTTCTAGTACCCGCCTGGCTGACCACAAGTAGAAAATCTATTGCCAAGCACCGACCTGTGTGTTTACTGATAAGATTTGACAAATAGCTCATCAGTATCAGTGTTAAGTAATTACAAAAAGATTAACACGTGAAGATGATAACATAACTCATCAGATTGGATTTAGGTCTACAATAATAAATATATCCTGAAACATCTTCACACAGTTAGGCTATTATGAGATTTTGCTCTCGAGCAGAGAAAAGCAAGGGACTTTACTGTGCTTTTTAAAAGATCGATTGAATAATAGATACTCACAAAAACTGCAACACTGGCGGTGAACAGCATGTCGATCACTCGCTGAAGCCTGAGAACAGCTACAGGGAAGCTGCCATCTGTTATGGTGTGTGAATCTACACCACGTTTGACTTGAAGCTCTATTGTGGTTCTACCTGCCGAAAACAAATATCATTAAATTACTTCTTGCTGCTCTTCCAGAAGACCTCAACTTGCAGGCGTTTCCTTTTGCCTCTTTTTCGTACATAAATTTCGTGCGTCGGAGAAGGAAATAATTGGTGGTGTGTATGCACTTTTCATTAATTTTGGACTTAGCACTGAAATGAACTAAACAAAGTGTTCTTACCAAGAAATTTGCCGAGGACTCGCATCCTGCCTTGCCATCGATTATTCGTGACTTCGGTGTCCGTGATGTAATACGTTGAGTTCCATTCAGGCTCAGTTATTTGATCGCTATTACTTCGTAGCGTCATCTCATCACCTGCTATTAGACCCTGGCCTAGACATAAAAAAAACTATTACCTACGTAAAAATTATAACAGGTATGAGGCCATTTTTCATTCACTGAACTAATAGCTTTTTTTTAAATAAGATTTATGACTTAGCACGTCTAGGATCTAAAGCTAGGTAAACATAAGATGGTAGGTAGGTAACAGGTAGTTTCTTTAAAAGTTTCATATATCCACTTGATATAGCAGTTTAAGGATACACTAGTTGAAAAGCATACCTTCTACATTAATATCGACATAGTAGTACTCCTGCATGTTGACGGTGACTTCGGGTGGCGTGAATGTGGCCGTGAGGGTGGGCGCTACCTGGCACAACACCCACAGGGGACATAGCGCCAGCATATACAGGATGATCAGGCCATTAGGATACATCTCCTAGCGATTCTGGAAAAACAAGTCCGTTCTGGCAAAACGAGCCCGTTCTGGCTACCTCTAGATCTCAAGAACAAGATCTAGCGAAGATGTTTGCGCCCAGATTTTGTTGCATGTTGTCACCAAAGAGATTTCATAGGAAGCACTTTTGGCAGGTGATCAAAGGTTTACAGTAGATAGGTATAACGAATTAATAAATAATTTATTCCATTTACTAATGATTGTTTCCTCATATATGACTCAACTTACAATAATAATTTTAGTTGGTAAGTTTTTATTTTGATCTAATTAACGCATACACTGTCTCACACACTACTGAAGTTTCAGTCACTAGTAGCTCAGAGTATATAAATACTACGTACAACTAGTAGCAAACAGAAAAACTACCTGTTTGTACATGTAATGGTTTGATATGCCACTCTAATCGACTGTTTATTTATTAACAATATATCTTTTTATATATTTCTTATAATATAAATGTGTTTCTTTGGCGATAAGTTTGTTGACTAATACAAATTACTATTTGTTTTATGAGAAATAAAGTCTATAATCGAATAGCAGTCATAGAATCAGAATTAAATTTGGAAAAGCAAAGCGTTATTTAAATGAGGACTTCTTATTAGCCCTACGTTGGTGGTATTAGTGGATTTTAATCAGATAGATAAATACTACAGATAAGATACCGCATTATAATTATATAATTATTTGATCCCTGTATTTAATTCTTGAAAAACGATGTAATTAAGCGCGTTACTTTGGACACTTTTCCGTCTTCCCATAGTTAGTGATTGGTCAATCACTAACTATGCTTTTCATCTCAATTATTCTCAGTTTATCTTTTTATAGAAATAGTAGTTTACCCCTAAGGGCTACCTTCGTTATATCCGACAAGACTGGCTATCGTACCATCGTGTATCGAGAGTAATTTTACAGAAAGTAAACTTCTCATTTAATTTTCTCTTCACATGAACTGGTAATGTAAGAACCTACTTACGAGGAAAATGAAAAAAAAATAGAGCAAAAAAAATTATAAAAACTATTGGACTTAACCAAGTTTGATCTCAACTTCCCAGGGATTTGACCCCAACCTATACTCATGGCTGGTGATTATTAAAATTAAATAAAATATAAATCATACCATGGAGCTATTATTACTACGTATAGAGAAGACGCCACACATCACAACTATGTTCCGTTAAAGTGAGGCCATCCGGCCACACTTGTTGTAGAACGATGAACGAAATGCGTAAGCACCACGAAAATAACGGTGTTTGCGAGAAAAATACTCCTAAAAGCGTTCTGATAGCGATACGTGTTTCTACTGTCTGCTTAGACTACTAATATTATTGTTTCAGCGCTAAAGAGAATTTTAGTTGACTCTAAAAAATGGGACATAGCCTTTGCTTATGATAGCTTCTCTATACGTAGTAATAATAGCTCAATGAATTATACCCATTTTATTATACTAAATATCTTGGCACTGGTCCTTATTTGATGATAATCGATTGGGGGAAAATTAGTCACGGAACGAAAATGTTGCCATCAAAAAGTCAATTTCATAAATAAGTGGATGTAACCAGTTCCGTCGATTCTACACCCCTGATTAAGTCTTTTTTATGTTCAATTTAAATCATTTATTCAAATAGATCTTCGCAGGCACTTACGAAAAGTCTGACTCTAATACCGGTTCGGAAGGTTGCATTTGCTCAGAAGAGCCGGCCATAAAGTCAGCAATTACTAATTTCAAATCAAGAGGTACGTAGGAGATAGAACTAGAAGGAAGTGTTAACTTTTTAAATAAAACAATGTATTTTTATATAAAACGTTTGTATTCCATTCTTAACATAATAATTGATCTCTCAAGTTCATAACAAACATAACAAAATACTGATCTCATTCACAAACGTTAATATAAAACAGCAGCCTTGTTTCACATCTGTTTCACCTATAAAACGAGTTATGTGAACTGACCAACGCGTTTATTGACATTACATTGATAAATAAGCTAAATTGATTAACTATTCTCTACGTTCAAATTCTTAAATTGATAAACGACGATTAATACAAATAAAAGCAGTGGATTAAAGAACTTAGTCACAAATACTATTGTAGATCTACCAAACTCAAAAAAGTGCATACCTTTGACCCGGGTGATAAAGGAAAAAAGTTGTTTGCCTTGTTGCCAATCTTTTATATATTAATAACGCTGATTGAGCTATTAATGCTCTTAAACCGACATACAATTTTATAGGTGAAATATAAATATTATTAGGAATATCATATTCAACAAAACAATCGAATATATCGAGCACGTGGCGCCAAAACATATGAAGGCCCATGCTATAATAAATAATTTAAAAAATATAAAAAGTTGCTACAAAATAGCACAGTAAAATGCGTTCATAAAATATATTAAATTTCAAAAAGGTTTTTTAAGTAGTACAGTTTTGGGTGAACAGCACCCTTATAAATTGATATGGGTAATAAATATTATTGTTTTTATTTAAATAGAGCTTATTACATTTCCATTTCGACATTCGACAAGATCAAAACATTTACGTATCCCACAATATTACTTAAGTTAAACTTTCCCATTTTTTGTAAATATACATAAATTATTGCAACACTGTGTAAAATCGCTTTAATATTTTCGAGCTTAAAATCATTAAATAAATTAAAATGTACTTTTTCTTATTCTATTTCGAACCCAGTTTTGTATGGTAGGTTAATATTATTCTTACAGAGCGATTTTACACAGCTTTTAGGTAACATCTTGCGTTAACAAATCTGGATAGGTTTAGTATCTGACAGCAGAGGTTGGGACGCTGGCTCCGGGCAATTCTGGGTCGGGTAAGGTGTTGTCTTTGCCCAACATTTTGTTGGCGAGTCCACCGTTGGCGCTAGGTCTGGAGTGTTCTGGATCTTCGGATACTGGGCTGTCGTCTTTGTCCAACATTTTTTTGGGTTGGTTTCTACTGACGATGCTGTAAATATTTAGTGTGGATTTAAATGGTGTTTAACATGTTGGTATGGAGATTTCCTTTCATTCTTAAATAAATGTTGGTATTTAGTAAAGTTTCAATCGAAAAATATCTTACATTTTTGGAGAAGTTCCACAAGCACAATTGATTCTTCCAATTTTTTTACAAATTATCACTACGTTTTTCAACTACGGTATCCATAAAAAGATCTTTTGCTAGGGACAAAATCGTGAAGGAAATCTCCATTAAGAAAATTTGTACTCACATAAGATTGACAAAGGACTTTGAAGACCATAGATTTGACATATTCAAAAGAATAAAAATATAAAAATGTTGTTTAGAATACACATTACTATATTACAGTATTACCCAACTGATATGGCGCGTCGTGAATCTTCGTTCACACAGTAAAGAAAGTATGGCCCCGAAGATTAACAAAATAATGCTTAAAACTTACAATCAACCTTAGATCACTACTGTAAGGTCCATAATACACTGCAGCTGTTAGTTCCGTCCCACTCGCAAGTCACGCTCGTCCGCACGGCGCGCGCTATCATGACGGCAGCTGCAGACCAATAGCATTACCCGCGCTTTGAAAATGTATCTTCTGCGCAGGTACATCGGTAAGCCATATTAATTGGGTACTACTGTACTATAAAAACTTACGCAATAAGCAGTTAAATATTTTTAAACTTTCTGTTGATCTATACAGATTAATAATATTTGATTCTAAACAACATTTGAAAATAGAGTATCGATTTGTACAAGTGTTTTCTCATAAACTAAACTACTAAGCCTTGTCGCTAGCTGCCTAAATTGTTTTGGACACGTCAATTTAGTCGAACAATGTTAGTAAGTGCTATTTGTACAATACATAGTTATTTTCATGCAATATCCTAAAAATCCTTCAGCAGTGCAGAACCACATGCTGCTGTTATGTACAATGTCAAACATGCATTAACGAACATGAAGATTTATTCATTATATTCATGTAACTTTGCGAAAAGTTATTCCCACATATAGGCTGCTCCAAAGCACCTGTATATGCTGGTTGAGCACAATATCAGTCCATATCCAACGAAGTTTTCAATAACTCAGATTTTAATAGATAACCCTTATTTTAAAGTAATAAAGTTAATTTTTCTTTGGCATTCTATAACGTCAATAGTACATTGACTCGCATACAACATGGAATTTTAACCAAATTCTGCACATCAAAATGCACCTTAAAAATAAATGCACACAGCACCCTAGCTGCGACCTAAAAAGCGAAGCTGCTATCAAATGCACATAAAATGTCCTTAATCTCCTGTAAATGAAACTGGAAACCACCACCAACATAAACCCCATTGCGATGATATAAATCGTAGACATACCTCCCATACTGAGTAGACATAACGGAATGGTGATCGTGGCATAAATTTTATATGAAAACAAAAAAGAAAATATGACTTTTAGAATCATTTTCAATGGTAACATTTTTAATATATCAGTTTGTTTCGCTAGATGCTGAAGCGACGGGTCGCGTCGGTGATCCTTGTTTTATTAAAATCAATATACCTACAACCTGTATATTGGTAAGACACTAACAAGCTTGCAGGACTTTATTGGTAAAACACTAACAACCTCTCAGGACTACATCATAAACAACAACTTTTGTTCTATGACATACCAAAAACAAACATTAAAGATTTCGTTGCCTCCCGTGCACTGAGTATATTGATACGCGTAGATTTGGTAACATTTAGAGTATTGAATTTAAATATTTTATTTATGTATGAATGTCTAAAAAGTAATGAAATCTAGACAAAGTCGTGCCAAGTCTAAGGTTCCTTACTGCGATTTCTTTATTATTATAGTTAATGTTGTGTGACTTGGCCGTTGAACATTCTTTATACGTTAGTGGGTACAAGTACAGATTGGTGCAATGGTGTCATGGAACACCTGGTTTTGTACCCTTGTGTTCCCTTCAACGGCCAAGTCACACAACATTAACTATAATAATAAAGAAATCGCAGTAAGGAACCTTAGACTTGGCACGACTTTGTCTAGATTTCATTACTTTTTAGAGATAAACAAGACATTTCATCGAGACTTGGCTAGTTTTTTACAGAATGTTTTTGATGGGATTTCACTTCTTTTTGTAGAAAATGAAGCGGCCCACCAAGTTGAATATTTTTTGTAAAGGCGGTATGTCGATATCTCTAATAGTTTGGTTGGGCTCTTGTGTTTTCTAATCGGGGTCACCAGGTACTCCAGATCTTCGATTATCCTGGTTTTTATAGTTTTCCCTTTATGTGGTCATTAAACCCTAACTCTGTACCAAATTTCAGCTCTCTGAGTTTACGTTGCATGCGTTCGGGTCTTATCCAGAGGCTCTCAAATAGGGGCCTGAAAATGCGGCGAAATGGTTCCAGTAAAGGATGGTACGGCAGTGTTTGATTCGCGCTCGACTCGGCGGGGGCACTGCCGTGCCCCCCGATTGTCCTGAGAGGTTGTTAGTGAAGGTTGTTACCAATCACCTTGACGATGTTATTATAGGGTAACCCATCACGGCTTTGATACAATAAAATAAATATTTAAGGCCATTTGCATAAGTAAAATTACTTGAGGGAAGGAAAACCTGTGTAGCTTCAAACTACAACTATTTGTAATTATAATTTTTACAGTCGATATTTTTCCTTTTATGATAGACTAGTTTTCACTCCGTGGTTCTCCTGGGACAAAACTATCCTATATGTTCCATATGGTTGTACAGTTGAGGCTTCAAGAAGTAATATAAACGTAAACGAAAAAACACATTTGTATAGTTCAGTTATTAATTATAAAGGTGAATTTTTATTTCTAGCCAGTGTGGGCAACTTCTGAACAGATCACAGGTCTTAGAGAAAAACGCTGAAAGGAACCCCGAGCTGCATTTTGAAGAAAATTAAAATGCGATTAAAATTTATTTAAAAAAAAAAGTATTTTCGAAGATATTGAATTTAAAAAAAAAAAAAAAATCGAAATTCTGCTTCTTCGTCACAATATGAACAAAATTATGTAAGACAATCTTGCTCTCAAGTTGCTAGAAGTTATCCAAAATATTATTTTATATTTTCCTTGACCATGGTTTTATGCTGCGTAAAGTTTGACGAGGTGGAGTAGATCTCGCAGGGACCTCACTATGTTTAGCCATAAAGAATTGGCTCTTAGCATTCTGACAAAAAATTTGAGGTCAATTTTGATAACTTCTAGCAACTTCAGACCAGGATTGTCGTACATAATTTTGTTCGTATTGTGAAGTAGAAGCAGAAAAAGAAAAAAAAAATTTGAAAAAAATTAAAAACACATTTTTTTTCTTTTTTTTTAATGGCATTTTTATTTTCTTCAAAATTTAGCTCGGGGTTCCCTTCAGCGTTTTTCTCTAAGACCTGTAGTTCAGAAGTTGCTCTCACTGGCTAGAAAAAAAAAACACCTGTATATTGAATTAATATTAATGATACATATTTTTAAATTAATATATTAAATATAGTATAGTATAACAGTATAGCATGATTCGTCTATTATTTTGAAAATAAATATTTTCTATAAAAGCCATGCGAGTTTTGTAAAAAATACCAAAATAATCGGAACAAAAAATTCTTCGGTAATATCAGTTGTTTCATCTTCTTACCTATAGGTATGTTTTTTTATACGACGTATTCGGTAAACAAACATACGGCCCGCCTGATGGTAAGCGGTTACCATAGCCATATAGACGCTTGCAACACACGAGGTATCACACACGCGTTCCCGACCCTTCCCACCTTCTGGCGACCTTACTCACGCGCAAGAACACAACATAAAGTTATTTGACTGCGGTATTCTGTAAGGTTCCTCCCCAGTCGAGCTGCTCTTTGAGCGAATAAACGCTATGCTCTATCTCTCTTTAGTCTCTCTGTGGTTTTAATACCTATCCGAACATTCTGTATTCATTTCTGACCAAATCATAAATTGTAATCTAATATTATGTAATACTGATATATGATAATGATCACCTAAATCGATCACACCCAAACACAAAAAAAATATCAAATGCAAAAATCAACAATTCATCACAATAACAATATGACTATACCCCGGCATTCAAACACGATAACAACCCATAGTTTTGACAATGGATACTCACCACCATTTAATCTTTTGGAAGATGTAGATCGCCGTCATTGGGATCGGCGTCATGATGGCCACTGATACTGGCACCACTAGAAATACAAGCAATAAATTAAAAAATAACCGGCTAAGTGCGAGTCAGACTCGGACACGCAGGGTTCCGTACAATATTAACTAACTCAACTTTGCTATAAAACAAAAAACGGCAAAAAAAGACGTTTCTTGTATGGACGCCCCCTTTAATCTTTTGTTATAGCGGTAATAGTAATACATGTCACAGGTTGGTAGAGGAGGGCACTATAGAAAATCTCAGTAGACATCAAGGGGGTATGTCTACCTATTACCGTTCATGAGATACAGTCCACTGACAGACGGACAGTGGAAGTTTAGTAATATCTCGTTGGGCACCTTTTGGGTACGGACGTAGCCCTAAAGAGAACATTTTTTTGCAATTTGATGCTTGTCAACTCATCAAATCTTTTTTACTTTATCTCTCTAATTTATTAACATACAGTTATGCAACCTTAAAAATGAGTTATAATTGATCCATAGGTCGCTGGTTCATATCCGGCTCGAAGGACCAATGTTTGGGTCTGTTGAGGTCTTCGAATGATAAGCGGACTGTAGGTATATTAATTGGTTTATTAAACTGATTTCCAGTGAATTAATTATGTACGCCGCTGCTTGTCCCCGCATGTCGCGCGTGGACAACTAATTTCTAGTTTCTTTATAAAGGAGATGGTACCGATAGTATTTAATGATTGATTTTGACCGAAGCCTGTTTGGCCGAAGCTTCGGTCGGACACGATAAATAAGGAAATAAAGATGTATGACTCACCAGTGGCAAGATCAGCCTCAGGTTGTCCGAGCGCGTATCTGAGCAGGAAGATAGCGATGCCGGTGTTGGTCACACCCGTCTCTATGGAGATCGCTAACGCGTCTGCGTGCGGTTGTCTAAACAAACGGCCCAATAAGTAGCCCGCTGTGTAGCCCAGCCATGGTATACCCATACCTGCTGCTATTATCTGTGGTCGTTGGAATTTTTGTCATTTTAGTATTTTTAATATATAAAATTCTTCTGCACGTGTGATAGTTTAGAGAGCGCTGCAGTCGGTATCTAGGTTATATTATCAACTGCAGCGCCATCTGCCGGCCTGATTTGTGAATCTAAACCTCCCAGGGCGCCACCCAAACGCATACAAAAAAATCATTCAAATCGGTCCAGCCGTTTAGGAGTTCAGTGACATACACACGTACAATACCGGCCGACTTACGAACTGGTGGTAACTTCAGTAACTTTGACCTTCATAAGTCATCCTTCATAAGGACCTAAATTTAATAAATGGCTTTGACTTTGAACTCGTTTACAATATAGGGGCAGACTAATATTGCAAAAGACGTTTTTCATCTTGTTTACACATGCATGAAACTATCGTTAACCTCACTTTTTTGGAGGGTAATTAGAAAAAAGATACTCACATTCCAAGTAAACAACTCGAAGATATATAGGTTTGTGACGATGGCAAAAATAATGATAAATAACAGTAGTGTAGTCGAGAATCCCTTAAGAATTCGCACCATGAAAGCTGCCAATCTAGGAGTCCACTTTTGCATGGCCAACCCAATCCCCATGGGAATTATAAGACCTACAACGAAGGTCGCTATATTTCTGTACGGAACCACTATGTTGGCGTTACGGAACACCACTTGGCCGAGAGAGAAGAGCCACGCAGGCATTAATCCTGAAAAAATAAAAGTTACGGTTGTAGAGTGAAACTTATGTAGGTTGATTCAGTTTTTGAATAAAATAAGCTAAATATACAAAGAAAAAGTGTTATTAATAAGTTCTTTGTTAGAAATTAAATTTTTTATACAAGCTTTTGCTGAGTGACTGTACGTTTTGTTGACTGTACTTGCATTGTCATCCAATATACTAATATATACCAATACCAAATATCTAGTCAATCCGACCACTGGAAGTGGGTGAAATTCGACCAGCAAGATTCGACCCGAACAAACATACATACATACATTGCAAGTTAAATAAAAGCTTGTAAAAAATAAATAAAGAACTAATGGTTATCAGTGTGGTTTCTTTATAAAGTGGTTATTTTCTTGATAGAATACGTGAATTTTGACTTATAACTAGTGAAACCATAGATATACAATATTAATAGAGCGATTGTACTAGAGTATGAATCGTGACATGGGTATGATCAACACAGCCGCAACACGAACTGCGCTATAATAGTATTACTTATGAATTCCAAATTCTCATTTTTTATCGATACTTTTACCTAGATCAAATGACAAGGAACTCATATCGTATTTTTTCTGACAGTTGATTACTAGTATACGATAAATCTATGAATGTAGATATGCAAACTGTTCACGCTTTGCACTAGGTAATGTTACGCTATCGCTCTATTAACATTCTATCTCTATGAGTGAAGCTCATTCAAATTACATCTTACCAAATGAACATATAGTTGATATAGATGTCATGGCGAGTGACAGGTTGAGGTTTCCCTTGAGGATGAAGGTCCAGATGTTGGAGGCTCCACCGCCGGGAGAAACGCCTACGAAGAACATGCCCAAGTGCATGGCAGGGTTGTCCGGGAAGATCAAGTACCCCAGGCCAAAAGTACTCTGGGGATATTTATGTTGATTCGTTACTGTTCTGCTTTTTGTAGGATGGGTTTAGAAGAGACGTAGACGTATTCTCAATGTGCGTGTTGCACGCGCCAATTTACACCGTATTCCTAAAGTCATAAGGATAAAAATAGCAGAACGTGGTCCAACAGCAAAATAACCTAAACGAATAATGGATTTTGTTTTCTAAGTTGATAGCAATATGGTATAAATTAGAATTTGTGAAGCTTAAGACTGTGGAAACCCACTATAGTAAAGATGATGTTAGTGATAGTTTTCTTCCCCAATATTCATCATCATCAGCCCATAATGTCCCACTGCTAAGTAAGTACTGCAAAGACCACCTTATATAAACGAGGAAGACAAAGTTATGGCAAGATACTCTATCATATCACGTATGCCCACTGCAGATTGATGGAATATTTACTAACATTAAATAACCGAAGAAAATGGAATCTCAAACAGTATTCGTCTGTAATCATCAACACCAGCGTGAGGCTATCAGTCCACTACTGCTACTTTATGCATTAATTATTAATATGATAATCCCCAAAGATACATTTTTAATTAAAAGATACCATTTATCGAACATTGTTCCGATAAGACATTAATATCATTTATTCAATATGAACTTGAGACTTATGAATCGCGTGGTGGACAAAGTACGAATCTCCGGAATCGTATGTAGAGATCGTATCTTGACATATCATATTTTTTTAAATAGTAAAGTTCTCAATATACTTACGAGAGGCATAAAAACGTATTGTCCCGCTATTCCGATGAGAGGCCCGATAGGCCTCTTGATCACATTCTTAACTGTAGGCCAATCCATGGCGCAGCCGAAGTTTATGAAGATAAGGGATACCTGGAATATACCTGGTTTAGAATACTTGCGATGTTATGAATTTATTGACGATTTGGTAGAGATGTTAATTTCGTAAAACGCCAGTTCGGTCGCTCTAGCATCAAAGCTTTATAAATTCATGCTACCATTTAGCTACTTACAATATTTGGTTACGCGAAACCATAGAGTAAGAATATGAATAGAGTGATATCGTTATCGACACTACTTTGAGGAAAGCGTGAGCAGTGATCAGTTTATCATAGCATTCATAGATATATCGTTCACTAGTGATTTACAGTCAAAAAAAGTAGATATGAATTCCTTGTCATTTGTTTTCGGTAAAAGTATCGATTAAAAAACGAGAAATTGCCATTTAGTCCAAACTATGAACGCGCAGCTCGTTTCAATGCAGCGTTGCACATACCCGTGCTCAAGGCACATATTCAAGTACTGTCGCTCTATTAATATTATATCTCTATGCTATGGGCGAAACTTTATCTGGAATCACGTTTCGGCATGACCTGCGATATACTTATCAGTGTTAATTAACTGATTTAAGCTTGACGTGACTGAGTAGCACTGTGAATTATAGCTGCAATCTGAATATTACTTGCGTTTTTATATAAGCGACTAGCTGCCCGGCGCGACTTCGGTTGCGTGGTGTCCTACCCAATATATACCCTACCCTCAGCAACTTTCAATTTTGTTTTTCCATAAGAACCTTCTCTAGAGTATTAGAAAAAATGTACCTGTTTAAACAAACAAAAAAAACTCTTCCGCTTTATTATATTATTATATAGTATAGAAGTATAGATATTATAGTATAGATAGATACTGATATAGATACAGAATATTTGACTTTCTTTACCATTTTGAAAAAATTTGAAGATTGATAAGGGTTGTATCTGACTGCAGAAAATGATAAGATTTGTATATAGCGCTGCAAGTCATTGATTATAAACACGTGTTCATTTCACTATCGGAGAATATAATAACATAATATAAAAAAATCTGTATATTGATATACATATCTATACTAATATAGTTTTTTTAAACGCCCTAATCTCTGGAACTATCAGCCAAGTTCGAAAAATTCTTTCACTAATAAGAAGCTACATCATCTCCAAGTGATACATACTTTTTTTCACGGAAACGCGGGTGAAACCGCATGGGAGAGCTAGCAAGTATTAGAATTAATTATTTAGCCTATGCTATCTTACTAATGTTATGACTAGTTGCGCCCCGCGGTTTCACCCGAGGGATATGTTGCTTCCCGGGATTAAAAGTAGTCTGTGTTAATCCAGAACATATTCTATCAGCGTGCCAAATTTAACATTAGCATCCAAATCCGTTCAGTTGTTGAATCGTGATTAAGTAACAAACATTGATACATCCAAACATTCGCATTTATAATTGAAATTGCGAAAGTGTGTTTGTCGGTATATTATTTTTTCACGCAGCAACGGAGCAACAGATCGGCGTAATTTTGTATATGTAGAGATAGGTTATGGACCGAAGAGTAACATAAGCTACTAACTTATCCCGGTAATGGATTTTTAAGAGATACTCACAAATGTGGCAACACTGGCAACGAAGATCCTGTCGATGACTCGCTCCGGCCTGATGACAGTCACAGACATCGTGCCATTTGATATAGCGTGCGAGTCTACACCGCGTTGCGCCCGAAGTTCTATTGATGTTCTACCTGAAAATAAAAAAAACATATTTTAATAAAAAATGCATAAAACTTCGATTGTAGAATTGAATATCTATGAGACCTATTTCAACATGAGTCATTATTGTGAACAGGTGCTGGTCTGTTTGTATCTGCTATTTACCTAGCATTATTTTAATTTATCAAAACAACAACAAGCTTTTATTTAGTTTCACCAGTCCTGGTATCTGACTGTTTGTAATCAAATCTTGCAAGATAGAGACCCACTTCCCGGATTCCGATTGAGCTGAAATTTTGCATGCATAAATCGGAAACCAATGCAATATGATGGAGCCGAAACATGGACATGGGAACTCTGTAATAAAACAACGCAACCCCATCTAGTTTGGCTCGTTTGATTCCTCTTGACAAGGGCTCTGGTTCTAGGGTCTGATGATTAAGTTGGTCGACTACCTATTATAGCTATAAAAAAGCTTATCTTAGGCCCGTGTTATAGACCAAGATTCAAAACTTCAAGATCACAACGAGTTAATAGAGAAGAAACCTAATGTCCAAGTTACAGATTTCATATTCAATTATTTCAGTCGTAATATTCTATTGATTCTAGTAATTTAATATCTTAAAAAAACGAAGTGCTATTTTAATGAAAACTAATATGCCAAAATCTTCAAACTCTTTATGAGTCTATTGCCGGTTCTTCCCAGCACGGTAGCCTTCCAAACCGGTGTTAGGAAACGTAATAGGAAGGCTATTTTTGAAAATAACAGAAGAAATATTTAAGTCAATACTCAAACACTGAGTCACACATTGAGTACCAAGCACGAGCAAGACCTTTGATTAAAATTAGTAAATATACAAGTGTTCACATATTATTAGATGTTATTTACTTATCAACTAAGAACGTATACTTAATAACCCGTTCAATATGTACCTAAAATATAAACACTTGATAAAATATTTTTCATTATCACCGAAACGAATTTAAATTAGGTATAAGGTAAAGTAGAGACATACAAGATAGACTTCCGGTTTGAACAGCGAAATTTACATTTACTTTCAAAAGATATGTTGATATAGGTGTATCTATTTCACGGCGAACATTCACTAGGTACATATAATTTGCATAACAATTTCTTTATGACTTCACTATATTAAAGTATAAACATCATTTATGTTTACACTTTAAAAAAAGGTGAAGTTCATAACTTCTATGAGAAATTATGTGAAATTCTCAATTTTATAGAGTTGTTGTTAGGGATATTTTTTCACGACTAACCGAAAAAAGACTAACAAAATTGTTTTCGCAAATAAAGACTTATTGGTTACCTAAGACAGTTTCGTCGCATCTCCTATTGATTCAGATTAGTTGAACAAAACATACAAAATGTCTCACAGCTTTAGTAAACAAATCGTTTTTGAAGGCAGTATTAGGTATTTTGGTTTTATGGTTTTTATAATTATTCATATCAGACGTAATCTTACATTATTATTTTTAGTCATTTGTTTTTATAACATAAACGTATCAGATTTAATTCAAATGTAGACTGAAAAAAATAACAGCCTATATTCTCTTCTCGTTCGTACGTTATATTGTCGAAATAGACCGGCTATCACTACTGGTTCTAATCGAACAGGGATTATATTATCTCTATTACCTTTCTATAAAATTCAGCACTAAAATCGATCTATGTAAATCTATATTACTCATATCATAGAGTTGTTACCAAGGAGATTAGATAGAGTATATAGCTTTTCAATTGCTAAGAATTAATTTCATCAAAACTCCTGAATCAAAACTTACAAATTAAAAAAATACAGATGAAATGGTCACGCAAATATCGTCACCTTACTGTCATTGTCAAACAATGTTAAGGTATTTACAGTAGTACCCAACTGATATGGCTTACCGATGTACATGCGCAGAAGATGCTTTTTCAAAGCGCGGGAAACGCTATTGGTCGGCAGCTGCAGCCATGTTAGCGCGCGCCGTGCGGAGGGGCGTGACTTGCGAGTGAGACGGAACTAACAGCTGCAGTGTATTATGAACCTTATTTATAGTAGTGATCTAAGGTTGATTATAATTTTTAAGCATTCTTTCGTTAATCTTCAGGGCCATACTTTCTTTTCTGTGCGAACAAAGATTCACGACGCGCCATATCAGTTGGGTACTACTTTACATGACCATTTAATCCATCTGAGTTTTAGAAATCAAAGGCAAGAATCCATGAATTTTCACAAAGTCCGCCATGTTTTTCGTCAAATGTCTAATTCGACATCGATGTCGTAAGCACGAGAACGTCGACACGGGAATCATTGGCATGGACTCGATTTTTTCGCAGGATTAATGCCCACAAAGGCCAATACAGAGACAATTTCCATTTTTTTTATACGTCTATGTCGGTAAACAAGCTTACGGCCCGCCTGATGGTAAGCGGTTACCGCCGCCATATGGACGCTTGCAGCACACGATGCATCGCTAACGCGTTACCGACCCTCCCCTAGGAGCTCTGGCGACTAATACAACTTTACACAAGATAAAGTTATTTGGCTGCGGTATTTTGTAAGGTGGTACTTCCCCAGTCGAGCTGCTCGAATAAACGCTACGCTCTACCTCTCTTTAAAATAATAAATATGTGGTTCTTACCAAGGAATTTGCCGACGACTCTCATCCTGCCTTGCCACCGATTATTAGTGACTTCAGTTTCCGTGATGCGATACGTTGAGTTCCATTCAGGCTCCGTCACATGATCACTGCCAGTTTGTAACGTCATCACATCGTCTACCTGTAGACCTTGGCCTGTGGAAATTTCCATAAATATAATTCAAAGGGATACCTACATAGTGGGAATACCTACTAATATTATTAAAGAAAAACTGAGTGTCTTATTTACATATATTGTCTATTTCTTGATAGGTACGTTTTCGATTTTGATTAAAATTGCCAGAACAAAAGCTTGGATTTCGAAGATGGATATAGGATACTTTTTTATCCCAGAACGTGCATAAATACAAAGTAGAGTAAAATGATAGGTCTTGGCTTTTATCTATCTACTAAGCCGTTTTCGTCCCACGTCAAACTTACTCAACATTATTCAGTTGAGTTCATCTACTTGCAACCTTATCCTAAGCATATTTATTTCAAGGGAAGTAGAAAGTCTTAACAATGTTTTTATATCACAAGTTTGACAAGGCGGCAGTTGTTTCGATTGGAAACTAATCACCACCGCCTAGACATTCGCAATACTTGGATTGCCTACCGACCTGCAATAATAAGAACTCTTTTCACGCTTTTTCAACACTTAAACTTACAATAAGTTTATGTGTTGAAAAAGCATAAGTTTGAGTGTTGAAAAAGCATAAGTTTGAGTGTTGAAAAAGCATAAGTTTGAGTGTTGAAAAAGCATTAGTTTAAGTGTCAGTTGACAATTTTTAGACGACCACAGATTTCAATCTTACCTTCTACATTAATATCGACATAGTAGTACTCCTGCATGTTGACGGTGACTTCGGGCGGCGTGAATGTGGCCGTGAGGGTGGGCGCCACCTGGCACAACACCCACAGGGGACATAGCGCCAGCATATACAGGATGATCAGGTGCAATGGCCATATCGGACACATCTTGGTCCAGGGTCTGTCAGCTTAGTGGATCTGAAAAGAAGAGGGCTTATGAGTAGGGTACATAAAGCCATGGTTTTAGGTCAAAGGTGATGAGCAAACATAGACTCCACAGTGATTTAAAAAAAGAAAAAATAACATTTTATCAAATGTATACACAACGCAATTAAATACACATTGCAAAATTTTTAGAAACAAAAGAAACTTACATAAAATTATAATGGTTGTGATGTGTGTGGAATCAGAAATGTAAGCCCCGTAACCGTACAGGGGCCCTAGACTCGATGGTTGACGACAATCGTCATCGTTAGTAAACGATCAACCTTTGTATGGGATTGGCATTTTAAATCGAAATATCACGTGATTTTAAACAATCCGATTGTCGACAACCATCTTGTCTAGGGGGGCAGGGGTTTAGACCTAAAATTTTTATATCTCATTCTGTCATATTAAGTTATAGTTTTATTCAGTGCTTACATATAGCGTTTGGCGTTGTAAATATGTATTAGCATGCAAATTATGTTTCACTTATTAGTTTCCGAGCAACAAAAATGACGACGTCGTTTATAGACATTGAGCTATTATTACTATACTACGTAGTAATAATAGCTATTATTACTACGTAGTAATAATAGCTCAATGTTTATATATCTCTAAAAACAGATAAAGGGTCAATGCCCATAATTTTTATATAACAATTGTTGTTTTATAGATGTTTCTGTTTAAGTGATACGTAATTATTTAAGTACCTAAATAGGTAAATTTAGTTCAAGAAACCTTTAGTAAAATAAAACGTTTTAAAAATAACGTTTACGTTGCAATATCAAAATAAATCGGTAATCTATTATCCCAAAAAAACTAACGTCACAATTACTAACAAAAATCGTTTTATTATAGAATTCTCATATTTTTAGCCAACTTAAATCAACTCACCCTATGAAGTAAAAAATACTGTAAGCAGCTTAAATATAAGTATTTATAAAATTAATTATTTAATCAACACATCCACATTTTGACACAAGCCCCCTCATAGAAGCGACAGTCACGAGTAATGAAAAAAATTCAAGTTCATTACAACTGATTACATAATATTATCATTTGGCGATAATTTAACAGCTCGTTATCATCTAACACTTCCTTATTGGTGGGAGTTAAAGACCATTATCGAATAGCTCCAAGAAGATATTCCATAACTTTTAGGAAATCAGAACGTTATTGAAATGAGGGTTTCTCGTGGATTTAGTCACGTAGAGATAAGAACGATTGATTCGCACGATAATTAATTAATCCGTGCATTATTAGCGATTAGATGGCTGCTTATGCCCAGTTTCAATAAACAAAAACGAATCGTTTTGCTTACCAATGGTAGGTTTTTTTATTGCCAAACTGGGCATATAGATCATTTCGTAAGCTAATTTTACCTGTGATAGCTACTTCCATATGGGAGGGTCTGCTATGCAAAGCTTTGAGGTATTTGCTTCATTATTAGTAAAGATATAAGAGTCTTAATTTTAATAAATCTTAACCGATACCGGTCCGTAAATTATTGAAACCGGGCCTTAGTCAACAGCTACAGTAGTATCCAACTGATATGGCTTACCGATGTACCTGTGCAGAAGATACTTTTTGTAAATTTTCAAAGCGCGGGAAACCGCTATTGGTCGGCAGCTGCCGCCATGTTAGCGCGCGCCGTGGGGAGGGGCGTGACTTCCGAGTGAGACGGAACTAACAGCTGCAGTGTATTATGAACCTTATAGTAGTGATCTAAGGTTGATTGTAAGTTTTAAGCATTCTTTCGTTAACCTTCGGGGCCATACTTTCTTTTCTGTGCGAACAAAGATTCACGACGCGCCTTATCAGTTGGGTACTACTGTACCATCTAGCTAGGCGCACAAATGCCCGGTTTCAATAAACAAAAACGAATCGTTTTGCTTACCAATGGTAGGTTTTTTTATTGCCATTGGTTACTTTTTTATAAAAATTTCAGTTATATGAAATTAAAAAAACTTGTTATTCGCAAAAAAACTTAAAAAACCTATTCTACCAAGTGGATAGAGTTGTAATTTAAAAGTGTTTCCTTACAGGGATGTTAAATTAAATGTATATTAGATATTCAATTCACGATCCGATCGGACGGTATTGATGCTGATCGCAATAAGAAATTGGCCTTGGATATGAACCTGTGAACGTGGATTGAATGGTTGATTTATTTGTAAGTCGAGTGCTGGGCGACATTGAACTGCATTGATAAATATCATTAAAACTATAAAAAACACAGGACATGCGAAAACATGTTATTGTTTTTGTGTATCAATTGATATGGGTAGTGCGGGCACAATCCATCTGTCGTGTGGGCGAAGTCATGCGATGCCACTCTGAAATGAATTTGGAGAAAATGGACATGCCTACTAGTTCCGTACATTCGTGGGCAAAAAGGACATAATGGTGCCGATTCTGTTGTAAATCGCACTAAACTAATTTTAGTCACATCTCATCTCTTTCTTACGAACATGATTGAAAAAGGATAGAACATATTTTAAGTTGTCAAATTAATCTTTGCCGTCTTATTTTGCGTGTATTTAGGCGTAACCGCGATAGATGGCGACTAAAATTATATTGAAAGCAAGCATTGGACTAATTTGACAGGACTAAATTTCTTACACCCTTTTCTTATGTTCTTTGTAGAAAGAGACATAGTGACATTAAAATTAGTTTAGTTGTGAACAACAGAATCAGGGCCATTGTGTGTTAACAAATATTCTCAGCAACATAAAACATCGACTATTGTGTTAAAACTATTTTTTATGGTTTGGTCATAATGACTTTGCGCTAATACTTGAGTTTTAGTTAAAAATAAGTATCTAGGTATTCAGGCCCCTCTTTTTCATCGTGGGGCCCACTAGTTCCTGCCAGATCACCAGCCGATAACCAATATTACTGATAAATATATCATAATATTATATAGTCTCAGACATAATGCCAGTGGTCATAGTCGTAGGGGGCCGTCCATCGGTCAAAGACGGCACATTAGGCGCCGATCCCGCAGAGAGAGTTCTAGGGTTCCGAGTTCTGCATTCCGCGTTGACTATTGTGCACACAGCAAGCAGTCTAGAGTTCTGCAATATTCGCTACTGATCGCACATCATACACTTTTTTTACTTTCAAAGGCCCCACATAGCTTACAGTCAACGCGGAATGCAGAACTCGGAACGCAGAACTCTAGAACCGACTATTGAATATTCTGTGCTAGAACTCTCTCTGTGGGATCGGCGCCTTAGGTAGGTACTAAGGATCTATTAAAAACTCACCCGAATCAAGCGATAGCGCAATTTAAAAGCTAATTTATGTCATTATAATGGATACTGTATAGCTGGCACTAGCTTGGCATGCATGCAAAAAAATAGACCAACAAAAAAGTAATAGAATAATATTGATGATGGAGAATGATACAAAAAAGTTCAGAAGCGGCAGACATAATATTTCTTCCCGACATGATTTTATGTATGTAGAATAAGAATTAGATGATATCACGGCATCCAATTGTGGGGGTCATAGGGGTCGTTCACTCGTATTGGATTCTGCAGTCCAAATAAAATTTAAAATCTGTCGCCAAACACCTATAACGGTGTATTGGCGGCTGCACTGAGAGCCAGTTCCCGCCGGCTTACCACCTTCGGCCACATCACGATAAGATAATGTCAAACATAAAAATAAGAATATCTTAATTAAAGAAAGGTTTTATGACTAGCTGACCCACGCGGTTTCACCCGCGTAAGGTTTAATTTATTTTGCGCGGAATCCAAATTTATTTTGCTAAAATAAAAGTAACCTAAGTTACTCCTTATAGCATCAGCTATCTGCTAGTAAATTAGTGTTCTAAATGCTCTAAGGTACATACCTTCTGCTCTAGACTACACAGGTAGTCTATAGCAGAACGTGTTGAAGTAAATGTCATAATAAAATCAGCAGATCGATCGATCAATGTGCCAATCAATGTACGTCTACCAATCGACCTAGGCAACCAAGAGTGCTAGTCAGTATACAAATAATAGGTACATCCATTTATAAATGTTACAATATTTCAATAGTTGCCCCAATATTTCATTGGTTTTACATTACATCAGCCATTTGAAGATTAAAGTGGTACTAATTTGCTTAACCACGATTTAAGCACCAATAAAATAAGATTTGTCAATACAAATACATGTTTTTACTTTCGTATTCGTAACGTAACGTCTCGATATATTGAGCAAAGCGTTAGCAATTATTATATTCTTGGATCACTGTGAAGGTCACTTATTCGTATTAACTATATAATATATACTTCGTGACATATGCATACCTACTCTATTGTGATACTGCGTTTTGTATAAGAACTCGTTTTTTTTATAAATCCCTCATCATGACAGAGGGCTAACAACAATATTATTATAAGCTTATTTGACTTTTGTCCCTCTTTGACATCCGGCGTCAAAACAGGACAAAAGACAAATAAGGTTATTTTAACCTTGTTTTAAGAGCTTGTAGTAGGCCCCCAGGTTAACACACAGGTTTCTTACCGTAGGTATCCTCTAAGAATAGGTTTCTCAAAATTTTACTCCTGAAGTTTAATGGTGGATCGCTGTTGAAACTAGTGATGGAACTAATTTCTCTCCTAACACGATAACTTATAGTTATCGTTTTCTCAATTTTTTACACTCTAGCTAGGTACTGAAAGGCATTCTCACTTTCACTACATTTAATACAGAATATTCCAAGTCAATGCTCTCAATTCTCAAGGCAAACTAACAAAAGTAGATATTATAACCTATTAAAAATAATTGGCTATTCGTGAGTAAACACCTGAAATAACTAAAATACGTTTCGTATAACGTTTGTTTGTGTTTAACTTCCTTTGAAATTGATTATCTTGACCTTTCGCAGTCAAAATATTAATTGAAGTGAAGCAAATGTACATCCTATAAGTGAAATATAAATAACTTAAATTGTTTACTACTAAACTACAGGCACGCTATGACGGTCGTTTTGACAAGGTGTTCCTATCTCCTTGTGTCGCTATATATATATATTAGGTAGCCGTCAAAAGTCAAAACAGCCAGCATATTGTGCCGGTAGCCCGTGTGCCGTTAGAGCGGTTTCGCACTACGTCCGATCCGAATCCGATCAAAATTCGTGAAAATATGGTCCGGAGTAGTCGTAGTACTATTATGCACTGGATCCGATTTCTCTTCGTCATCCGTGAATCTCCATTTCGGAAGTTGACGCCCATTGAAAGGACTCATGATCAACGACGTGAACGCTCTACTGTGGTTTTGCGTCAAATAATGACTGAATTACGGATTTGGATCGGATGTAGTGCGAAAAGCAATATCCGAATTCGGTCTAAGTTTTCTAGATCAGCGGGGTTAAAAACGAAGAGTTGCGCAATATTGCTGAAAGGAATTCATTTCCCGAATTCCTAGCAGATCTGACGCAATTCCTATAAATTTTGGTAAAATGGTCACTAATTTCATGCAATTCAATTCATTAGCTGATTCTAATTTGACATTAATGTTACAACACCAAAAATAAAAAACCGTAATTTACCGGTAAGTTTTTCTATTATAATTTTTATGTCGTAAGAAAGAACTAATAGAGAATTCACGTATTAAAATTATGATCTTAAACATGTATAACTATAAAACGTTTATATAACTGCAATTACGTATCTAAAATGGGAATTCATAAATGAATAAGAAAATATTTTCATCTTCGACTGGCAATAATATGGTCATTCGTCCGTCAATGTCACTAAGTTATATATATTTTACCTACGTATAGGTAGTAAATAATACTAATTTCTTTTGAATTTTATCAAAAGTACTTTAAATAAGATAAATTCCGTCATTATTTAGTCTAAATAACGGATTATTATGAATCAATCACGTGAAATGTGCAGGGAAGAAAATTTTTGTGTAGGACAAATAACAAGAAGAAACATTTCGTTCATTCGTTATGAAGACTTTTTAAACTAAAAAAGCCGAGTATTTGCGAAGACAAAGTAGTAATTGCATAAATATCCTCTATACATGATAAATCATTATGAGGACATTTCACCAAAGTTCCATGTTGAAGTTTCTAGTTTTATGAGAGTGAGTTCGTAAATATCATCAATAAAAGCATAATCTAGCATATTCCCAACCTAATCTCAACAAAAGAATATACTATTATTTCTATTTATACCATAAATTATTGAATAATAAGCCCCAAATAATATGTTCAACAGAAACTAGGTTTTTTTTATATGAAACATGCAATGCATGTAAAGTGCATAACTAAGACCATTATTAATTAACTTCCCCTTGTTAGATAGGTGGTGGTAGGTTAGGTAGATGATACCTACTATTGATGATGTGCAAACAATAATATAATCAACAAATAATATTACTTTCAGGTTATAAATTACCCGAAGATAAAGATAATTGTACATGGGATTACCAAAAGGATATTTATATTATAATTACTATGGCATCTGTCATCATCATGCTGCTAATATGATGGGGAAAGGACCACAGAGAATTTGGGAGTTGGCGTTGCTATCATGCCTTAACATTACCTACACTAAACTATAATGTTGATAATACTGTAATAAAAGTTACGCTGATTTATTTACTTTTGTCTTTTATTTACCCTATGTGTATCTCTTTGTGTCACTGTGACTAGTCTTCGGCAATATATACCAACACAGATATATATATACTCTAGTAATACCTTTGATAGAAAGTAGATCTGCGGATATAATTCCTCAAAACCCTAAAGCTTATTCTATTAAAATTTAAGCTGCAGATCTTAAAGCTTTTTGTTATTATTAGTTCTAATCTTTATAAAAAATCAAATATATAAGAAACTGGCTGCATGAAAGATGCACGCACAGCTCAAACCGCAGAGTACAGAGATACTTGAACTTTTGCACACATATTCCTTATAACATAGGCAACTACTAAGGTCTTTTCAAAATTCAACCCCTATGGGGATAAAGAGGGGTTTCTGGGTGGAAAAATAGTATAATATTAATCATGTAAAAATTACGATAGTACTATGTTAGGTTATCATAAAATTTATGGTCAAAGAACTTTATTGGTAGCCAATAACTTTTAACATTCCATAAAATGGTTTATGGGTGTTAGAAAAACCTCGAAATTCCCTCATTATTCATTGATTTTCAACAAAATCTCTAAATTGAATTGTAATAAGTTGCTCCTCGATATCCTCTTATGATTCTACTATTTGACACAAAAGCAATTCCTATTTAGTGAGCCATTTTACGAATCTCCATAGAAAACTGTCAAAACAATGAATTACAGAATTAGAATCGTATTGAGATCATATCCTGAATTGCCTACTAAGTGACCATTTTACGATTTGTAATTCAATTCCTAATGGGAACTCAATCCGATTCGGCGTTTCCTTCCTTTTTAGCCCCCCAGTATTTTCACGGATTCAGATCAGACGTAGTGCGAAACCGCTCTTAGTTTAGTTGCACCTTGCGGTTTAACTCGCGTTCCTAGAATTAAAGTATCTTTTGTTTTATCAACTGCGGAACCATCCAAACCGGTATTAGAGTCAGACTATTTATAAATACTTGTACTTGTAAAGGACAAGGGCTATTTGAATTTAAAAAAATCTAGTAAGCTGTTTAACAAGCGAAGCTTCCGTAAAATGACTGATATTCGAGTATGATGGAATGTCAACCATGCACCTAGCGGTAGGCAATGCAACACACCTCATTGGCAGTTGGCAGGCAGGCCGTGTTCGATCGTTAAAACTTTTTTCATTTTGGTCCCCATCCAAAAGGTGCATTAGAAATGCCTTCTTCTGCTTCAAAAATATTTTCATATTTCCGGGTAAAAATATGTACTTTAGCCGTAAAACTAAGCAAACGAATGCCTAATCTCTTTCGCTTTTATAATATGTATTAGTAGAATTACGTTCAGTATTACGTACGTGCTATTTAATGATGTAGTTCAGTTTCCTCAAGTTGTTAATGAAAACATAGACAAAGTACCTTATACTCGTATAATTATAATGACCTATTGACTTTACTGTACTATTATTTGTACAATACTAATGCTACTGGAAAATCCAGACTGAAATTATAATACACTTACTAGCATTTTGCTCCACCGTTGCACCCCCGATCGTCTATTTTGCCCTTGGGGTAGAATTATGAGAAAACTTCCTTAGTGAATGACTCTTTAGTTCTTTACGTTCGGGAATCTGTGAGCAAAATATCGCATTGTGCGGTTACAAAGGAGCTTTCTACCGCCGACGCTCAGGTTGTGGAATGAGCTCCCGTGGTTTTACCAAGGAAGTACAGCATGAGGTACTTCGAGAAGGGTATGCAACACGTGATTGACAACCCTGGTGGAAAAGTAGGTATCTTTCTTAAAAAAAAATATTTTTAAAAGAATAATAGCATAAACAAATAAACTAACCCAATTATTCAAATTAATACAGTAGGTGCTTTGTTGGCAAACAAAATACACTTAAATTCATTCTACCTATGTGTACCATTGTACCATAAAGACCTGCCTGGGAATGAAACTGTCCTTCATAGTGTTGTTCTGTACTTATACACTAGTACATGGTATGCTAGTACACTTACTACTTTATTTTTTATATAAGTTTGGCTACTGATCCGCGCATAGTGATAACAAAGCCTAAGATGAGCACGCTTATCCAGAAAAAACCTATTCGCCTAGCCCGCCCTTGCTGTCAGGAATTTGGAAAGGGTATTTAGTATACGACAGGTGTTAACTAGCTGTAGACATAAGAAAGTCTAGCTTGTTTATGAGATACTCCCTCATTATATTAAGACTTCTCTCGTAGTTAAAATAATTCGACGGGTACAATATCGGTAATCATCAATGGTGCCGATTCTGTTGTACACCGAACTAAACTAAACTAAATTAAAATTCACCTTATTTTAATTAAGGATTTTTTAAGAGCTATTCTGTTGTCACATCGAACTAAATTTAAATTTAGAAATGACAGGATTAATTTTGATTTTGACAGCTCTTAAATTGAATTAATGAGTGTTACCAGCACAGAAAAATAATGAACGAATGATATAAATTTTAATGGAAGAATAATTAAAAATAAACATTTAGTTCATAAATATCATAAAAAAATGTATAATTATGGCAAGAAAAGAGTATATATTTGTGTTCTTTTCCAATAACGCGTAATAAAGTATGTTGAATATCTTGATTACCTGTGGAATACAGGCATAATAAATATATTTTTAGCCTGGCGAGTTTAGTACCTAGTATAGTAGTTGTTTTACCCTTAAAAGGATAGGCAAGGGTTATTCAACCATACAGCCTTTTCATATGATGTTATTTCTTTGAATATTCTGTTTGTCGATTTCGATCCTATGGTGGTCGAGTTTTAGTTGTTTCTTCTTCTTAGTTTTAAGTTTCGCAACCAAATCCAAATTAAGACTTATTTCTGCCAGTGTCGAGTTATATTATAATTTCCAGTCACAACAATTATCACTTTCACAGTCCTCAGTCAGTCACCGTCCAATAAAGTTATGTTTTACTATAATGGTAGTAATTGTACTAAAACCCTTCATAGACTTTTTGAGACAACTTGAAAAGTCATGATACACATAATTCATTTCATTTCACTTCACTGGTACACATGGATGATCTTTATTGGGTGAAATACCACCGAAAATACACAATAGAACAAAATACACGAATTCTTGAAAATAAAAATGAAAACGCAACGTCACTCTACAAGCTCTCGCGAAAAAGTTGTTTACCTTTGCGACGAATCAGCGATAGCCGCAACCACTAATGCAAAATTAACTTAAATTAAATTCTCGCCCTATAACAGCGATTTTCTCACCGGGCCAGATAAGCTTGTGGCACTATAGTGGTATATCGTTGGAAGTACAAAAAAATAAAAATAAAACTTCGATGTTCACGTTTTGTAGTCCCGTTACGTATGTAACATATCCCTATCTTGCTTCGTCCTTTTTCTAATATGTAATTTTTTAGAATTATGAATAATCCAGATCAAAATATCCACATTCCAACACAATTTCTATAGGACTTAATTTAATCCACATCTAATTAGATGACGACTAATTTTAGTTTGACATTTCTAATTTTAGACATAATTTGACGTAAAACGTGACCAACAGAATAGAAAAATTACACACCTAACTAAATTGAGTAACTAAAACGATATTAGTGCTGTCAAACTAAATTTTAGTTTAATCGTACGCCAACTGAATAGGAAACGTCGATTTGACAGGACTTAACTAAATTTAAGTTAGGAATAGTTTAGTTTGTGCCAACAGAATCGGCACCATTATCTTATGTTTTCATTCTTCGTTTAACAAATATTTCGAATTAATTTACTCATGTTCACAATCATCATGTTATATAAGTCAGTATGACGTGTTTAAATTAAATAACAATGGCCTACAATACTGCAGCTCAATATTCCACGGTCAGGGTTTCCTGATTCCGTAATTAGTTAGCTAATGACCTATTGACCACCGCTCAACATTAATTGACATTGTACGATACGGTATTACGAATATAATTTATAAGTAACGCCAAGTTATACGGTTGTAACGCAAAATTATTAGAAAACTGTTTTTTTGCTAAGGAGTCCAAAGTTCCAAACATAAGCCTAGCCAAGTATTGCCTTGACACAACAGCTCGTTTGGTTCTGGCAGATCACAGCGATTGCCAATACACAATTGAAATTTAATGTCCTTTTAATTTGCTACAATTTAAATCACAGCTCCGAAGCGAGCGCCATAACCTCTTATGAAAGTAAGAAAATAATAGTTACTACGTTTTTATAAACCTCGATGCCTCGATATAACTTATGCTGAAGGAAAGTCATCTTATATTGATAAAAGGGAAATAACCTATAATCTTATAACAGAAGGATATCCTTATGTATATACCCCTTATGTTATTGAAGTAATTAAAAGAAAGAGCTAGATATATATATATAGATATATAAATATCTCACACACAAGACATAACACAATAAAGATTAGACGTTATTTGAATTAACACTTTCATTTTGTTAATTCTGTGTTTGTTCGGATTTCAAATATTCAAATGTTTTGTATCAGATGGTCGCATAAAATCCAAGAAACGTTTCGAACTCACGTAGCAACTATTTATCTACTGTGAGTGCGAACAGTCAAGCACTTGGGAACTCAGGCTTTTGGGCTACAAATACCGGAATTTCTCTTGTAACAAAATAATGTAACTGACTGTTTACAGTCCAACATCAAGGCTATGGAGCATTCGTGAAGACTTGCTCTTAGAGACTGGAGAATGATGAAGGGTACGTATTGTGAAGTGTATGTACTGGATTTTAAGGTGAACAAGGACATAACGACATTCATTAATTCTTGGACAGTCTCTTGTCGTGTTATTTGTAACAATGACAAGGTTTTTTTGCACGCAAAGGGTCGTCTGTTAATGGTTAAAGGTGATCATTATGGTAGCTATAACCTACATAAGTACTTACATGATACAATAGCAAATTATTAGTTTGGTCTAATGTACGTTTTGATGAGCGCAATGGTTGGTTGATTGGGTTCCATTGTCACTTTATAAACCAAACATTTTAACAATTACATATAGTTTTTATGAAACATAGAAAAGGATAACGGCTTGTAGTTTGAGAAGTATATCTTATGAGGAAATAAATAGTCTACAGCCGTTACTCTCGCATCTCGGACAAGCGTGACTTACGACATTTTTCCCTGCCGCCTTTTATCTTTGAAAGTTAAGTAAAATCTTTATGAAGTATTGCGATGCGATATAACAATTTCTTTTATCGAAAGATAAACCGTATCTTATTTTATCTTTACATAGTTTTGACGATCTATGATTGAGGAACTGTGACGATCGGTTCGCACTTTTCTCTTATTCGTATCTTATTTATTACGCGTCGATTTCTTCTTTATTTATGGCTTAGCTATTGGCGTGGAATATAGGATGCATGTATAAGCGAAGTCCTATGTGTTGCTTATTTGCAAGTAATGATAGTTTAACAAACAATCTATACCTAAGTATTTCATGGCATTTGTAAGTCACCTACACAATATAAACACATGTCATTGTGTGAATGCATAATTTATCACAAACATCCATGATGTTGGAAAAGCTGTGTTAACAATCAATTATTCACTTTTACAAGCTATAACATTAATATATTGTTGTTTTATTATCATGATTATTTATGTTTCTTTCAAAGATTGTGTTTTTGTGGTACTGAAATTACGTTGTTTGATTCCAATTTCTAAAACGAGGTTATTCAGCGGTAATTCAGGAGGTTATAGGAAGTTATCATTTGTTTGGCATTTCTCCCTTTTTAGTTTAGTTTTAAATACATGCGTCACTTTCTTACGTCATATCACTAAAAGAATAATAAAAGGAATATCTTAAAATCAGGGATTTACAAGAGTTTCTTTAAACATTTCATGAAATAAAGAGGTTTATGTTTCGAATAAGCTGACATTTTACATGAAAAGTGATCCATAATCCATAGCGTCATTCGACTCATAAAGCTCAATATCGTTTGTATTTACGTTTCACAAACTCGTATTATTATAAAGTCAAATTATTATTATAAGCGGGTATATAGTATACAGACCTGATAGACCGGTTGTGATACGTTTTAAAATTACATACATGTAACAGTAAGCGTTGCGAAATTTTCCAGTGTTAGCTTCTACCACGCTGTTTTGCCTGCGTTCCCGAGGAATATAATGTACTTACTTCCGAGATAATGATGTTTTCAGGGTTTCGTGATCTGTGTGCCTTTTATTCAAATCTGTTCAGCCGTTAGGCTTTTAGCTTTCGCTTTTATAATAATTAGTTGGATGACCTCTCCATATTAATAGCTCAGAGTATATAAATACTACGTACAACAGAGAGACAGCGCCCATACTTCAAAAGTTACCACCATAACTCGCGCAAGTACAGCGCCGGTGGCGAGATTGGGGTACTAATTCCTATTCTGGGTTTGTAAGTGACTACAGTAATGTTTGTTTTTCAGTAAATGACAACAGATGACACTGTTGAAAGAATTTAATTTTAAAGAACAATGAGCACATTTGTATTTCTTTTTTGTTTTTGTGTAAGAGAGGTAGAGCGTAGCATTTACTATATACTTTTGTTCAAAAAAGATAAGAATTCCATACATTAAGTCCTAAACTAATCCAAAGAATTATTATTATGTTATTCAATTCTAAAAATACTGATTTTAAGTTGCATCTTACCCCACGGTTAATTGAGACAATTCCCAAAATACTCTAGCTATTGTTCACCAACAATGAAGAATTTTCACTAATTCTGAATGTTAGCTAATCGTATTTTCTGTAGAAAATAAAAAATATATGTGAAAGAATTATTTCAATACGACAATTACATTCCGAGATATAGAATTTTTAAATGAGCGCGCGACGCGCGATTCAACCGCTCGGTACTCGATGCGTGTGACGTCATGTTCCAACGCTCGCTCAGTCCGTCGCGCTCTTTTTCTCTTGAAAAATCTCATTCCTTGGGTTTATAAATTTGAAACTTAGCACTATTACTTATCGTTCAGCAAGTCCAATAAAAGTTGTTTCTTCCATTGGACCCACTGAAAAATAATCCTCGTCATCCAAAATAAATTTATCCGCTTTCTTTTCAGTTTCTTTTATTTATATCCATTCAACAAATGACTACGGAAAACAGACCTAATGCATTGCGTTACGGCTATAGAAGAAATTAAATAAAAGGCATTGGTGTGAAATCTTTAGAATAAGTGCAAATTGAGTTGGTGACCGTAATTTATTTTACAATAGTGAACATGTTATCATATGTGTAGTGAGAAGGAACATAATGTACAAATGGAAGAGAAAGAGAAAAAAAAAATTGTATTGGTTGATTTTATTTTCTCGCAATCGTAGTGAAAAATAGAATGTTACACACGGCGCTAAAATCCCATTATTACTCTGTTTCTATTTACTCCTCTCTAAAGCTCGGAAGTAGAACTACCTCGTGTATGATGGGTAATTTTAGCTCCTTAAATAACAATCTACTATTCTATCACATCCTGATTGACTCTGTATGCCATGATAAACCTAATTTTCGTAATAAATTAATATGCCATCTCGAAATCTCCACCTGTTATAGGCATAATTATTAATTAGAATTGAGCCTTGAATTAACTGCCAAGGGAAGCAAGTGCAGACAGGCTACTTCAATACATCCTTGTCGTCAATGTAGTTGCTGGGTAAGCTCCCCAACTAGCAAACAGTCGAATAATGAATGAGTTATTCGGCTACAGATGGAATAAATGTTGAGTAGTTGCTACGTAGTACCCACAATGTAGTGTAAAAGATTTATTACGACTTTTTAGCATTTTTTGCTTTAAGTGCTTTAACCGTGTTGTGTAAACGTTTACTCGATATTCTTATAGTACATTTATTCAATAGCCGTATAGTAGCTACCATTTCTCGTTTATACCACACATGAGTGCAGTAATAGAGTTGTCGATTCCCAAGTTTCATGTTTAAGAAGCTACTACATAGCTGCTACTCGACATTACTATATTAGAGCAAATTCGCCGAGTAAAAGCTGTCTATTTACTGAAAAGTATCTTAATATCTGTAATTGTAATCTAAGCTATTTTGTTGAATAAATTAAACCACTATAACTTTTTCCTTGCACGCGATACATACTTAAATATGCCCATACTAACAAATGTAATACTCATGGAGACCTTTCATATGACATAGATTTCATTTGATATGATAAGGTTTACAACACAAAGTACGACACCGCCCATTATCCTTTAAAAAAAATCGTAAATTGACGCGCGACGCGTAGGCCATCTATGTAAGGTCGTAAGATTTAAGTAAAATTACATAAATTGCAAATATTTAAGATACGAGTTTTACATATGAATTTAATAAATTATTAAACCTCAAATTATATTCCCTTGCAACAAAGCTTCATCAAAAGTGATTTAGTAGCGTTTTGACTATGAATTAATTCTCAATCAGTCCAAACGATGTTTGTAGCGACATCTATACGTGTAAATTCTACACTAATTATAAAATGTATGTGATTGACCAGACATGTTAATAGACTACTATCGAAGATTTTTTGATAATTATGAAGTAGATATCGTTCTAAAGTTGCATAACACGTTAGTAACATTATTACTCCAAATTAAGTTCCTTCACCTTAGACCTAAGTGTATTGTGCTAAATGTAAATTTTACAAGACCAGCTTTCCGCCCCGCGGTTTCTCCCGCGATCTCTTTTCCTTAGTGGATGCATACGTATATTCGTTTAAGGAACATTTTCTAGACATGCAGTTTGAGTTGAGCTGGGCGTATATCTTTCAACCAGTGAATCTCCTTTATATATGCAATAGATAGATCAATAGCGATTAAATAATAATAAAATATAAGGGGCTGTTATTCTAAATCAAAAATGTCATTCTGACACGATCCCATTACAAATCCATTGTTATTGATCCAATGTGTTGTCTCCTAAATTCAAGTCTTCGACGCTATTGAAGTTTTTGTAGTCTACTAGACTACAAAAATCATAAACTGTAAATTCTGTAAATTTTGACACTATTGGAACAATATAAAATTGCAAATTTGGGCCCTTATATTTATGTTACCAACGCAATAAAGTTATTGTTTCTTGTAACTATGCAATAAAGATAGTATAGCGATTTATTTATAAACATAAATATTTCAAAGAATAATAAATATACATAGGTATTTCCCAGTATTTTTATCCCGCTATTCCTGAACGTGTACGTGACCAACATAAGGATATTTCTTTAGGAAAAAACTACTCGGTTTTAATGAATTGCTAAAATAATAATTAATTATGTAATAGTATACGAAACTTTACCCGAAAATAGGTATTAAATAGAAATAAATAATACTATAATATACGTTTCTACTTATTTGGGTCGGTTATAGCAAATAGGTAGGTACATAACATATAACTTGTTATTTCAAGGTATAATAGCTCAGTGTTAGTGACGTCGGATACCGAGATGAAGGTCCCGGGTTCGAATCCTACAATGAGCTTGAGCTTTTGGTGAAGGAAAACATCGTGAGGAAACCGTAGCACGGTGGTAGGGTACTTTATAGTACCCATCTGGCTGGTGTAAAATTACGTCTGTATTATGGATTTGGATCGGAGGTAGTGCGAAAAGCAATATCCGAATTCGATCCGAGATTTCTAGATCTGTATTTTCACGGATTCGGATGGTACGTAGTGCGAAACCGCTCTAGTGTCTATTGAGAAATGGATTTTTGTTTTGAGAAGTAGGTACCGTAAATTATAATGGCTCTATTTTAATACTAAAATTAAATTATTATTGTATCAATTAATTATAAATTATTTATCTTAATTGACGTCATATTACATAAGTTTAGTCGCAGAAACATAAATAGGCAACAATAATCAGAATTATAAGAATTTTCGTAACGAGTTCAATATCCAGATGAGGCCTTGAATACAAGGATAAAAATATAAGTAGGTATGTTGAGATAATATTTTTTTGCTAGAGATAATGATAATATCTGTGAGGTAAATAATTATGAAGAAAAAATTTCACAACTACTCCTTATTAATAATGTAAGTACTCCATAATAAAATTTCTGAAACGATTTGGCTACGTTTTCCCGGCTGCATAGTCTTTTACCGGGAAAGTGGCTAAAACGGCAGGGCTCAGCTAGTATACTTATTTGTATGACTCTAATAAAAGTATAGTGCGAAAGATTTTATATGTGTATGATTGTGTATGTATGGTTGCTACGACTCATGATAATGGTTGAACGGATTTTCATTTTCTTATATACTACAAAGCAAGTAAGCGTAGGAACAACGGTCTGCCTGATGGTATACCAAGGCTGTTAACTTACCCTATCTATCAGATACTAATAAAGCCGAAGAGATTTGTTGTTTGATTGTTTGTTTGTTTATACATGCTAACCAGTCGGATTCGAAAAATTCTATCACTTATAAGAAGCTACATTATCCCCGAGCGATTTTTATACCGGGAACGCGGATGAAACCTCGGAGGACAGCTAATATAGGTGTAGGACATAGGGTACTTTTAGAGAACCGAACGAAGTTGTTATTTGTGTACCGTATTTTTATAACAAATTTATGCTGAACTCAACCGGTTTTCCAAGCAGGATTTTTGAGACACACTTTGAAATATAAGTCCAATTTTAATTAACACAAGGTACAAAATAAAAAAAATATCTTTTTCAGTAGCGCTACTCTACTAATATTATATTTAGTTATGTTATTTTCTAGCGGGGTCGCTGACTTGATAAAAATGTAAGATAGAAGTAGGTGTTATGTCGGATTTATTACCTACTCATATTTCAGTTGAATGCACTTTACAAAATAAACAGTCGGTATTTAGGATAGGTCACAAAATTCGAAAGCGAAGACGAGTATTTTTACTTATTTCTATATGAACTTATAATTTTCTTGCATCCCAAAAAAGGGGAAATTTGATCTGGCAGACTGAAGCCAGAGTGAATTTTTTTTGGTAAACATTTTGTATCACTTTTCTATAGGAAAAAGCCTATTGGGACAGCGCCTCTCGCGGTATAACTCATCGAACAATTTTTTCCCATACAAAAGATTCTAAACGCAAATGCGACAGTAATAAAGTCGACATAGAAAACATAAGTAACTTATAGAAAATCAAAGAGCCTATGGACTTTAAAAACTACGGAAACGTTCATGCTTCAAGTTTGACACCACTGGGCAGGCACATAGGTAAGGCACGTGCACACTATCGTATTAAATGAAACCTTTGATGTCAAGTGAAGTGAAAACAAGTGAAAAGTGATACGTGCTTAGGTACTCCTGTCGTGAGGTAAGTATTACATGACACTTCTGTAGACCAACACAAGATAAAAGATTCACTGAATGTAGATTTAGTGCAAGTTGTAAAGATTTTAAATTAACTGGTTAACAACTTGATTTGCTAGATTTGAAGGCACCAAACCTTCAACGGAGTAATTGCTTTCATTTGTAGCCAATTTAAAAATCCACAAGTTGAATAAAATCGACTGATAGGTACCTACAAGACAGGAAACTTTTTTGCTCATTTAACACCTATTGTAATATTTGTAGGTAATCTATTAAAAGTCGCTTTACAGTGCTTTTTGCAGACCTGAGATATCACGGAAACCCTTTTCATTCCGCACACAAGGTTACAACATGAATTAAACTTGTTTGGTAAAAAAAAGGTTAAGCACATGCAGTTCAGTTAACAATGAATAAGTTAAGCAATCCGATATTACACGCCATAATCATGTCAATGTTATGTGACTCTCCCACCACACTTACCAACTTGCCTTTTACTTAAATTTATGAAACAACACAAATCGCGTCTTTAACCATAAACCACAAGCACAACTCAATGATTCAACATCATCTCAGATATCTAAGTAAGTATGAAGATAACAGTTAGAGCTAAGAGATTAAAATTCAACTCATTGCGAAATTCCGTTCAACTTTACAAGACAGCGATCACGTTCCCCAACATGCATTAAAAATAAATACCGACATATGACGCAATTATTAAAGCCCGTAAGTGAAAGTTAACACTAATAAGTACCTCGGAGCTCCAAATTTAAACAAAAGCACGAGAAAAACGCGCGTATGTCGCGCTTTGCACGTCGGCACTGACGACCGATTGTGCAAATTCGTTGGGGCACCCGCTCCGCTTCGCCTGTCCTCAGTCAGTCAAGCAAGCGTTCCCCTCTCGCGTCATTCAAGGCTATCAAGTCACGGATTCAGATGGGCTTATAATATGTTAGCAATACTAAACGCTCTACTTGGGTGTTCATAATATTATACTACTAAACACGTTTAATGACGTAGGTACCTGTGTCGTAGAAAAATATGTCATCATCAAGCAATATTAGACGAAACCAGTAACTATGGTACAGCTACGGGAATTAGGTAAAACGGTTACACTTCTCGTAAGTATGTCAACTGGAAAATGTCTAACAGATTAACGAAGAGAGCTTACGTTTAGCCATCGACTCTGGGCTGGAAGGAGTTATGACGAGACCGGATTGTAGCATCATTGCCTAGAAATTCCTATTGACTCTAGTCTTGCAGATATTTACTGGTTTATAAGCGTCAGGAAACAGTACTTTTAGTTAGACTTGAAGAGGAATTGCATCATCATTCGTTTTAAAGATTATGCTTATATCATTTACTTTACTATTCATAGTTTTACTAAACTCTGATGTAGCATCTTTGTAGTTAACACCTAGTAGCACAAAAATCCCATATCTAGTGATGTGTAAACACACAACACAACACAATATCTTTCTTTACTTTACTCTCGTCTGACATAGTTTATCTCTAAGATCTAGGCTAGGATGTTATGTAACTGCTCACGATATTCTAGTCATGTTTAAAGAATAGGTACAATGATATGATATGATAGAGGTGGGTGTGTCTGATCCATACCGTTTTTGTATTCATGACGTAAACTTTACGGATAAAATTAAAATTCGGATCTTCCAAGTTATACCCATACTGAGCTTATAAATATTCTCTTTTCATGCTGCATTACTGCCATTTCGACTAGTTAAATTTGTCACGTTGAGTATTGATTATTTTACTGTTTAATAGAGTTAAAAATAAAGGAGAAGGTTCATGGTTCTCAATTCGTCGTTTTATAGAACCAAGGTACTTCTTTTTCATTTACTTCATCGTTCAAAACTAAAAAGATTAGGGTTTGTGCATCATTATTTTATGATTTTTATTGATAGTAAACCTATTTTGTACCTACATAATATTCATAATCAATATTAACATTAAATCTCGTATTTATTTATTATTATTAATTTTGTGAATGGGTAGCAGTCAGTCAGCCCATAAATAAAATCCAACCAATAGACTTAATTGATACGAGTCCGAAATGAGGACATTCGTAGGAGAACGAAAACGATGGACATACTCGTAGAGTTAGTCAGCTGAAGTGGCAATGGGTAGGCCACATCGCTCGAAGAGCCGATAACCGATGGGGAAGAAAGGTTCTCGAGTGGCGACCACGTACTGGAAAGCGCCGAGAAGGACGACCCCCCAATCAGGTGGACCGACGACATCAATGATATTATAATAGAGATATGCTACCCTCATACTAAGCGGCGTTCAGTTATTGTTGAATTAGGTGAATGCGATAGATAATACGGAACGTATGGAACAGAGAGAGATAGCTATATGTAGCCGCTAAGCAAAATTACGACAATTGTCTGAATTTGTCTGCAACAATTAGCGTGCGTTAATGCGATATCTACTATACCTCTTTTTATCATAATTATAATATCATTGGACGACATGCTCAAAGTCGCTGCGCAGGCGGCCCAAAACCGTTCAAAGTGGATATTATGGGGAGGGCCTATGTTCAGCAATGGACATCGTTAGACTTATATGAGGAATAGACTAAATATTTCATTATTTCACCTGAGGTCGCTAAGCACGGTATATATGCCTAATCAATAAGATATTTGGTAATATACATAACTACATATCTCAGTAAAATAATATTGAATGCTGCACGTACGAGTAGGTACTTGAGCGGTAGAGTAAAACGAGATGATAACACTTGAGATAACGTCAAATTCATTTTTATTGACACTGAATTCTTTGAGTGACATTGATACCAAATATATATTATACTACATCAGAGAAATATAATCATCATTTATTTAATATACCTAATTACTTTTATGTGAAAAACACACTATGAAATAGTTTTCCTTGTGGAAACACAAAAAAATATTAAGAATGGAATTATTCATATTTGGTGGATAGATGTATTATTCCAACCTCGCAATAAATCGCGACAAGTGGCAATCTCTGGAGGAGGCCTTCACCCGAAGAGGGCTCCAGGCGGCATGTTTATTGAACTAACATTATCCACAATCACTACTATTCATACAATTGTACATGCAAATGGAATAATAAAGACTTTTTTATTTTTATTTATTATTTATTTACATGTATTTTTAGGGTTCGGTACTTTAAAAGGAAACAACGGAACCCTTATGACTCCCACCCGTGTCTGTCTGTCACAGAAAACATGTAATGTGGAAACCTGTTTGGCGTAATGATGATGCGCATGACTAATGAACTTTTGATTTTGAATAAATAGATAGAAAAAAAATTACATGAATATATGAATGAATGAATAGGGGGTTTTAAACCATAGTACTATGGTTTAAAACCCCTACCTGTACCTAATTATAATAAAGGTTTTTTTTTAATAAAAATTATGAGGAATCATGAATGGGTACTTAAGAAGTTTAGTTGAAGTTTGCCAATGCAATCATGATCAATGTGGTGGGCTTTTTTATGTCAACAGGTTTTCAAGCTGGTAGTGGGCAATTGTATCTGCGCAAATCCTGTATCTGCATCTGGCAGGCTACATCCAGATCAAACTTTACAGATCCCTAATGAACACAATAGAATACACTTTATTGTATACCAAATGACCCTTATCTATGTATTGCTAGTATCAAATCTAAAACAGGAAGAGAAACATGAAGCCTTACAAAAAGGTAAACCACCACACACATTTAAGGGGAGTATAATTTTTCAATTCATACAAAACATAAATGAATAAGAAATATTATTTATAAGTTGTATATCTTTAGTTTCAGAATATATCAAATGCATAATGCAATAAGGCACACAACAATTCAAACTGTTTTTGCTTATATTTGAATATAAATTATGCTGATCTTTTAAGGTTTATTTTAAAACAGTCCCACAAGCTTTTTTGCGTATCTTTATAGGTGGAATAGGCCAAATGAAATAAATGTGTAAATAATGAATATGGTAATGCACCACAGGCATGTCTACTACTTTATTCATGAGTTTATCTTCTGTGATGTTGTGAAACAAGGTGATAAGAAATCAGCCTTATGAAAACTATACAAAGAATATCCGATTCTTTAAAATGTACTACATAATTTTAAAATAGAATTTATAATACAATAGCTTTCCGCCTGCGGTTTCACCCGCATCCCCTTCTTTACCCCTTTACCTACCCTACCCTGCTAAGGTTATATTAAATTATCGTTTGTGAGTTTATATTGTCGTTGAGTTTTCTTAAATTTTCTATGTTTCTGAGCAATCATTTTTTAAATGTAAAAACCTTCTATGAAGTAATTAGAAAACATTTAAATAAATATAAATATGAGTGAAATCGGTAAAGCCATTCTCAAGTTATAGTGTGACCAGGAGAAATAGGGGTTCATTTTTATATATTTAGATTATCTCAGAGATGGATGACACTTTACGGATAATACAAGTGATTATTTAAAGGATAATATAAACTACATAAGTATTTTGAAAACTTTTATAATGGTGCTAATATGCCCTTATAAAATACTTTTTTTAAATGTGTTTCATAAATTATTAAATAAAGTATTTTATATTTTCCGTCAGAGAGTAGCCTTAGGTTTAGATATAAAAATAGTTTCTGACCATAGCTTGGCTTCAGCCACTTTTGGCCAAAAAAAACACCTGGCCTAAACTTCAGTTATGGCCAAAATAGGCCGAAGTTTTAGCTGAAAGCTTCTAGCAAGCGTTGAAGTTGAAATAACTGTTAAGTATGCCCGAGAGATTATTATAATTTTTGTCAAGTTTCAAGGTAATTTTAATCATCTTGTTAAGTTGTTTATATAGTAAACATAAACTTAAAAAATACAATTTTAGACACATTTAGCCAATCTTGAACTGAATATCTTAGGGTTATTAAACATTCAGTTTCACTTTTGAATAATCAGTTTCACCCAGAAATCGACCTTCGGTCGGACACTAGTTGTAAAGCATATATATTTACTTACCTACATGAATTTTAAACTGCAGTAAAAGTATTATGGTGCAGGAAATGCACTCAATGTTATGTAAATGGTTTTATGAACGTAGGAATGTTTATACATAATTATATATCTATATATATTATTACCAATCAATAGAGCTCATCAAGTAACCTTATGTTAGGTACATATTGAAATATCTTGAGTAAAATATTATGATTTAAGTTTTCTTTCGTAAGTTATCAGAGAAAGTCAAAACGTGTTGGTACTTACATAATTGTCCAGTTGAATGCTCCAAATGATCAAGTATATAATGGATAGATATTTCATAAATGTTTTTTATTATTCTCATTCAATATTATTAATAAATAGATTTATATCTAATTTTACAAAGTTCGTCAATCACCTTCCTTTCTTGCGTAAATTGTGTTTTTTTTTTTTTTGTATATTTGTTCTTGACCATGGATACTAAGTCCTTCAGTCGCATACATTTTATTTATAATATCACTATAATATAGTCCGCACATTCACTTTCACATAGTCTGCATGTTCAGTCACCATCCAGTCATGTTTTAGTAAAATAGTGGTCATTGTAATAAAACTTATCACGGACTTTTTGAGACAACTTGTAAAGTCACGATACACATATTCATTTCATTTCACTTCACTGGTGCACATATATTGATCTTTATTGAATAAAATACCACCGATAATATGCAATAAAACTCAAAATACACGAATTTATGAAAATAAAAATGAAAATGCTACGTCACTCTGCAAGTTCCCGCCAAAAAGTCCGCGTAAATTGTGTTCCAGTCAGGGTGACCATCTCAAAAATGGTTAATCTGTCCAACACTGTCTAAAAAATGTGCCATAATCTGCCAAACTCGACTACAGAAAATGACAAAAAATGCCATCATATTATTATTGCTACCGTGGGGACGAGAATAAATAAATATTGCCTCCTTAGCTCTGGAAACCAAGAAGAAAGCAAAGGATCTTGTTCCCACTCAGTTCGTTCGTATTTTCTCTTTATCATGTATGTATGGATCAGTAATATAATCAGCATAGAATAATAAATAAATTAACTTTTTAACAAAAAAATACCGCCTACCGCCTTCAAAGTACACTAAAAAGTATAAAATAACTCTTATAATAATAATAATAATAATATCCTGGGACATTCCTCACACACGGTCATCTGATCCCAAACTAAGCAGAGCTTGTACTATGGAAACCAGATAACTGATATAATACATATACTACTTTTTGTTTGTAAATACATACTTAATATACATAATTACACCCAGACTCAGGACATACAGACATGTTCATGCACACAAATGCATGTCCTGTGTGGGAATCGAACCCACGGCCTGCGGCGCGTAAGGCGAACCTTAACCAACTGCGCCAACTGGCCCGTATATTATCTGACACTGTTTTGAAGTGAGCGAAATCTAATTTATTTTATTTTTGAATTTTTAGTTTCATTATATACTGAATATATCTGCGTAACCCTTTCGAGTGTACAGGCCTGATGTTTTGTTGTGCGATTGCGTAAATAATGCATATTTATGCGATAGCAGCAATCGCGGCTGATTTGCTGTATTTTTTTTAAGAGTTCCGTTGTTATCTCCGAAACTCATCATCAGATCTATATGAAATTTATATGGTACCATTTCGGAATATACCCCTTACGAACAAAAAAAGAATTTTGCAAATCCGTCTATATATGACGGAGTTATGCCCGAACATACATAAAGAAAAATATAAACATCCGAATTGAGAACCTCCTCCTTTTCTTGAAGTCGGTTAAAAAAAGCCAAACATAGTCAGCTTGTCCAAAAAATATTTAAGAAATGTAACCTTGCTGAGTTTCTTGCCGGGTTCTTATCAGTTGAATAAATGGCTTTGACTTTGACAAACACATCTTCACACATTAAACGACAAAAGAGTATAAGGTGACCGACAACAAAAATTATATGGAACCTCGACTAGTTATGTTCATAAGAAAAACTACTAGGTGCTGATTTATTACCATTTATAATCATGTTATGGCGTTAATAAAAAGAAGGGTTTCGTTTAAAACGGCCAAATTCTGCCACATTTTTAAATCCTCAGCTTATTCTGCCAGAGTTAAAAAGGTGCCAAATCTGCCCAAATGGCAGAAATCTGCCACAAATGGTCACATTGGTTCCAGGTTCCAGTCAAACAAGTCCGTCAAATATTTCTGTCTGTTTTGACAGTTCCGGTGTTAGAGTGGGGCAAGCGGGGCTATAATGTAACTTTTAGCGCAATTCGTTTTTAACCATTTTCCAATTGAAACCGGTTCAAAATAAGGGTGTTGTCATGATCCAAGAATACAAGGTCTGGCATTCCGGGAGAGACACTTTTTACGTCACTATTCAGTTACCACTTTATTGTAACGAACCACTGAATTATGGAAATATTTTCAGTCACTATTTTGTCAAAAATATGTATTAAGCATTTTAATTGTCTTATAGTTTAACAAATCAAACAAACAAAAATAAGTAAACGTTAGTGAGCATATTGTTTTAAATGAAAACCTTCTGGTTTTATTATATTCCCACCGGAAATACTAGGGGGTACGGGGAGTCATGATAAGACACGACTGGTAACACAAAAACGCGCTGCCTCGTTGACAATCTGCCATTTTGACGTGTATTGTTATCTTTGTCCAACATCCATAATTGTGATTTTCGCTCTCGCTCAGTTTCAGTATACGGAGAGTTTCACAAACTTTTAAGGACGCGTTATACAACTACTTATTTGTTATGCAAGACTGCAGTGGTTTTAAGTTATAATGGACTAAAAAACTAAAAATGTTAACCATAATAATGGATTAAAAATTAACATAATAAGTGATTCTTGTCAGGTTCATATAAAATGACAATATAAATGTCAACTTTAATAGTGAAATTGAAACGTAATCCTTTGAAATTATTGTCAAAGGTTACCGATCTCTGCATCTTAAGTGCTGTAATGTTTTTATCGGTATACTGCACTGCACTGGCACTGATTAGACTTTTAATCATGTGCCAATATGGCAATGTCAGGGTGACATACGATTGATAAATAAATAAAATTACCAATTGCTTCTCGATAAAGAAATTGTTCACACACAAGTGACATGACTCACATTGACATTCTCGTTTTCTTTTCTATAGCGGCCAACATATATTTTTCTATCGGATTTAGAACATAGTTCGCATCACACATTTAGAACCTTTTCGAAATTCTTAATATAATTTTTCTTTATGAATTTGCGCATCAAGATAGCAACCAACTTCAATAATCTTTTACTTGAAAGTCTTACTCTAGTGTCTTTAGAAATTGCATAATTTTTGTCTGATCTCCAATAACTAGACCGTCATCAACTTAAATTGTAACAATCAGACGTCGATTATCACCGACAAACAAGCATGGATCTGAATCGCTTTGTGTCAAGTCATATTTACCACTGGGTAAATCCATTTTCATAAATTGATTTCATTTCCGCCATAGCCAGTTTCAATATAAACTAGATTGACTTTCCCCAAACTTAAAAGTTTGAGAACCGTCGACGGCAGAAATGACGTAGTTACGTGTCCCCCGTGTCTCGGGATGCCATACCTGATATATTTATATATCAGCGCGGTGTGCTTGAACGGGGAGTTTAACGTTTAGGCGCCCATCCTACAGAGAAGAGTTCTGCGTTCCGAGTTCTGCATTCCGCGTTGACTGTAAGCTATGTGGGGCCTTTGAAAGTAAAAAAAGTGTATGATGTGCGGAATGCAAAACTCGGAACTTTAGAACTCTCTCTGAGGGATCGGCGCCTTAGTCAGTTTAAATATACTGGATAATTGACTTAAACGCACCCCAGCTCTATTTTTTTATCGAATAATTATTTCTGTGGGTTGACGTCGAAAAAAAGGTCACAAAAATAGATTCTTTTTCTATGGTCACAAAACATTTTGGGTTCAGTATTGCCGATGTGGTTATTTTCGTCTGTTTTCGAATCTTTTGGTCTTCAGTGGATCTTGATGACTGGATCCATTTCCAATTTTGCCTAAATGACACCCATTATGATTTTACAGAATATAAGCCTTTTTGCCAATTTACTAATATTACTACTGAATCCAGTCATTGAATAAATTTTTAAAAGTTCAAAAGAGCTATACTCTAATACTTCTATGATTTATAGTATAAAATATGTCAATATTCTAGCGCTATAGAATGCATATAAAAATCTGAGTAATATTTCATAGTTATTGAAGATGACAAATTCGTTTTTTTTTTCAAATAACTCTGTAACGTAACGTGCCAAAATATTTAAACTCCATTAAAAAATAAGACGCGAATGTCAAATATTTATTTTCTTCGTAAAATATATTTATAGATCCAAGAAACGAATATTATTATCACATTTCGAGAACTTTTTGAGTCTTTTTGGTACAGTTTCCGATCTTTTCTCAATTTTTTGTTGGCAACACTAAGTCCAATGTCAGTCTGTCAGTTTAGCTCAGTCAGTACTCGGTCAACACGATTGAAAAATTACAAAAACCTTGCGAAACAGCTGTACGTACAACCCGTAGACAGAGAAGTACGGTACAACCACAGTTTACTTTACTACGTGCGATTGCGAATAAACATCAATACTATTATAACACTTGGTGGAAAAAACATGCGTTTGTTTTTGTAATACAAAAAATATTGACCTTTGTTTTGTTCGGTATCATTAATAACTATAGTGCGAGTTTTGTTTTATTCGTTGGTTTATGAAGACGCAATTCGGGATGTCTAGTGAGAAACCAGTGTCTGAGGTGCAGAATAGTGGCATGGGGAGTTCGCAGGCCCTGCAGCCGGCGGATGACGAGAACGCAAAGTCGTGTTGGGTTTGCTTTGCCACGGAAGCAGACGACAGACTGGCAGCCTGGGTCCAACCGTGTAAATGCATTGGTACTACTAAATGGGTATGTATCTAATTAACACAAAAAAGCACTGTCTATTTCCTGTTGATTTTTTGCATAACAGAGTTAATTTGTATGTGTTTCTCAATCTGCAAATATCACAAGCTATTTATGATTTTGATTATCTGCATAAAATACCTTCAGTTATCGTGACATGTTGTATTATTCACTATATACACTGGGCCATATTAATTGATTCAAAGGCTGTCCTTTGAATGTGTTTTTATGTCATTCCTTATTAGGGGCTTGTACCTATATGAGCTGTTAAAAATTATGATGAAACCAATTTGCAATAATTAAAATGTTACCCATAAAATTCAAAGTTTTAGACTAAATTTCCCATTCTAAGTATTTTTTTCAAGAAATTGATTGTTTATTTCATATATATGGAATATTCTGGAATTTGTTAAGGACCAGTGAGCTGCGTATACATACCTCCCGCTACTAATCGTAATGAGCATGTTGGGCTAAAATATAATAACAATATAAATCTATAAAGGGCCAAAATATAATTACAATAATAAATCTTTATTATCAGGCTACTGTGATTCTAAAATATGCATTGTCGCCGTAATTAGAGAGGAGAGTAGTCTAGTTTATAAAATCTAATGTCTAATTATTGTTAGGCATAGAAATAGAGACAAGTGGGAAAATGAATATCCAGCAATATAAGATGATCTATAAAATAAGGAATATATATTATTATTATATATTTAGGATTCAGGAGCAGAATTGAATAAAAAAAACAATGATTCTACACGTTATTAAATTATTTAATAACAAAACAAAATTACAAACTAATATTCTCATATAATTGAACTTTTTACATAAACTTAATGCCAAAATAAAACACCAATCACTTGTATAAACAAAATTAACGTACTTACCGAGATTTAACAACACTTTTAGCAACACTTAATTATAATTCTAACCACTCACAAATCGCGTCGACAACTACCGTTCCGTACGAAAGCCAACGAGCAACTGAGCATTTTGCAGGCGTACACCGCCTTTTATAGACATCGAAATGAGTTTCCTAAATCGGCCTATCCCGACGAAGCGTCGTCCTCGGCGCGATCTTCATGGTGCTCGGCTGGTAACGGAGCCAATTCTGGAGCTGGAGAGTCGCCACTGGGCCCAGCCATCTCAACACTGGGTTGAAGGGACATTGATGATGACCCTGTATTTGAGTCACATACTTCGTTATCTGAAATATATGAACACATCTCAGAAATTGCTATTACAGTTTTTATAGTGTGGGTTTACTTTTTGTAGGTAGCTACAACATGCAATTTTATATGAGATAACGTTAAAATTTGTGAGAGCTCTCATGACCGTTTTTCTGTCTTCCCAAAGTTGCCAACCACGCGTAGCGAGCTTCCACTGATCTAAAGCTGCACCTGTGAACAGATCAGACAGAAGGCGTCCCCCCTGTCTGAGGTTGACGGAGGCTTCTCTGATTCGCACGTCAACACTTCAGTTATTTAGTTCATAGACCGATACCTCTCATTATAGGTAGGTCTATTTGGACGTAGGCGTCTCTGAATTGCGCGTCCAACATATTGATGGTGTTATCATCAATAATCACATACTTGTCATAAATACCTAAATGGGTTCATATACTAAGTGCGGACGGAGGCATCTCTGAGTTGCGCGTCCTTTAAGTATGCATTATAAGTAATTACGGGAATGTTTGTGTGGATGGAGGCTTCTCTGAATCGCACATCCAACACAAAATTTCATCAGTCTAAATGCAGTGATCGACCAACGAGCCCATCCGCCACAACTCATTAAATAAAAGTAATTTAGGGATTTATACGTAAGGTAGTAAATTTGTAACACGAAAGATAATAAAAACAATATGCATGTGGTAAGTATATGGCAAATCAGCTCACCCGACCCCCGCATAGAACCAATTCAATACTCACCCTCGAAAAAGGCTGCACATGATTCTGGACACCACTCTCCGTTCCAGGGTACCATATACTCAGCAGCTGCTTGTGTGGTTTTGCCATATGAAGCACCGATGAGTTTTAACTGATAGCGACCACTGGGTAACACTTTAATCACCCGGTAAGGTCCGCGCATGCCAGGGTCTAGTTTTCCTGTAGACTGGGAATATTTAATTACAAAAACCAGATCGTTAACATCATATGCGCGTGGATTTCGCCGCTGCCGGTTGACATGAGAATCTTGTTTGGTTTGATTTTGCGTCAACAGTTGATGCGCTCTGGTTCTGCACAGCTCTCGCCAACCTTCGTGGTTTTCGGTCATCTCGATAGCGACGTCACGAATCAATGTTCGAACGATAGGTACTGTGGCGTCAGTTCCCACTAGGAGCTTCAGTGCTGAGGCTTGTGTAGTCTTTTGCTTGGTAATGTTTAGAATGAGTTGAAGCCTCCATAGTTGTGCTGACCATTCCGCATGTCTATGATTAGTTTCGATACGGATCATGTTCAGAACGGTTCTGACATATCTTTCTACCTGTCCGTTAGCGTTGTGCATTTCAGGTGTTATAAAATGAATATCACAACCGAACTCAGATAACAGAGTAGAAAACTGAGAAGATTCAAACATTCGTCCACGGTCAGCTACTAAAAGCTTAGGTACGCCAAAGAGTGAAATTGCGTTAGTAAACGTGCGCTTAAGCTCACTTACATCCTGCTTACGAATGGGATATAACAAGCAGAATTTTGTGAAAGCATCTACCATTAACAAAACAAATTTGTAGCCGTTAGATTCGGGTAATGGACCAAGTGCATCTATATGCAATGTTTGGAAAGGGAGACTAGGTTTTTCCCAAGATGTTATCAGTTGATGAGGGGCTCTAGGTATACGTTTATTGGATACACACACAAGACAGTGTTTTATATACTTTGCTACAAATTGGCGAAGGCCGGGAAACCAAAAATATTTGAGGATTAAGTCTATGGTCTTCTCCGCACCGATATGCTCGTGTTCATCATGAAAGATTCTCAATAAACTTAACCGGTGTCCCTTGGGGATAAAGCAAAGTAGTCTGGCCCCCTCACCCACTGGTGTATACCGATAATAAAGTAGCTCATTCTGACGGACATATCGCTGAGAATCTAATTCTCCATCCTGTAATTTCTGTAAAATGCCTTGCGTCTCATCGTCTGACGACTGAGCAATCTGTGCCCAGTTGCGTGGCCTAGATATCTGATGTACTTTAGTTGTGACTGGGTTTCGACTTAGGTAGTCTGCATGTGTCATCATGGTGCCTTTTCTATAGTCAATACTAAAGTTAAAATCTTGTAAATAGATCCACCACCTGGCAACGCGTGGGAGCAGGTCCTTCTTCTTTTCAGTAGCTTTGAGAGCATTGCAGTCCGTGACCACTTTAAAGTTTATACCCACTAGATAGTGACGGAAATTCTGCAACGCCCTCACGACCGCCAAAGTTTCCAACTCATAAGAGTGATACCTGCTCTCAGCGCCCTGTGTGGCTTTACTAAAGTAGGCGACCACATGCTTCGTACCGTCAGCCTTCCTCTGCATCAATACAGCACCATAGCCTATGCTACTAGCATCGGTGTGTACCTCTACAGGCAAGGACTGGTCGAAAATGGATAATATAGGTGAACTAGTCAAGCAAGTTATTATCTCTTGCCTAGTTTTCTCTTGTTCCGTACCCCAGCAAAAACTCACGTCCTTTTTCATTAAACGTGCTATGCAAGCGGTCTTAGTTGCATAGTCTCGAATATATCTTCTAAAATATCCCGCCAACCCAAGAAATTGTCGTGTCTGTTTGACATTACGAGGTGCCGGTGCATCGACTAGGGCTTGTATTTTACGTGGGCTCGGCCTAACCTGACCCTGACCAATTACGCGCCCCAAGTATTCGACTTCCATTGACAGAAATGAGCACTTTTGTAGGTTTATCGAAAAACCAGAACCAGTTAACGTTTCTAGCACCCTTTTTAACAAACAAATACCCTCGTCTATACTGTTACTCATACAAAGGACGTCATCAACATAGACTAAGACGTTGCCATCCTCAATATGACCGCGAAGGGTGTCATTAATGATTCGCTGATAAACTATGGGCGAGTTCGTCAAACCATAAGGCATTCGAAGATACTCAAAATGTCCCTCCGGTGTGACGAATGCCGTCTTGTGGATTGAACCGTCTTCAATGGCAATTTGGTGAAAACCCGTGGCCATATCAAGGCTGGTGAAGTATTTAAAGTTACCTAACCTATCAATGTGATCATCGATGAGTGGCAGGGGATATCGGTCTCTAACAGTTAGTCGATTAAGTGCTCTATAGTCGACACACATCCTGTCGCTTCCGTCTTTTTTTTTAACTAATATAATGGGACTTGCATACTCGGAGTTAGACTCGCGAATGATACCCTTATCTTTAAGGTCGCGCACGATTTCTCGGACTTTAAGTTTCTCCGAGTGTGATAGCTTGTAGGGTCGGTAAGCGACGGGTGTATTGTCCGTTACTTTGATAGACATCTTGCCGGTGGTGACAGTAGTCGATGCGGTACCCGAAATGAAATGACTTGAGAATTGTTTTACTAACGTTATAAGACGTTCAAGTTCAGCACCTTTAAGGGGTGTATTGATATGCGAAGTCTCACCAGATACCGCATGGACGTCCTTTCCCACGGCCCGAGTTAGATACTGTCTATCCCTAGTCCGCACGTATGTGATACCATCCCGGTTTAGGATATCAGTTCCTATAATTACAGGCGTAGTCATACAAGACCCCGGTACCACTACAAAGTCGGCCTCAATAGAGATACCATCGAACTCAATCGTTAACGTAACAAAAGAATCGGCATGTATGGCAGTGTCACTAATTCCCTTCAAAACACAATGCTTAGGCTTCCGTTCACATGTAAAATGTTTCAATGCCTCAGAGGAAATCAATGAAATGTTCATGGCACCACTATCAATCAGGACATCCACAGGGATGCCCTGTATAATTGCAGTTTTAAGGTCATTATTTTGCGGGGAACCAGCCACATGCGTGCTACATAAATTAATGTTTTTCTTATTACGAGATCCCGATCTTTCCTTAGCAAAACACACATCTTCGCTATGTCCCGGTTTTTTACAAAAATTACAGACCAACCTATTGGCACTGTTAGTACTGGGATTAACGTTAGAAGTTTGATCAGTTTTTTGTTTTTTGGGACAATTGTGAGATTTATGCCCTTGTTGTCGGCAAATAAAACATGTCAGATTTGACGAACGATTACGAAACATCGGTTTAGAAATAGAATTTCGATTCTCGAGTTTAGTGCGCGTAGGTTTCACGTAAATAGATAAAAATGAAACCAAGTCATACATTTGAAGGTTAGCGTTAGCAGCCGCAGCCCTAACTTGAGGATCCGTAATGCCACGAATAACTATCAGGGTTCTTAGTTCGTCACTTAGGCCCTTAACAATTTTAAGACGCAATAATGTCCTTCTTGCATATTCAGCGTAAGTGCTGTATTTATCGGAGGTAGCATGCATCGTATCATATAAGATGTTCGCGTAATCGAGTTTTCGTGGACACAAAGGTTTGAATTCCTTAACAAAATTGCTCCATGTTCGGTCGCTAGTTACCCATTCGTTTAGCCAAGAACGCGCGTCACCTTTGAGGCATATTGATACGCGTGACAGACACTCTGAATCGCCCCAGTTATTAGAAGACCTAGCCCGCTCAACTTCCTCACACCACACGTCTATATCATGAATCGTAGGGTCAAAGTTAGATACGAAATACCTCTGTGTTCTGTCTGAGTTAACGGATCTAATGGCTTCGGCTAATATTCGTGTCGAATCCGACACTACCTGTACATCGCGACCGTTTGCATTAGCACTTGATCCCTCGGACGCCGTAACCTCAAACGCGGGTATATTTAACGCGGTGATAGGACTAGGTAGCTGTGTTTCAGACAGTGACGCTGTAGCCTGAAGGGCCTGATCATTCTGCGATTTACCTAGCGGGGGCGTGTACGATGTAACGGTTGCACTGTTTTGAACTGGCTGGTTATTAGTCGTGATACGTGAGGGAGAACGTTCAGTTTCTAGTGAGTTTAAACGTGACAAAATTGATTGTAATGTCTGTTGCATGGCTTTGTTTTGATCACGAGGATAATGGTTTGACCGCGAACGCGTTCTACTTCTTGATCGTGATCCGTACGGAGAATAATTTCGATTCTTAGAGCGAGTTCTATTCCGAGAACGAGATCTATACCGAGATTCACGATCCCTATCATGTCGACGCGACTTGTTGCGAGAGTTATGCTGTCTATCAGCCATATTCAAACACAAACAACAATTAGAAACAATAAGTAAACGGTTAATTGGTGTTTTACTTTTCTCTTTTTTTTTTTTGCAAATCAAGAGGGTACTACGAAAATAAAACCATGGGCGTGTATTATAAAAGTATCCCACTTCTGAATTTAGGATTCAGGAGCAGAATTGAATAAAAAAAACAATGATTCTACACGTTATTAAATTATTTAATAACAAAACAAAATTACAAACTAATATTCTCATATAATTGAACTTTTTACATAAACTTAATGCCAAAATAAAACACCAATCACTTGTATAAACAAAATTAACGTACTTACCGAGATTTAACAACACTTTTAGCAACACTTAATTATAATTCTAACCACTCACAAATCGCGTCGACAACTACCGTTCCGTACGAAAGCCAACGAGCAACTGAGCATTTTGCAGGCGTACACCGCCTTTTATAGACATCGAAATGAGTTTCCTAAATATATTATATATGCCAAAAAATAATATATTTATCTCCAACATCTTCATCCTAAAAAAGTGGATGTAAAATAAATACTGATCAAAAATATTGGCATTACATATTTTGTTATTAATTTTATCTCTTCATTGATAATTGAATTCTATATATGTAGATATCTATTGTTGTTAACATATTTAGTAGATCATTGTTCATTTGCAATATATTTTGATAGTCATAGCTTCATATTTACAATTACATTAAATTTTGATTATTTTACCAGACTACCACTTGAACAACAAATATTTTTTTTATTGTCTTTTTGTACATACACACATCCTATCCTAATATACTAATATTATAAATGTTAAAGTTTGTCTGAATGTGATTTGTAAAGTCTCAGTTGAAGGCGGACTTACGAACTGGTAGTAACTTCAGTAGCTTTGACATTCAAAAGTGCCTTTCTAGGGCCTAAATTGAATAAATGGCTTTGAATTTGACTTTGGAAGATTCTAAGATCTACTGAATGGATTTTGATGGAAGGGTTTGAAGATTTTGGCATACTTTTTGGCCACCACTTTCTTTTTTTTTAAATGGAAATAACAAACATCCCCCTGAAATGCAGGTGAAACTGCAGGGGGCAGCTGGTACTTCTTTATATTGTTTATTTATACTGAAAAATAATCCATGTGATCACTAGGACAAATATGATTCATAATTTTGATTAATGGGATCAATCACTGTCAAAGGATACCTACATAGTCCTGGAGTTATTGTACTTTTCAAGGTTATCTATGTTTACAATAAGTTTTTGTTGTTCTTTATTTGTCAATACTTATTGAAATGTTGATGGAGTGGCCTGTATTTATCATTACATTATAAGTTCATCAAACCTTTTTTGTGTTGAAAATATTGTTATTCTCTATTGTAAGGAAATTGAGGTCATTACAGCATATTATTTATGCTTTAGAGCTGTTTCAAAATACAAACTAAGTATGACCTGAAGTTTCATTCTGATTCTTGGATCTTTATTTTAACATAGATCTCTTTATTAGAAACTGATTTTTTTATTAATAGCTGGTTCCCCTACTTGTATTTAAATAATGATTGCCACACATATTTGTAAAGGTCAAACTACTATCAGTCGAGCCAGCCCTGTCTTTTATTTTGTCAGTGTTCTTTCTGACTGATCTGAACAAAAATATCCCAGCATTGCTCAATTGGTTGTAGTTACACGATACAAGAACATTTTATTTTTATTTTAAATAAATTAACTTTTGTTTTTCTGAAGCACCAGTTTGGTGCTTAACTCTCAATCAGTACCTTACCTCAAACAATTAAAATGGAAGAATGGAACTAAAGTCACTTACACAGTGTAACAGAGTGTGTCATACTTACATAAGAATTTTTATTAAAAAAAACTAGGTATATGATACCAATATTATTTTGTAGAACAAATAATATTGGTATCATATTTTGGACCTAGTTTCATTAAAGGATTAGGTCTGTCTGATAAAATATAGTATATAGTAAGTATAAAATGTTATCAATTATACCATGTACTAATTGCTTATCTTATATTATCATACCTGTTATTTTGAATACCGTTATCAGATGCTTTATATGCACCTATTGATGTTTGTTGTTATTTATGTAGATAATGAAAATATGAAAACATTATTTATAATCATAAGTTTATTGGTGAATGTTGGACATGTATTGTCCCTGGAATTGAGTTGTTTTTGTCATCATTACCTTACGGGTTAAAATCCTACACTGAGTTTGAGCTTTCGGTGAAGGAAAACATCGCGAGGAAACCATAGCACGGTGGTAGGGTACTTTGTAATACTCACCTGGCTGGCTACCACCCTCATGTTGAAAGTCTGTTGCCATGCACCTATCAGTGTGTGTTGCGACTTTAGAGCCAGTTCCTTCGAGGCTTTGTGTGCTTACCACCTTCTGAGGTGACTAATCTGTTGAATTCAGATAATTATACTCCTGTCAATTTGTCATTGCATCAACTTGCTTTATTCAAAAGGGCTATAAGTTCCTAATGAAAGACAGAAGGCAACATAAAATGGCGAAATCAATTTGACTGAAACCCACAATCTCAGAGGAATTAAACTAAGGTATGGCACAGCGCATAGGAGGTAACTGGCTCATAAGCCCAGCTGGCGGTAAGTAAAGGTTTCTACTGTGGTCGAGTTGAGTTGAAGGGTTCCGAACAAACTTAACATTGTAGATTGTAGTTAAAAACATGTTGCGAATGCAATGCACGTTTATATGCACAATATTGAGAGATTACCCTTATTTATAATTATAATATTGAGTTATTTTAAGGCCCTAGACTTCTAATAGGTTTTCTTGTAATCTATAAGTAAATCACTATTTTCTGTATTTTAAGGTCATTTTTCATCCTTGTTCTTAAATAACTACTTAAACAGACTTTCGGACGTACGGAACTGTAAAAGTACCATATCTACCATCGTGCAAAGTTTTCCACGCAGTAAGTTCAAGCTTATTCGAACGCACGACTTTCGTGGCTAACGATTCCCGAACTATAGACCCTAACCAGGCCTGACCCTGACTCATTCAGAAGTTTACTTCGAAAGTTTACCTACCGATTTATTGAGGTCTGCGTCCGAAAGACATACAGCTAGATAAAGAGAGGCGTATAGAAATCTTTTCGTAACTAAACACTGCTTTTTTCTGTCCAGAAGGTTCACTCCGAATAAAATCTAAAATCTATTCTGTGCTCTAATAATAAAGGAACACGATTGAATATCCACTGCATCTTGTTCCAGGTACACCAAAGCTGCCTCCAACGGTGGGTGGACGAGAAGCAACGAGGGAACATCACACGTAAAGTCCTGTGTCCACAATGCAAGGCGGAGTACATCGTCGTGTTTCCATCAATGGGCGCTTTTGTCGCGCTCCTCGATGCTCTGGAGGAGATCACACATAAGATATGCCCCTTCATAGCTGGTGGTGTCCTATTGGGATCTATTTATTGGATCGCGATTACATATGGTGCTGTTACTGTTATGCAGGTATGTGTCATTGATTTTTATTGATCTATAGCTGATGAAGATTAGTGTACCTAAAGATAATCGCATAACAATAACTTGCGTGTAGATTCTGATAGCAGAGATCTTTATGGATCATTTGTAGAAGATTGGGTTTACCTGAAGATAATCGCCTAACGATATCTTTCTCAGATTCTGATGGCAGAGATAGAAATTATTACTTGCTTAGATTTGTGCCTATGCAGAATACAAGTTGAAGCAATAAGATACGATGGTCTTGCTACACTTCCTAACTAGAATTAATGCACATTAGGGTTTCGTTTTTCCCGACCTTTTTCCGTTCCCGGGACCCGGGAATGAAAAAAATGCTTTCCCGGGAATTCCCGATTCCCGGGAAAAGTTGTTTGTTTATCAAAAGTTAATTAAAACACGTAATTTAATTAAATTAGCTATTTATTTGTCTCAAAAGCAGTTCAAAAATTAAAATCAATCAATGATTTTACAATACGATATGATGTGATATTTTAAATCTCACACTCCTACGTGTACCCAATAGGCTAAAAAAAGCAGCGAACGTATGCATTATCACAATGAAAGTGCATTACGTGTTTTACTTGAATTTTTATAGGTAAAAAATTATCATTTTTTATAAAAAAAAAAAACACAATTAGGACATCTTGAAAATTTTCAAAAAGTCCGTATTATCTCCGAAAATACAAATTTTATTTATTTTTAATGTTACTATTATTTTCTCTAAAACCTGCAGTTCAGAACCCACACATAGTAGCTACTAGAAAATCGGCCCAGTGCGAAAGGAGCTCGCACACGAAGGGTTCCGTAATGAGTAGTAATGACATATCTTGGGGGCCACCGTAAATTTTTTAGTTTTATTTCATTTTTTATATTTGTTGTTATAGCGGCAATAAACATACACATTGCATTCAGAAAAAAAAAATCGACTGCTTACTTTTTACGTTTCATGAGATACAGCCTACAGAAAAACATATAGACGGATAGCGCAGGCTTAGTAATAGGGTCCCGCTGGCACGGGACCCTAAAAATCACCTGTAGATTACGTGTTTTGCAAATAAAAATAACAAAACTTATATTTTTTATAATGAATCTTCGGACAAAAATTTTTTTTGCAAAGAAAAGGTGTTTTATCTCCGAAAATACTATATTTTATATGCAACATTTTTATTTTCATAAAAATCTGTTCATGGTTCCTTTCAGCTTTTATCTGTAGTTCAGAAAAAACCTGATTTTGGTAGCGAAACTTACCCATACAGAAAATGTACGTTCGGTTTCTGTGGATGTAGTCATTTGTACTATGATTTTATGCTACATTTTCGTGTATCAAAGGTTTTTCGTTAATTTTGATCAAGGTTTGCTGGTGTTTTAAAGCATTCAATCTAATAGAGAAATTCCCGGGAAACCGCAAAAAAAATCCCGACTTCGGGAATGACGTATTTCCCGGGAATTCCCGATTCCCGGGACCCGGGAACGAAACCCTAATGCACATACATACACAATTATTCATGTACAGTGGTTTATTAGTCTTTAGGGTTGGTTCATCCATCAGTAAAGTTAAACCTCCTTAATGTAGAGTAAAAAGAGCTCTTATTAATATTGAAAATATCTTATCCGCTCTGTGGGCATTTTAATATGTGATACAAAAAGTATCTCTGACTATTTAGTTAAAATCTTTCGTAGAAGTCTCTGACATTAGTTAGAATACTAGATAACTTCTGTCCTTTTTAAAATTTTACTACAATTTACACAAAATAAGTGACTAATGAGGAAGGACAACCCTAATCGGTGTGTCACATTGCAGCACGCTACTTTCGAGTATATTTGCCTTGTTAATTGTCTATACTGGCGTGAAAGACTTCGATTGATTAAAGTCTGTACGGTTTACTTACTCATGTTTAATAGTTATTTCCTGTGTTTTGTCTACCTTGTGTCTGTCTATTACTTAAAAAAGATTTCTATTCCGCATATTGTCTTGAAAAATGAAAAATCCTACTAATATTATAAATACGAAAGTTTGTGAGCATGGATGTATGTTTGTTACTCTTTCACGCAAAAACTACTGAACGGATATGGATGAAATTTGGCATACAGATAGAATATATTCTGGATTAACACATAGGATACTTTTTATCCCAGGAAAAAATACAATCCCTCGGGAATGCGGGTGAAACCGCGCGGGATAACTAGTGATTAAACATATACATATGTTTAATCACTAGTTATCCCGCGCGATACATTACACGGTACAATAGTACCCAACTGATATGGCTTACCGATGTACCTGCGCAGAAGATACATTTTCAAAGCGCGGGAAATGCTATTGGTCGGCAGCTGCCGCCATGTTAGCGCGCGCCGTGCGGAGGGGCGTGACTTGCGAGTTTGATGGAACTAACAGCTGCACTGTATTATGAACCTTATACTAGTGATCTAAGGTTGATTGTAAATTTTAAGCATTCTTTCGTTAATGTTCGTGCCATACTTTCTTTTCTGTGCGAACGAAGATTCACGACGCGCGTTATTAATTGGGTAATACTGTACTGCTTAGTGCTTCGGTTCTGCCTAAAATCTTTTAAGATTCGGATTAATTTTCACTTTTTTCTCAGTCGAACTTTCAATACAATTCACCTCGAGCTAGCATTTATCATGAATTATCATTTTTCAGTACTCGACATTAGTCAGCATAGTAGCGAGTATCACGAGAAGGTGTGAATTGACCCATTGACAGCACATTGACATGCTGATATACCGCTTATGCTATTGATGTCACGTCAATACTCATTATGCAAATAACAAAGATTTCGCCTAATCGAACAGTAAAATAGCATATTTAAAGAGCTGTTGCTAAGAACAAACATAAATACACATTTATTAATGACTACAGGTAAGTCATTGAGTGACCCAGTCTCAGTGAGTCTAAATTTAAAAGTATGAGCTAACTGATTTATTATAACATTATTATTAATATATTTTAGTGAGGATTGAAATGCATTATTGTATTTTTATTTACATCTATGGTCCACGCTAGCAGCTCTACTGACTTTGTTTTACTTTACTGACTCTGTAGGATCTCCTGATCTGATCAGTTAAATCTTAATATAATTTAGAATTCGCCACTAGTACTACCACATCCTTACGGTTTTCTGGAAGTTTATTTTCAATGATAACATCTTTGACATTAATGATTTTAGTGGGATTAAATTCACGTAAATGCAAGCAAAAAATAAATATGTGTAGTAGATAGTTAACCAAGGGCTGAAAGGCAATCATTTCATACAAGATGTTTTGGCGCCAATAGTTCGAGTGTGAAACTGGTAACTTTCACCCGAGTTAAACACTGCTTTTCATTTCGACTAAGTATGAGGAATGTAAATGGAGAATTTGTTCGATGAATATCAATTGGATCGCGAACGCACTCGTATTTTAAATATATTAGAATAATTTTGTGAAAATACCTTTGATATTTTATTTACTGCATAAAATCAAATATATGTACGACGCAAATAAGTCAAAGGCATTCAAGCAATAAATAAAATATATTTATTGTAGATGAATTAAATTCGTTTTGACGCAAAGTTCAAAGTAGGTAATTTGTTTACCTAGTTATATCTGAATGTTAAAGTTGGCAGTCAGGCTTTCCCATTGTGTTTTCAAATCTGATGCAAAAAGTAACTTGTTTTATAAAATTATTTATCAATATTAGTAAGAGGTATAGCGGGATCAAAACAAAGTCCAATCAAACGAGAATATATAGTGTTGGAATTAAGCAACCTGATCAGTCCATTTATCACTCTGTGACGTCACTAATCCATCGTCATATATTCTTAACCCGTTGGTCTCGCGAGGGACGCGCGTCCTATTATAACAAATGATGTCATTGTTATATTTTTAACCGCGAGCCAAGCGATTAAAGCTTGACACTGGCTTATAATTACCGGATACACAAAATCAAAATTTCCATCATAATCATAATTAAACCTATATAGGTTTTATTTTATAGAAGAAATATACAGAACGTACAAAAATAAAAGTTATGGTCCAAGGATTGATCCTTGAGGGACTCCACAGCTAATCAGATAATGTTTCTGCAAAACAGGTTCGTGACTTGTGTCAAAAGCTTTCGATTGCTACGAGGTTGCGTAGACAGAGACAGTAATTGATTTAGACCCAATGAAAACTGTTAACCGTATTTGTTTATAGTTCTGTTTTTACATAATACTGATAAAACTACTCTACTACTACAAATCAGCGGAACACAAATCATTAGCAAACTGATTTAGGTGACAAACATACAATGTGTGACCAAGCGATATTTTACCATGTAGAGATTTTCAAATAAGTGGGTAAACTTCCTATAAATTTTGGTGTATCACGATTCTCTTAATGCGACCATAGTATTTAGCATGCAAATAACAAAACAAGGCAATACCTTATCCGTTATTACTATGCCAAATTAATGATAATTGTCACCATAATACACTACAAATATTGAGGTCGAGCATTTTAACGTGTAATGCGTACAATGAACTTGCCAAAGGTTCATTCACTATCATACTAGAACTGCATGATGTGCAATAACAATGTAGCAAGGTTTCCTCTATTCCACCCACACTGCAACTTAAATTACTTTCTGCTTAGTAACTTGATGTGTGTGTTACTTTATTCAGGTAGCGTAAGTTCGAAATCACATCATCATTTTCACATCTGTTTCTTGTTATGATTGATCGTCACGGCACAACTTCTTCTGCAAAGGAAACTCACCCTTAATCACGCTGCTAACATTATGACTAGGTCGATATCACTTCACAGAAATTACACTTGAGTCTGTGTCTCGAATTGGAAAACGGACTTGGTTTCCAATGCCGTTTTGTTATGTAGTGTCAAATGCTTTATTTGTCCTGGCATTACCGTAGCCTTCTTTGTCTTCTACGCGACTTTTATCAGAGTCTGCTTTCGGATCATCTTTATAAGACTTGGATTCCATGTCAACCTTAACAACGTAGTTGGATTTTTCTTTTGTCTCTTCCGAGTTAAAATCATTTCGCTTAGTATCCAAGTGCGACCTAATTCAGCACATCGATCTTATCTTGAATCTTTAATAGATTATACAGTTTCTATTTATGTTTTTTTTTTTTTTTTATACCACTAAGGTGGCAAACAAGCATACGGCCCGCCTGATGGTAAGCAGTTACCGTAGCCTATGGACGCTTGCAATACCAGGGGCATCACTCGCGAATTGACTTTTCATTACTATTATACCATATTCTATAATTTAAAATCACTGTTACTAGTGTAGCTGTATTCATTATTTTTTGATAGGCCTTGTTTTGGAGATAAGGGTCGTTAAGGCGCGGACTGACTACGATTTTGACAGCACTCGTTCTTCATTGGAATAGGGTTGAAAATGGTAAATCATAAATGTGTCGACTCTATGAAATGGACAGTTATTTACGGGTTTTCTTTAGATTATACAGATTGAATAAGTGTCCGGTTAACATTCAAATATAATTCAGTATCTTATATATTATTAAAAATAAAATTGTTGTCATCGCTGAAAATACGGAGAATTTCGACGCGTAAGATTTTTATTCTATTCGGTTAACATTTTTCTCAAAACCAGAAGAGGGTTTTTTGTGTTCGGTATTTCATTGCATTACGTCATACTCGACTCTCAAAGAAACCCATTTTTGAGATTTGAGCTTAGACCTGGCCTTAAAATTATTAATTGATTCCAAAGGTATTTGTTATTAACTGTCTTAAAAGTTGTACCAGAAGTATGAAAAACGTGTTAAAAAATTAATGCTTCCTACTATGTTAAATTATAAATTCAGATTAGAGTTCCTTTCCTACATCGTTATTTTATTCTATTCAGAGCAAATCCACTTTGTAGTCGGTTTTATTTTTGTTAATACTTTGGCTCGCGGTTAAAAAAATAACAATGACATTAATTGTTATAATAGGATGCGCGTAACCAACGGGTTAAAGTAATTAGAACCATTTCGTAACTCTTATTTTCATGATAAGAATTTCGTATTTTACAACATCGGTAATTAAAAGAAATAAAGAACAAAAAACATTTATCCTAAACACACAACAAAATTAATTACGCATAAATAGTATTGAGAAAAAAGTACTAAAAGAAGATAATGTGTTATGACATACATATACATACATAATTATATTGAAACACAGTCCGCTTGATGTAGACATTTTGAATGAAAAATAAAAACAACGCCAATCAGGTTTTGTTATGAGACATAGATTGAAATGATATACATAAGAAACCACATACCACACCCACCCACGTCACGACTATTCCACTTAACTACCTCCATCATATCAGCGACACTGGTACTATTATCATATAGGTAGTTTTAATCAAATACGTCACAAGTGTTATTATTGTCGATTCGCAAAATAGTCTTCAGTTGCATATTGTGATTGTTATAAATCAACTGGTTTCCATAAAAACAGAATTAAGTAACAAAACCTGAAATTGTCTTAAGTTTTTTTTATATGCTTGCATCAGTTTAGCACTTTATTATTATTTAACTGTGTAATGGCTATTATTTGACCACAATCTCACCATGGTCAGTGATGACATGGTCGAAGGTGGTAAGCACGCATAGCCTAAAAGGAAGCTTTTGTAGCCAGACGGGTACTACAAACCCTACCACCGTACTATGATTTCCCTCATGTTCAGAGGAAGCTAAATCTCATTGTATGATTCGAAGTCACTGCCACTAAGCTATCGTTGTCTTGAAACCTACAGCTTGATATTAGACTAAGAATACCTTCCATTCATAAAAGACTTGTCAAGTATGTGATGGAAAAAATGTATGAAGAAGACGGGCTAAATATGTGCCAAACGGAGTTAGTTACGCTTCGTCTCGTCCCATAAACCATGAAAACTATATGTTATCCGACCATGAGCTTGAAACAGAAGATAATTTTACTATTAGCCGTGCAACCATGCATAATTATGTCAAATATTCATGAGATGCCATGCATGAGTTTATAAATTGTGTGAAATTAACAAGACACTTATTTTAAACATTTTCATGAATGGTTACTTCTGTACAGAGTTCTCTCATTCATCTTGTGAAAAATTACTTGGAATAATATCGTCTCACACTATTTTCTATTCCATTTACTTGTCCCTCCATCCGTATGAAAACAAGCGTGTCACTTTTTGTACCTGTCCATAATGTCACAAGATTGATTTAGTTACGGTGGCGTTAGAGCTATTACATGAAAATGAGCGATCCTATTTGTCAGCTAAACACATGCTTCGCTACACATCTCTGGTGGAAATGCAGCCTTATACGAGTTCCCTGTTCGCGCGAAAAAGTTTCTAAAGAAGAGCATTGCTTTCCCTTTTGGCTTTTGACACGCGAGTACATACACTCACGTCATCTATTTAGATTTATATCTGTGTTCAACAGTGACTTTTGGCTCGCTATACTTGGTGTTGAATTGCTTCGTAGTATCGATTTAGTCTCGTCGCGACGAAACGTCGTGAATTTGTACTCTCATTTATCTACTCCCTTTTGTAAGAAGATTGATAGTATCGTTTCAAACTCTATAAAGAAACTAAAGCAAGCTCGAGATTTCTCGCTCTAGATTAAATGCAGCCAGCAAGTCTTTGTATTCCTAGTTTCAAAACATTTGGAGATAGGTAGTAATGCGATGTGTCCGCATTGCGGGGAAGGTCTAAGTCTTGAACCATCTTCATAGCATTTCTAAAATTATTTGATTTTAAAGAATTGCAAATGCACAGTAAAAAAAAACTTTATTTGCATGTTGAAAATAAGTTTGGTCATGTGAAGGTACTCCAGTTCCCACTCTCAATAACAAGTTATATTTTATATTTGTAAGGATGTTTTCATTGAATGGATACGGAACAAACCAATTCACGGTCACACGACGGCCACAATGTGACAGTCAATATTATATTACGACTGAGAAAAAAAAATACAATAAGAATAATGTTTTGAATAGTAGAATAAGTATGTGTCAGTTGTAGAGTTATAATTTTGTCGGTTGATGTAGGTCAAACACGGCTTAGCTGTTTCAATCTGCAGACATTAATCAATTCGATAAGATATATTCCTTTACATATTGCTTTAGAATTTCGAATCAATTCTTCCTTAATTTTACATTTGTAATAATCAACATCTCTCTGTCTATCCGTTAGTGTGCTCATAAATTGACAGTAGTCAATAAAAATAAGTCAAGATTTTTTTTTTGTTGTAACTAAACGTTGCTTTGCAGTACAGTAGTACCCAACTAATATGGCTTACCGATGTACCTGCGCAGAAGATACATTTTCAAACGCGGGAAACCGCTATTGGTCGGCAGCTGCCGCCATGTTAGCGCGCGCCGTGCGGAGGGGCGTGACTTACGAGTGAGACGGAACTAACAGCTGCAGTGTATTATGAACCTTATAGTAGTGATCTAAGGTTGATTGTAAGTTTTAAGCATTCTTTCGTTAATCTTCGGGGCCATACTTTCTTTTCTGTGCGAACGCAGATTCACGACGCGCCTTTTCAGTTGGGTAATACTGTAACCGTTTTAGAGTAAATAAAACCTTTTCGAACATTTTCAATAATGATCAAATGTTATCTTAATAATTTCCAGGTAGTAGGTCACAGAGAAGGTCTCGAGATGATGGAGTCAGCAGACCCACTGGTTCTACTGGTGCTCCTACCGACGATACCGGTGACACTCATCAGCGCGAAGATGTACAACTGGGAGGACTCTGTACTGCTGTTCCTTAGGAAATACTGCGCTAAGATACCCGCCTTGTCGTATATACTGCCATTTGGGAAGTGAGTAAAAAATCCTTCCTAAGTATATATTAAATTCATGAATTCCATCTCTATACGAGTGTAATCAGATAAATTACTGAAGATTTGGCTTGAGCCCAATTCTTGTTTCAACAATTTTTTCTGTATTATCTACATATTTCCTTTATTAATAGGCATCCCATCAAAAACATTTTCATGTTAAATGTTGCCAAGACGAGACCATATGGCTCGCAATGTCAAAAAGTTATCCGATCTCATGTAGAGCCAAGCTTATAACTCTACACGCCCTAAATCTACAAGCCCTAACTTCACATACCGTAGTCAAAATATGTGGCTTGGTTGTTTCGATACCGTCACATGGGCGTAAGGTGAAAAATTTATTTACTGTTCATTACTTTTCTGTAGTACAATAGTTCTTGTAGTAGCGAAACGGCCAAGCCACATATTTTGACTACGGTGTGTAGAGTTTCTCACTGTAAGTAATCGTTGAATAAACGACATTAGCGCCACTTCGGCATTTATTTAGTTAGAGTTTGGGCGGTACCAACAAAGTGAAAGCCATTTATTCAATTTAAGCCCTATTAGGGCCCTATGAAGGTACATAATCGTTTATCAAGTGATCCCTTAAAGACAATATATCACATTATCTGTTTTACAGTGTCGAAGGGGACAGAGGCGCCATAGTGACCGGACAAGCGAACCAAAACAATCAGAACGCTAACTCCCACCTATCGCCCACAAGAATATTCTGCTCAGCTCTACTACTACCCACAATTTCAACAATTATTGGCAAAATATTCTTCAGATCCATACAAAATAACCTACACAGAACCATATTAGGTGGTTTAACATACATAACTATTAAAGGTGCATTAAAAATATACCATAAACAAATGCTATATATTAGGCATTCTAGTAGAAAAATACTCGATTATACTGAATCAAATTTAAAACTATACAGAACTGCGCCGACTATGACTACCACTGACGCCGTATCTAGTACGAGAGACGATTCGGAACAAGTTGTATAAGATTATTTATATGGTGTATGTTTGTACATATTTTTGTATGTAGAAAAGTCGCAGCTAGGTTTGTCATGTGATTTATAATGTTAAGTTAGACACAGTCTAACTAGGAAAAAGGACTTTGGAATTTGCAGCGGGCGGAATGAGTTTTATTTTGTAAACGAGTTTATTGTTTCTTTGTGATGGGAAAAATTGGAAAAGTTTTTTTTTTTATTTCTGTAAAATTGCCGTGAGCACTTGAGGTTATGGTAGTGAAAATATGCATATAAAATAATTACTATTTCTTACAATATAGTATTTTGAAAAAAAATGTGTCTGTTCGTTCGCTCGTCTTCTGTTCCCGCAACGTTCATCCGATTGAGATTTTGTGCACTTGCGCTAACTAAAATTTAAAGTGACATTGCAATTGCAACGTATGCCTAGCATTAGCTATTGAGAAATAAATATGGTAGTCGTAAAAATACCTATATGAAACTTCAGGTAACACATGATTGATTCGCGAATTCCTTGACATGATGTCGGATGCCGAGACAAAGGTCCCGGGTTCGAATCCTGCAAGGAGCTTGATAAGGGTTGACCTTAAGGTAGTTTGCTCTTACTGACCCGTCTAAAATGTCCACAATGTATGTAATTTTAATGAAGGAGCTTTTGATACTTATTTCTTTTAACAAGAAATGTATGGAAGCTGCACGATCGTGCCGGCAGAAGGTTAGACTATTAGTTTCAAAGCAATATATTATTCTTATGGTGACGACACTGATATGATACTAGTTTCGTTATTTATTATGATAATAATAATAAAAACTGATTGGTTGCAGTTATCTTGCATTATTATAAAAAATAACTATGCACATCAAATTTTGAATAGTGTAAATGTGAATGAGGATTTTAATAATATTTAGAATTATGATGTAAAAACAACGTCACTAAAAAAGTTATGAATATGAAAGTGGATGGATATACGGGACGAGGAAGACCGAAAAAGAGATGGATGGATTGTGTGAAAGATGACATAGATAAGAAAGGAGTGAATGCTAGTATGACGGATAGAAGAGACGAATGGAAGAAGCGTACATATTGCGCCGACCCCAAATGATTGGAACAGGGCAGGTAGATGATAAGATGATGATGATGTAAAAATTAATTTATGTTCTCAATTGCTTTTTATTACAAAGTTATTTAAAGCGTATAACAGTTAACTTAAATTCATCAAATAATAAAAATAACTGCAAATATCTATGTTTTTGTGCTCATTAAATCCATGACGAAAACAGTTTTTAGAAAACTATTTTGATATTAATTTGGTGTCAGAGTCAGAGGTCATTATGGTTTGACAGTGAGAATTATTTAAATCACATGGCTACCTATAAGAAATGCAATGTTATTATACTCGCATAAATCAATATATATTTAGTTATCTGAGAATATATCGCAGTGAAATAGAAACAGTAAGAATATAGCTGTATAACTAGTGAAAATGCATGTCGTATATAAATATTGCCTAGATTTTCTATTTACCCTGTGATTGATTAGCAACGTATGCCAAATTTAAATTTAGTGAAATAAAAAAATCGCAGCTACAATACATAGACTTATAAAAAAGTAAAACCGAAACTTTCCTACGTATGCGAGAGTAAAATCAGTTCTGGCCCAAGCAGACACAAGTGATACTAAGCCTTATTGTCACTGTCAACGTCTCAATGCGGTATGGCAACCAATCGGCTTCCTATGTTGTATATGTGTGCGTAAGACCATGTTTTTACAACAAGGCCGGCTTCCTTTTGGTGCTTCACTCTCAACTCTATGGTTATATATCTACTATTCCTATTTTACTGCAAATATACATAGTCAAAATTTTTTTGGCGTTTACCAGGATTCCAGAATACATTATTAATGTTTAAAAAGGTATCAGAAACTAAATAAATTGTTATATTACTAAATTATAAACGACCGCGTATTTCATTGACCTCTTACTCGCGTCCCGGTTGCGTACTTAAATGACGCTTGTGTGTGCTATATTGTTGTTACAATATAATACGCCTGTTTTGACAGCACACGCATGTGCCAATAAGAGACAAACAGCGCGACGAAAAAGACACATTGTCAAAACGTGCATATTAGATCGTGACTGGTTTACAATAAATTAATAAATATTATCTCGCAGATATGCGAATGTTATGCACTGGGTGGAACAGAACGGCCATAATTCCCGCAAATATGTAGTTGTTCTGTCATTTTGTAATGGTTGATACAAAGTTTTTTTATATATTAATTTAAAGTATTGTGCTAAATTTAGGCAAGTATATCAAACGAAAAACAACACAAGTCTCAAGAAGTCGTTGTGCTTATCGAAAATAAAACTTAATGTTATAGCGTCAGGGAGCCAATCCTCACCCAATCGAAATTGAATCATCGAAAAAAGTACGAATTCAAACTTTTATCGAATATAAATCACGTTACGTTATTCTGACTATTTCGAGGTCGGCATTTTTAGAAGGAAAACCAGTCAATAGCTTTGATTAGTCGGGACCGTTCGAATTGACTCCGGCCATCGAAATTTTACGGTTGAATAGGACTCGAACTGTAGGTCCATTCGAAGGTTATTTCGAAGTACGCGAGGATTGGGTCCCTGGTTCTAAATTCATTAGTTTCAACTTGATTGAAACTGATACAGTTTAGTGGGGAAACATGTAGTAGGTATACAGGCAATACAATATATCATTTTCGGGAATGTATAGTTCTCTCGCACCCAATATGAAATAGTTCGCGGTAGTATGATTTTTATTTGCGTTTCTGATCTAAATGCTAGTTTTTTTAAACTTGTCAACTGTCAGAAAAAAATGTCTTTGGTATGACGTCGGGTTGAAAGTAACCCCTCATTTGTAATGTAATTTTTTTTTAACATTATGTTTTGATACATAACAATGACAACGGTTTGTGATGAGACTTAGTTTTAGTTTTTAGTTTTATTTTAGTTTATACTGTTTTTCTATGGACTTTTAGAGCTGTCATTTTCAATGTTGTTAGTTGAAATGGAAGATGAGGATTTTTTTATTCATTATAATTCTTACCTTGAGTGTGGTCAGCAATTACTCCAACAACAATATAAAACTCATATGGTCGCACTCAGAGACGTTAATCAAGTATAATGATTGATTAGCTCTATACCTCTCCCTTTCTATAGCCATACAATAAACAAAGATAGAAATACTTTAATGAATCACTAAATTCTAATTGTCGTCTCTGAATATGGCATTTAGTATCATATGTAGAGGTGGTTGAATAAAACACGAATAAGTAAAAAATGATTTTATTTTTACACAAAACATGTCGCGACTTCAATTTGTACCAATCATTAAAAATAATCTGTTTAATTGATTCGTGTTCTATTCAAGTATTATATTAACCTCCGTAAATATGGCGAGAAACCAAATCCATATTTTGTATTTTGTTATTAATTAAGGCACCCTTATTTCTTGCCTATTAGGGTTTATTATTATAATATCCCTAGTATACTTATATAAATATACAAACACACTAAATGACAATGTCATAAATTGCTGACATTTCAAACAAAATAAATAATTGACAAACTTCTGATAAACGGCATTCACAAGTTATAGTTTTATTTTACTTAGGCTAAGTAGCTAGGTGTTAAAATTTGGTTGGTGCCGATTCTGTTGTAAATAGCACTAAACTAATTTTAGTCACATCACATCTCTTTCTTACAAACATTATTGAAAAAGGATATAACATATTTAAAGCTGTCAAATTAGTCTTTGCCGTCTTCATTTGCGGGTATTTAGACGTAACCGCGATAGATGGCGACTAAATTTATATTGAAAACAAGCATTGGACTAATTTGACAGGACTAAATTTCTTACATCCTTCTATGTTCTTTGTTAGAAAGAGACATAGTGAGATTAAAATTAGTTTAGTTGTAAACAACAGAATCAGGGCCATTGTCTACAAATATATAGCCGATTGTGAACCAAGAATGAAAGACATTGTGTTCGGCAGTTATTTTGTATTTTTTGTAAAGTATAGTTTGTAATTTATTTATAAAATTGTAAAAGACCCGTTCTAAACTCTATGTTAATTGCATAAAGTGTTGATTTGAATGAAAATATGTACTTGCGTTATATTCGTGCTAGGGTAGTTTTATAATTTCTGTAAACACTTTCTATTTAGATTGGACTTAATATTTTTTTGAGTGTATATGTATACTGTTGGTTTGTATGTAAAACCTTTGTTTTATCAATATTTGTCACATTTGTGCCAAATGTACAAAATTATTGTAATAATAGTCTAGCGGCGTTTTTCCAAAATTAGCTTAAATTTCAGTATAAATTGTAAATAAATAAGCTATTGGCTTTAAATAATAAGGAACATTTTAAAGGTGAATTTGATATTTTTCTGTTAACAGTGATTGGGAAATATCTATGTATATAAAAATGGAAATCTGGTCAGGATGTTTTTTTTTATATTACTGTTGACACAGAGTTTTGTCAGAGTTGGTGACGAGGTTGCTTTAAAAAAGCCATATTTTTTCTTTTCTTTCGGTTTTTTGACTAATTATAACAAAACACTAAATAATTTGGATCAATCGATGGAGTGCCTTTTTGCATATGAGATATAATTGTAAATAAATAAATGTCCTATCTTTAAAATTAAAATAGAAGTTTAGCTAATATTTCACCAAATTACTGACGGTTGATCTATGCTAATTATGGCAGATTGATTCCTAATACGATTTAAGCACTTCCAATTTAAACTTAAAATATCTATTTTGATATAAAAAATTATAATCACAATGTTGAAAAATATAGAGATGTTTAACGTTATATCACATACACGTAACATAGCGGCCAGACATATAATAATATAGAAAATAATCTTGCCAGAGCATTATAATTGTTATCCACATTTTCAATTTTGATATTATTGAGCGCCAGCTTCCTAAAATTTCGAGTTGTATGAAATATTTTAATACAACTATTTTGTGTTATTATTTTTTACTGATTGTGAATCTCGTGTTCATTTGAGTACTTCTTTTATTACTAATGTTATATTTTGTTACAGTTTCAAGCATGAATCCCGGGCAAAAGACGTGTCATATATGCTTAGTAAATATTAATTTTCAGTTTATCGAAACTACGATTTATTTTTTCCAATCCCTTATTAGGGAGGTCGGAATTAGGTAGAGTTATTTATGTACTTGCATCGAAATGTTGATATTAATATGGATCTTCCCGTGATTTCTAATACAATCCCGTATGGCCAACAATATTACAAATAAATAATAAAAAAAGCTCAGAGATAGATAAGACAAATAAAACAAAGATAATTAACATGCAATTTTGCAACTTCGGACATCCGATGTCGGATGTTGCAAAATACAAGTAAATAACTTTTTTATTTAGTAAATCACGGGATTTTTCTGCTCTTTAAAATTAATCTCGGGATTTGAGGCATATCCACTTTATTCTTTCGCTGTATGAAATCAGTGTAAGTACATAAATAACTACCTAATTCCGACCTCAGCTTATTAGTCCTATATGCGCTGTTCCTTCGTAGTATGTGTGCATAATTATAGCGAGTTCAGATGCTGATACAGACTCAGTTAAACGATATTCCTATAGTCCAGTCATAGTATGTATCGTAATTTCTATTATCTTTCCTAAATTCAAGATTCATGAGAAGTACTCGAGTGCGTCGAGTGGTTAGTTTTGCTAGTCTCATGTAAACCTATCTTTTAGTCTCAATAGAGACTGATTTGTATAAACGATGCTTGTTTTAATGTTTAGTTAATTTAACTTTGTCTAGCGTGTATATTTTAAACAGAATATAAATATTTTTATTGAGTCTCAAGCGATTTCTTTATTGCTTATTTTCCATTATACTTATAAGGTATTTCTCAAAATATTTTGACTTGTGAAAAATATCATAGTTATTATTTACAAAATGTGAAATTGCAAAAACACTGCAATATCGCAAAATCAAGTTAAAAATAATCATTAGCGTGATAAAGATAATAATAAATTATCAAAAAAAAGTTATATCGGTGATAATAATATATCAGTCGGGTATCTTATCTCTAAGATGAAATTATGGTAAATAGTAGGAGAACTTACCGACTCAAAGTAGTTCGCCTTCGACATCCTATTATTTCGCGTGTGTTATCAACAGTGCATTACAAACAATTGTTATCAAGTAATAACACGGTGATTTTATGAGTCGGTGAGTGTTTGCAACTTAGCTAATATCGATTTTACCGTCGTTACTTATCTATCGAGTGTCATAGATAGCGTTTGCGCTTTTTAGGGTCAGCTGTGACGTCACAAGGGCATAATAACGTCGAAAAGTGTCACCTAATTTGAAGTAAGTAGTGTAATTTCCATATAGGTACTTTTGTAATACTCTTGTCAAAGCTCTCCTTGTTGACTGTATATCTATTTTTTTTTATCAATTATAATTATATTTTTACATAATCACCTAACGAATGCCTGAAATATTGATGTGTCCAGTGTAGGTACGCTTAACTGTTCCGGTATACAGTTAGGTAACGTAACGTAAAATCAATCTAGACCACATGTTCTAAATTAATTCTTTATTCCAGATAAAATTATATACATCGATTTAAGAATTATAAACACAATGGCAAAATTCCTAAAGTCTATTTTCCAACCAACCGAGAAGAGGAAGTGTCCTCTATATGAAGGTGATGATGACGAAGACAAGAGTGAGGCTATTGGTGACAGGAGGAAGCTCTCCATCTCGAGGAGTGGGAGACTGCGGCAGGCCAACAAGAAACGACACTCTTTGACTCTAGCATTGTATGGAGAGGTAAGGATTCAAATATCTAGCCGGGATTTAGGTTTATAGCACTTGCAGATCAGGTTTATGTTTGCTTATGTCGTTCTTTGTCTTGGGCTCGTCAACTCTCGGAGTGAGTCGCGGTCAAACTGGAGCAAAGTTTAATATTTGATATCCGGGGCGTCACGTATTTAATGGCGCGTTGATTTTGTATCCATTTCCACGGTAGATGTTTCTTTAGCTATTGATACTACGTTGATTCCCTTAAACAGCACCCCTTGCTCGCGAAAGCCACCATAAGCATTAATGGTTAATAACATAACTAATATCATAGTTACGATAAATACAATCGATACTTCCGACTGCAGTTGAAGTACCTGCATATCAACGTATATTGTTTGTAAACAGTCTACATTGGTATAAATTGTAGTATAATGTAGTACGGAGTTGTACCGACATGATGGATTTCTACAAGCTAATGTATGCCAAGAAAAGGCGGTAAATCACAAAATGTAAAAAAAAAAACCGTTAAGAAAATGTATCCTTCCATCCTATATTCTCCCAATTATGTAATAGTTTAAGGGGTATCAGTGTTATTTTTGACCATTCTACATTTGTTACAGAATATAGAAACAGTAGAAAAACCTAAATCAATTGAGTATCACGTACACAGCCCAGTGACTCCCTCTGAACAGGTGTTAGACAAACGACAGAGACGCCGAAGCGCAGATGAAAAAGCTTCAGAAGATATTGATACAATTTCTAGCTATTCTGATTCTGTTAATGCAACTGCTAGAAATTCTGATGATAATGAAAAGAGAATAAGTGCAGAGTCGAAATCACCAGAGGAAGAGATCGATAGTGCTTTTGAAATAATTGACAAGTCGTAGCAATATTCATTTGTATTCTTATTTGTAGAACATGTGAGTTTAAATAAAATAAATATTTTAATAGTTTTCACAGGTTCAATAGCGGGCCAACCACTAACGTTCGTTCTTTACGACTTGTTCTGTCGTACAATCAGTAGGGAAACGCGAAAGGATGCCACTAACTAAACAATAATCTCACATTCTTTCCTGTGACTTTATCATGACACGCCAGTCCGACAGAATAAACAATCCTTTGATCACCATCCACACATAAAGGTTAATTCCTGTCAGATTGGATCTTGTCAGTCAAACCCGATCAAACTTAAGGATTAAGGATGGTCACAATCCTCTTGTTTCTTTAGGATTGTTGACTTTTATGAGAAATGCCCGTCATTTTGTATTATCATTAAGGATTATTTTCATTTCGCTCAATCATGTGGGAAACATAAACGGGCACTAACCTACTCAACTATCGCGACGTTCCATTCGCGACAGGATAGAACCAGGGATTTTAATACCTTCATTCTTTCTCGCTAATGCGACTCGTTTAATCCTTAACGATTTCAGATTCCGGTGGGAAATACGAACGTTAGTGGATGGCCCGCTAATGTGTAATAGGTAGGTACAAAACAATGGTAAATTGACATGCCTTCTTTAGATTTTTAGTATGAAGTGACTAAAAAAAACAAACACAAACATCTAGTATTGGAACATGTAATCATGACCCTGTTTTTAAATTATGAAAAATATACCACACCACTTTGTGCTAACTTAAACATAATCGTATAAATATAGATACTGCCGAGTTGATTTTGAAAACCAGTAGATATTATCATGATGAATATCTTCAAAATTGTCAAAAAGTTAATTGTATTGTCTGAATATCTACCTACCCTCCATTGTTATAATTATAACGCGTCCTTGATGTTGTGAGATAACGTTCAGATTTTATACGAAAGATAATCTAAAAGGTATTATCATTGATAACGAATGAACTCTAGGTGCATTCAAAACGATAATTAATTAACTTGCATTTATTTTGAAAAGATAAATGGATGGTTGAAAGAGATTTGTGTTGTAATATGTATTGCTAATTTATATTGCAAAAAGTTTAGTAGAATCCAAAAGCTCATTGAATGTTCGCTTTCTCGAATGGCCTTTCTATGTCGACCTTAAGTGACAGCATGAGAAAACTTCTAAGTAAAGCTATAAGACCTACTACTAATACTGATTTTTTCTTATTGCACGGATCGATGTGATTTTTTGTAAATGTAGTCTATGGGCTGGAGATCGACATAGGTTACTTAGGTTAGCGGGTGAAACCACGAGAATATCTTCTTCTATCACTTTTAAGTTTTTTGTCGCTTAAAATGACCAAACCTTTTGCTTTTATGCTTTGAGTTCGCTTTTTCACTTATGGCTGTGTTGTTTAGAGTATTATTTATAACACTATAGATACTCGTACATGCCAAGTGTATTTTTTTTACTAATTTAAGTTTGACTCGAGCCTTAAGGTCTGTTATATTGTTGACTGACAACTAGTAGATAGATAATATCATGCTAATTGTTTGAGTTAATGTTGTTTTGTAATTTGAATGCATGAATATGAGACCAAATTAGATTTTCTTCTTTCGTTAGGATGTATTTTCTATGAAGCGGGGCGGAGTCGAAATGAATTTTAATTTCAATATCATTGTCAACCCATACCTGCTGAGTTGAGGCATCTTACCTTTTGTCTCTTGCACAGCTATGCACGCAGCACGGTCTCAAATGTTATATCGACAAATATCCAATTTCTTTCCTGCGATTAGTACATAAATCTCTGTAATATCTTAATTTGATTAATTTAAATTCAAAAATCGTTTATTCAATTTAGGCCCTAATAAGGCACTTACGAACATCACAATTGTTTTTACCACCGGTTCGTAATACACTCGAACTGAGAAGACTTCAAACAGAGTTTATTCCACTCCGCTCCACTCTTCATATCTGTTTAATTTTACACAATAATCAACTGTATTGTTTATAAATATGCTTCCAAAAGTATGATGAAATAATGTTAATATAATTTTAATTTGTATGAAATAAAAGACTGATTGCAAGGAGTCGGTAAGTTTCAATTATGACTATGATTATTCTTATCAGCTATATAATACTTACTTACGTGCTAATTGCATAAATGTATTATTTTAATCAGTATGCTATAAAAAGGAACATGGAAACGAGTAACATTACAACCATGATCATAATAAGGATGCCTACTATCGTCTAACTACAACACATAAAACCACCATTTGAATCACCAGTTTATAAAAAAAACCTTATTCCAAAAAAACTTACACTCCATTTCGGCTCATTGTGACTTGTGTTATGTCATTTGATAACAGTTTGAACATAGGCAAGGTGGACTTTAGGTAGTTGCTATAAGGCTTATAGCAAATACCTAATTGAGTTGATTATATATAACTTATAGTATAAGGTATATATATAATCAGCTGTTAATAGGGGGATGTTTTATTCAAGCGTGTTACCATGTTAAAATATAGATTGACTAAATTATTAAGATATTATAAGAGTTAAAAGTATCTAAGAAATCAACAGCATTTTACTTAGACCACGTAATAGAAAAGGCTATGCTATAGTAGATACCTAACCTAGCAACGTACGAACCCACGACTAGCCTTTTTTTTTACATAAATGTTACCCATATATTTTCTTCAAATTACTTGCATATTTTTTTAATTTGTTTTATCGGGTCGCATTATCTTACAATATGTACCTATAATAGTTTTATCAACAACGTAGGTACTAAAGCATGTCGGCGGTAACTCCTTTTTAATTTTCCAGAAACAGTTCATATTATCAGTTTATCGATTAAGTTAGTGATTCGTATCTACAACGGATATTATTTGCGTGAGGTTGGATGTTATCAAGGGAACCTTGCAGTTTTGGTTTAAATAAGTAAAAGGTATTTTAATTTTTAACCGACTTCAAAAAAAGGTGGAGGTTCTCAATTCGGTTGTATTTTTTTTTATGTTTGTTACCTCGTAACTCCGTCATTTATTAACCGATTTGGAAAATTCTTTTCTTATTTGAAAGGGTACACATCCCGTTTGGTCCCATTGTCGTCAGATCAGGATTTGATTACTTCTTAGTGTACTTTGAAGTCGGTTTAAGTTTTTTGTAAAACAGTCCAATTATATAAAATCATAACTTCATTTAGCGTGGTTGGTGAGATAACCTACCTACCTACACTGCAGGTCGTAGGTTCGATTTCCACACATAAATAAATGATCGTGTATGGAGAATGCCACATACTACATATTCCCTGGTACCCAATTCTCGCGCTTTTGACATCGAGGTCCAATTAGATATTTGGCGAAAAAAATAGGGGTCTTCTGTCAATATGTATAAAATTTCTAAGATATCCGCCATGTTTTTTGGTAAATGTCTATACGGTATTAATGTCGAAGACGCGAGAATTGAGCTCCTGTCTCTAAGTACGACATTTGCTTGAACAGTTAACTTTGAAAGCTAGGTTTCTTTGTGACTGTAGTTAGTGGATTATTTTTCGCATGACACAAAGTACTATACTTTATTATTCTAGCTATATCCATAAAGATGACTATCAGTGCTCGAGTGTAGGTAGTATTGTACACATAGAACATCACTTCCATTTTACGCACGTAGATTGTGTATAAGCTTCTAAGATTGCATAGATGCTGATAAGATTCGGATAAATTAATTTCTTTTGTACCAAATTTATCAAAATCAGCTATTGCTATTAAAAACTCTTGATAACATCTTTGTGCTAAATCTTTGTAACTGATACCCCCGAAGAGATAGGCGCGGTGAAAAACACAATGTACGGACTACACAAGTAAGTAAAATTGCGCCTTACCATCTTCTTTTAAGTCTGCTTTTACAGTAGCAAGTACATTCCAGAATATAATCCGAGTTTGACTTTTTGGGAGGAAAAATTATATTTAACGTTAAATTGCATTTTAAATAAAACAATTATTAATATACCTTAATACCTATATTTACAGATCAGCAGTTGAATTGAGAGTTAAAGAAAATAACATTACATTTTAATTTTCTTCTTCTTTGGCTTAATCGGCAATGGACCTCCAATCTTGAAAACAGTACTGCAAAGAATAAAAAAATAATTAATATATCTTAATACTTTACTATGAGGTTTAGAAGAGATGCTACAGATTATTGTATCGTCTGTTTTTGTTGATAAAATGGTAATTTTTTCTATGACATTCTTAAACAGACTATAGCGAGCCATCGACAAGAAATGAAAATTTCCACCATCTACAGGGTGTTTTTTTGGTCGGCGACAAGCGACCCAGGAGCGGTAGTACAAAAAATACATTTTCCAAAAATGGACTTATTTCCATTAAATACTGTAAATGCGTTGAGAAATACCTTATATAATTTGAAATAAAATTACCGCAAAGTATGTTCACTAGGCACGTGCACAGACTAGAGTTATACAAGTGCAAGCCGCCATCGCCCCGCCCCTTTACTTCCTCGCATTCCCGTTGAGTATTACGTCTAACTTAAGCTTATTACATGATTTTCCAATTAATATTATTTTTATTATTATAAAGTTATATTTTTATTTTAGTACCATTATCACATGTATTATCGACCCTGAGTCGCTCGTCGCTGACCAAAACAACGACCTGTATAAATAAATTCTAATATGATTAAGTTATTTCAATATGAACAATTATACAATAAAGAACCTCAACAAGATTTTAATGTGAAAAACCACAATATCACCATGGTAAGAAATAACTGGCTCTCAAGTGCAGCTGTCAGAACACAGGCTTGGTGACAGCTTCTTAAGTTGAGAGTGGTAGCCAGCCAGGTGGGTACTATAAAGTATTCTATCACCGTGCTATGGTTTCCTCACGATATTTTCCTGCACTCAGCTCATGTTAGGATTCGAACCCGGGATCTCCGTCTCGGCCTTCAACCTCACTGAGCTATCATCGCTAGCCTCAAAGTTAAGGTAAGGAAAACCGTCGCCTGTACTGCCTCGTTAGTTTGCTCGCGTTACTCTGGTATCCTATATACCAGTGATTCCCAAAGTGGTCCAGGTGGACCCCCAGGGGTCCACGGGAAACTCGACAGGGTCTACTTTAGGTCTAATTTTCACATTTTTGTTTGGAATATGGTAGAAATATAGCAGTACGTCTACCGATACCAGAAAATTTTGAAAGTGGTCTATGTGAAAAAAGTGAAACTGAAATAATATCTAGTTAATTTATAAACAAGTAGTACTTACTGACAAGTTGTGCATATGGGGCTGAATTTGCAGAATACTGAAACAAAAACAATTGCAGTTTGATTCATGGAGTAAGAATATTATAGAGTAATAGCCTTAACAACTTTCCATATAGTTGCATTCACAGATATATGGTACACTAGTCGATTTACAGTCAGACAAAATGTCGTTAATGAATTTCTTGTATTTTTTACTTTGTATAGGCCTGTGTTTGACCACAATCTCACCATGATAAGTGATGATGTGGCCGAAGGTGGTAAGCACAAAGCCTTGAAGGAACTGGCTCTCAAGTGCAGCTGTCGGAACACTCCGATAACTGCTTGACGACAGATTTTCAACTTGAGAGTGGTAGCCAGCCAGATGGGTACTACAAAGTATCCTACCACCGTGCTATGGTTTCCTCACGATGTTTTCCTTCACAGTACAGACTTAGAATAAAATTACGCGCGATGCTTGTGGACGCAATGTATTGGTGACCAGTACCTCGCCGTAGGCGCGTAATGCATTCGTGCGAGATATTCGCTTTGAATTCTGCCTTTCTGGACAGGGTCTTAACGTGCCACTCGCAGAGCGTTTACAACTTATCTACCTCTTTTACTTATAACAAGGTATTTGTTCCGGTCCACCTAGGAAGTGCCAGCCAGCCCTGTCTTACACTTTGGGCACCCGCTAAATACAGTCCACTTAACCGCTCTCGCATCACTATAAAGTTTTAATATCATTGGTTTGTTTTAATAGCTGGGGCACAGTGGAATAAATTTTAAGCAAAATCTTTGCGCTTCTTTTCGGTTAATTATTCGATGGGTGGAAATCTAGTAGATTATAATGATTACAATGATTTTTTATCAAACCATTGACCCTATCAATGGTTTGATAAATAATATCTATCTAAACTAATTAACCTAATTCTATGGTGCATTGGCACTAATACTGTCTGCGAAACGAATTACGAATTTTGAATGGGTCTATGGAAAGTTTTTGAAATTGGTGCCGTTACTAGTTAGATTAATTTCACCTCGGCTTGGCCAATCAGTACGTACGTCATCACTCACGCGTTACTTCCCCCCTCTCCAATGAGCTCTGCGACCTAACTCACGCGCAGGAACACAACATAAAGTTATTTGGCTGCGGTATTATGTAAGCGGGAGGTACTTCCTCAGTCGAGCTGCTACTTAAGCGAATAAACGCTCTCTCCCACTCTTTAAACTCTTGTGTGGACATAGGATACTTTTGACCCTGGGAAAACATGATGTCCTTTGGGAACGGGCGAGGCTGCAACTATTAATATATTATGTGTTGTGTTGTAGTGTAGTGTAGTTACCACTCAAGCACACCGAGCACACGAAGCCAATGGTGAGCAGTTCCCGGTGACAGAAGCACGCGGCGCGGTAGTCCACGCGCCCGCGCCCCGGCAGGACCAGCTTGCTGCGTTCCGACACCTCCGGGAGGAATACCCACTACAAACAATATATTATAATAATGTTACTACATGTAGCGACATCTATAAGCCAAATCTATCAGTTACACTAAGATAGTTCATATACAGAAACATAGAGAGCGCCACAACAACCTGACTCGCGCTTACGAAGTATTTTCGAAATTAGGCGATCAGCATATGTGTATAATATACACTAGCTAGTGACTCTATGAGCTGGTCATCCGGCGCTGTAGAACTAAAATCTACAGCGTCCAGCGTAGGAAGGCCCTACGAATCGTACGGGGATACCGTACCGTATCCTTTCAGGCAGCAACTATTCTGGCTCGCTTTCGCAGAGTGGTGGAGGCGACCCAGAAGAGGCGACCAAACGGCAGGAGCGACTTATCGCATTCGTGACGTCGCACGCAAGGCTTCATGAGGAGCGGTTTGCGCGCAAACGCGACGTCGAAGCAGTCCTGCCGGTCTTCGTGACCTGGATGCAGCGAGAAGGTGGACGACTCACCTACAGACTTACACAGATAATCACCGGGCATGGGTGCTTCGGTGATTATCTGTATAGGATCGGACGTGAGGCGATGGCGTCCCGCATCGCAAACGCTCCAGCAGTCGTGTCAGCCATGCTGAACGGGGGGGGGGGTTATACGGCGTGGAGAGCTGTAGCCTCCTTCTGTGAGACCGTAGTGGTCCAGAAGGAGGCTGCTGAGCGGGATCGGGAGAGAGCCGATCCCACCCGGAAGCGAAGCCGCCGGGGCGCAAACGTCGCGCCTCGTCACGGCCCCCCAGCCCTGTAGGTCGGGCTTAAGAATAACAGATACGGTGTTCCCCTGCCTGTCCTAAAAGGCGACCAAAACGGGGCCTTTGGGGTCGTGGGTAATCAGAGCGGGGGCTCTGTGCGCCCAGAAACGACCCCAAGGACGACGATGGGTCGTTGTGGTCACGACTCATCGTGTGATAGCACAGCGAGGGTGCTGGGGGGAGGTGTAACACTTCCCCCGGGACGCGCGTTCAACACGAGAGCCCGCCCCCCTCTCTACAGCACAGATGGCGACCACCGTGGGGTTTTAGCCGGTACAAGTCCGGCATAACCTGGCCGTTACACCCGAGGCGGTCGGGTATCATATGGGGACTTCCACACAAAAAAAAGAGAGACCTCGCAAGTCTCGATAATTAGGTATAATGAAATTTTGTCGCCTATTCAATTTTTGGATTCCCAAAATTCTATATAATGTGATGCAACCTGTAGAGGAGAACAGCCAGACAGACGTTCAGTTTGTAATTTCCTGACAAACAAAACATGCACCAAGCATGCAAGCACATGCGCCAAGCAATTTTGTCCAAGCTAAAACGGAGAGGCTCGCTCGCTCGGTCAATTATCCAAGTGTCTAACATGTACAATTGGACCGCGGTCCGTGCGGCACGATGACCTAGCCTGCCGGAAGATCTTACCTTTTAAATGGAGGTGTCAGCCACCTCGCAATTCCATAGTACATATATTATTTTTTCATTTATTTATCTCAAAACTTATGTATGTTTTTAAACGTAATCATCAAAACTACACTTTAAAAAATTTTCATCACTGGCATTTGATACAGGGTCCTAATTGCAGGCGATCAAGGCTCCAGAGAGAAAACTCCTTACTATGTGTGCAATATCCCGTTGTTCAAGATTTTAGTGATTAAGCGATTGACTCCAAAAACTGTTCGATTTGATCCATACTTTCAGGGTTGGAAATTTTAGACAGGTCAGTGAGGGCAGCTACCAGGCAGGGCAGGTTTAAGCCACGCGAATATGGTCTTAGGAGACAATCCCTTACTTTTGAGTTATTGCTATCCTTTTGGGGAAGTTCTTGTCCAGTTTTAACAGTAATGTTTTTAGTAGGATAATAACTTACAAGTAAATACTGAAGCAATCCTTCTAGGGATGGCACTTTTAGGTACAGCCCGCCAGTGATGTCGCAGCCCTGCTGCAGAAGGCTGAGGTGTTTGTCTAGCGAGCACACATCCACTAGGACTTGCTGTTTCTGGAAACAAAACATATACTCTATAAAAATGAAATGGTTCTACAAGATTTAACTCCTAAGGAAGTAAGACAAATAAAAATTTACAAAGATAAAGCGCGTTAAAGTTCTGGAGTGGGGAGTCGTGACGTCATGACTCCCTACTCCAGAACTTTAGTTAGGGAAAAGTGTACCATCGCGTGACGTCACGCGGAAATCCAACACACCATATCTTCGTTATTTTTTGTTCGAATGACAAAAGAAAAAATACGTGTCTAATATTTTTTGATAATATAAATGACGAATTAATTAGATTTATTCAGGCCGCTAGTCTACTACGGCAAAAGCTAGGTCGTAATAATAGTTACCTGTGCAGTAAAGAAGACATTCATATAGTTGATATACTGCGCTGCCGTGTCAGTACTGCCGGTAACAATCAGTATGCGACTTGTGATCCGCAGTCCGGGGGCTGCTTGACGTCTTGCCTGCAAATAAATGTTTTGTTTAATATTTTCTTGCCACTTTAGAAATACAGAAATAAAGATTGAAATGGTATTTACCCTGGCAATAAAACAGAGAGCCATAGCTAATGCACCAGCTAGTAGTGACTCTCCCGGTTTCTCTTCTTGAGGTTGACTCTTTACTAGGTTTACTAATCTATAATAAAACAGAGTTCTATCATTATGAAGTGGTCAGAGTTATGGGTACTATAAGGGTATTAAAATGATTATCATTTACCCCGGAAACCTTTATAGCTAGCCTGATCAAAGACAGAATATATTGGAGAACTGTTACAAACAGGACTGCAAAGGACAGAGTGCTATGGAAGGAGTTGGAGAAAACAAAAGTTATACAGACTAAGAAGTAATAAATTGATATCTGGGGCCAAATAACATTATATTACATAGAATATTTTATTTTATACAACAAGTTTGTAAGGTGATACTTGCATCTGAATATTTATTGCATTATTATTGGTATTGTTTAAATTGTAATACCTTTAAGATAGGCAGCGCTTTCTCTATCACACCTCCCATGGGATATCATATAGATTGACTAATGCAAGACTATTGATTTTATATTAATTAATCAAATAAAAATAGATTAAAAGACAAACAGAATCATTCAACATATTTGTACTAAAAAGTAATTATGTACTTACCTTGTTTTAATTGTTTTTTCTACTAAAGTAAATAATTCATATTGGCCATCAATTTGTCTGACATCCAGAGGTTTTCCGGGGGATGGGTACAGGTATTCACTGAAAACAACAATCACAGTTGAGAGTAGTGTGTGATAGTTATAATGCTTGCTTATGATACTGCTTTGAAGTAAATAAGAATAAAATATGAACAAATAGAACATGGTGTAGTGAAATTCAGACCATTGAGATTTTTGGTTATTGTTCATGACTAAAATAAGTTAACTTAAATTAACATGAATTAGTGACCTATATACTGTTAATTATAAGATTGGGTGACATTTATAAAAAAAGGTTCTTTACCTCTTATGAAAATGACATCCAATGACGGCCAGTTCATTTCTAGACTTCTGCATTAAGTGCGAGTTGGCGAAAGCTATGACAGCATCGAGGCAGCTTGTGAGAACCTTTGGGTCCTCAATAATGTAGCGCTGGTTTGGATTAGTGTCCACTATGATCACAAGGAGGCTGCTGTCGGAGGGAGCTGTCAAATTGTCAATGCATTTGTTATTAAATGGTTATCTAAGAGAAATTAAGACAGTAAAATATAGATCAGTGTATGGCAAAGGTAGGTAAAGGTGTTAAATACATCATCAGCATCATATTTATCAAGAAATTTGCACTGCTGAACACACAAGGACCTGTATCTGAGAGATATGTATCTAATAATATAATCCTACGTTTTAATCCAAGGTATGATTAAGTTAGTTACATCTAATTCAACAACATAATGATATTATATTGCATTTATAATATAAGTTAGGATGAGTGCGATGGGCTTTAATTTTATAATTTAATATTCATTGTATTGAGGTTATAGTAAACTTTGCTTACTTTCATCATCTGCCATTTTTGTAGAAGTAGAGTTTTGTTCCTAAAATATTAAATTACGTCGATATGATTAATAAATAAGGTCTTTTACATAAAAAAACATAGCTTTCTTAAAAATGTATATGAAATCAAACATAGCTTTCATCCAACAACAATAAACAAATCAAATCTGACATTCACACAGTGTTGCCAGATCCGATTTTTAAATATCCGTAAAGCTATGCTAAAAAATCTGTACAATTCCGTACATTGCGTCTACAAAAATCCGTAGATCTACAGATATTTTTTTAAAGCTAAATCTGACTATTTGAAGCCACAACCGCTGCACTAGCTTTAGCCGCAAACGTTGCATTAGCTCTAGCCACAGCCAAGATCAGCTCAGTTAAGATAAGTCACAGATAAGATAAGTTCAAGATAAAGCGGTTCCGGCTGGAGCTTGAGCAGTGGCTGTAGTTGGAGCTAGTGCAGCGATTAAAGCTAGAACAGAGGTTGCGGCGAGAGCTAGTAAAGAGCGGTTGCAGCTAGAACTAGAGCAGTGGTTGTGGCAATAGCTAGTGCAGTGGTTGCGGCTAGTTCAAGGTGCGGTTGCGGCTAGAGGTTGAGCAGTGGCTCAGCTGGAGCTAGAGCAGCAGTTGCGGCTGTAACTAGTGAAGTGTGTACAGTAGTGTCGCCAGGTGTCCCGATTTGCCCGAGGGGTCTGGTGACACGTCCCGATTAAACCTTGATCGGGACGCCAAATGTCCCGATTTTTCACTAACCTCATGAGTCTTTACTATATTTGATAATTTTTACAGGAAAAGTGAATATAACTAAGCTGCTACTACATAAAAATATTTTTGGTTTCTTTTTTTCTCACCAAATTCAGACTTTCACTACTGTCCCGATTTGAAACCCAAAATCCCGATTATTTGCAACCTGGCAACACTAGTGTACAGGTAAACGACAAGGGAAATTCCATACCATGATCAAGACTCGCGAGGTCTACTACAGCTCACAGAGCCACGAGAACTAGGTTATCTTTGCAACACAGCATCAAACTCAGTCATGGCTCAAGAGTTTTTCAAACTAACAAGATACCAAAATTATTATAGTCTTATTTATCATCTTATTTTTCGGACAATAAGTATCCCAGTAAACAAACCTTAATCTTCATAATGCTGAGTTCCTTGGCAGTCTTCAAAGATAAGCGTATTCAGCGTAAATAAGCAAAAATAAGCGTATTCAGAAGCGGTGTGGTAGAGTCCGCTGAACTATATACAGTTGTAACTTGTAACCAAATCTCTAAAATATAAAAAAATGAATCCCTATTTCCCTTGGTCACGCTATAACTTGAGAACGACTTTACCGATTTCGTCCATCTTTTTTTTTAAAGTTTTCTAATACTCTGGAGAAGGATCTTACGGATTTTTTTTAAGAAAGTTGCTTAATAAATTAGAAAATGTAAGAAAACTTAACCGTAGGGTAGGGTGGGGTAGGGTAGGAAATCAGCGGGGCGTAACTAGTAAATAAATACCTAAATGAGAATGAAAAACTAGTTTACAAAAATATAAATAAAAAAATTACTAAATATCCTGGGACATTCCTCACACACGGTTAACTGATCCCAAACTAAGCAGAACTTGTACCTACTATGGAAACCAAAATAGATAAAAGTACTAGGTCCTTTTTATTTGGAAATAAATACTTAATAAGTTAATATACATAATTACACCCATACTCAGGACATACAGACATGTTCATGCACACAACTGCATGTCCTGTGCGGGAATCGAACCCACGACCTGCGGCCCGATAGGTGGAGTCTTAACCAACTGCGCCAACAGGCCCGTCAAATGAGTTTTTGATTTTGAAATCATCAGATATGATCAATAGGATTGATTACTGCAAGCCTACCTACAAAACTAATTATTCCAAGAGTTTTTCAAACTTCATTGATAAATAACACAAAATGTACACCTACAACAATACAAAATGGCCGACATCGTGCCGACATGCTTCTATCGCATGCATGGCTTATTAATTTAATTAATTGTTTAGAAAGCACCTGTGGACAGATGTCACGTGTTGTCACAGATACATATTTGTCAAAGGTGGATTCCGTGCATTCCTACCCCTTGGGCAGTAGTAGCTAATTCATCATGCTTGGAGCACCCATCGGTTTGACTCGTGCTTTAAATGATAACCATCGTAAAACCGGCATGGCGGACGATGGGAATATCGTGGACATCATTATTTAACATGTTGTTTACAAATTAAACTAATTTCAACTCACTAACGGCCTTACTCATAAACGCTATTTAACTAAATCTACTGAATAAATGGTCAAATAATTAACGTCACCTTGCTGTCATTGTCAAACAATTTGACGTTATTTGGGTGACCACTTAATCAGCTTATTAGTTAAATAACGGTTTATGAGTAAGGGGGTAAGTAGGTATATCTCTTTCTAACAAAATAAAACCGGCCAAGTGCGAGTCTGAGTCTGATCTCTCACCGAGGGAGTAACTATTTAGTAATCTGTGCCAAGGGTTATATATTTCTTGGTTTGGGCCATAACTGTTGTAAAAAACCGAACCGCATTACTAAGTTTGATTGTAAACGAATTCTGTTGATTTCCAAAAAAACTGTGCTAGTCAGAAAGTTCTATTTACAATCATGTTTATCATCTACCTAATTCAGATTACTTATTTCAGATTTTTGGCTTTGCAAACTTCGGAGATAAGGGTCCCGTCAAATAAATAAATAAAAGTGTGAGCGTATCCCTAAAGTGTACAATTACATTAACACTGACTGACTTATATAATAGTCAGAGCTTAAATAAACCATTGGTTCTAGAAACATGACGTTTTGGATGAGTTTAATATAGGATAAAACGTAGGTAGGTGACCACTAAGATAGGATTTCCCGAATATCAACTCCTAAGCGGGCTTAGACGATGCGATGGTAGCTCAGTGGTAGCGACGACGAATGCCGTGGCTAAGGTCCCAGGTTTGAATCCTTCAATGAGCTTGAGCTTTCTTTGGTAAACATTATGAGGAAACCATAGTACGGTGGTAGGGTACTATGTGGCACCCTACCTATGGTGTTTTTTTTCTTTTTTGTTCTACTCCTTTCCTGAATCTTTCACATTATCTATGGTCATGTGTAATGGCTACGTCCAAGGATCTTATATGTATATTAGATATAAGATTCTTGGCCACGTACGAACCACAACACTTAATGTTATGTCAAAGGGTGAAGAGGATGATGTCAATCTCAAGTCGGTAGGGATTGTCCAGATTGAGTAGCCGACTGTTGTCACTGAATGCGTTTAATGCACTAAAATTAAAAACTAACTTAAAAATAAGGTCGCGCATGTACGCGCTTGCAATGTCATGTCAGCGGAAATGTAACACAATGCAAATGTACGGTTTTGCCCGTACATCATGTATAATTTTAATATTAGAAATTAGTTGAACGGAGCACAGCGTTCAATAGGTCAACTGTTTGGTTCACAGCTTTCTGGCAAATCTTGTGAACTTTTTAGGGTAACTTAGCTAGGAGTCTAGCGAATGCGATTTTCAGACCATTGAAAGATATTTATGGCTTTTTGTGAAGTTTCACTTTAATGTAATGTAAACTTTACACGACGGTATCCACTACCTATATAGGTATGCAACTAACCACTTCTTACAAGCTACAGAGAGTGCGGGGATAAGGTACCTAGTCAAGATTCGGGAACGCGAGATTGAATTTTTAAAAAGCAAAATAATTAAAAATGATTTAATTAAAATGACCGATACATTTGGTAGCTTTCTAAAGACTAACTTATATTCGAACTCTAAAAATAAATCATTACCTTTATCTGTTTTGCATAGCGGTAGACCACCTGTATCGCGAATGCTAGTCAGCGGAATTAGTCGCCTACGTCTGTATTGAAACAATGTCTGGGCGTCTACCGAGATGCATAACTTCTCCCCCCATAACTCCTAAATTATCGGGTAAATCTTCCTGATGAACCCGATGATTTGGGTAAAAATATTTCTTAGCGTATATTACAATAACTATTACTAGGATTACATATAAAATCAATGTCCCAATGCTTATGCCATTTACATTAATGTGTTTTTCGTATTCACCACCTTTTGCACTAACACTTTCACTTTTCATTAACATGTACGATAGATGCTGAAGATTTGTCAGGTCCACTCCATCTAGGTTTACAGGTACAGATTCAGTTGAAGATGTCTCTGTTGGGACTGGTATTTCAGGAAGGTTTATAATCGGCAATACTGGTAAGGATATTTCACCTATGTTTCTTTGGTTTCGTTTTAATGTTATTCCTTTGATATCAGCTTCACAGTCATCGTCAACAGTCAGAACGTAAGTTCCCTGTATATGATGGTAAGTAATTTCATTGTTACAGTTTTGGGTAAGTATGAGCGCGGCTTTAGTATAAATCATCCATCTATTGATTTGTATCTTTTGTACCTTCAAATCTTCCAACTCTACCAGGATGGGACGGCACTGTGTAGTATCATCAGCAAAGCTAATCAGGTTAGCAACGCAGATATCTCTTATCATAAAAGATGAATAATCTTCTTCACACAAAAATAAGAAATCTTCTATTTCTTTGCAGGGGTGAACGAGCGACACAGTTTTCAACCCTTTCGTTAAAAGGTAAGGGAATTTAGGTAATATAAGGTAAGTTTGGTTATATGTATTTATGATAGGTAATGGAAGGATTGTATAATATGTATAAGGATCAGTTTCAACTAAAGATATGTCCATAATATACGTTATTTGATTTTCCTTAGCGTACACCTTCAAATCTATACATTTTTCTAATTTTAATATATTCTCTACAGTTGCAGGAAAAACAAGCTTATAATGTTGTTCGACACCTTTTAGCATTAACAATAATTCATCGGTGTTAACAATGGCTTGATGTAACATTCCTAACTTACTAAATGCTACTGTTGTTTCAATTTCGTCCAATCTTGAATAAAGTGTTTGAAAATTATGTAGGAACAAGTTATAAACATTAGAAATTTTAAGAATATGTTGAGTATTTTTAGAATCATTTAACTGCTTTCTTATATCCCAAATCGCTTTATCTAACTGGATGAAATTGAATTTTGTATTATTAGTAATATTAACTAATGATTCCATCATTTCAGCGACTACTGTGATCTTTCTATCAACTGAATTCTGTCTTGTCTTTACATCACTAATCATCAAATCGTACTTAATCGCATCATCATTATCTAAATTGCCTGTTATTATTTTAATAATGGAGCCGAGAGGGTTTAAGATACCACGTTTAGTTCTTTTTGATGGTAATAATTGTTTTAACTTTTCAATAGTAATATTTTTAATATAATCAGTCTGAGTTTTCAAATCACTAACGTCTGAACTAAACGGTTTGTTACCAAAATAATTAATTATGTGTTTATTTAGGTTGGCATATCTATTAATATTAAATTCTAAATCCTCACGAATTAAAGATAAATCTAAGATCTTAACTATGGTCCACTTATCATTACTAACAAGGGCTTGTCCTTCCTTAAGTGGAAGTATCCCGGGATTGTGTTCGATTCGCTGAAGTAGAAGGGCCAGGGTCGTTGATGCCTGCATCAGGACCATGACGAACCTGCGAAGGACGTTTAAGATCCTTAATGGGTGCCTTAGTATCACGACCTTTGAATTTAACTGGTACTATATTCCTATCTAAATCTCCTATCACTTCCGCCTTACTATAACGTGGTTTATCCTTACTTCGTCTTTCATTCACTCCTTTTATGAATACCGTATCTCCTTCTTTTACGTTAAAATCTTTCTCACCTCCATGCTTCTCTTTAATCCTTTCTTTCTTCCCTATCGCTTTATTTGTTAAATACTCATACAAGTATTTTGTGCGCTTCTTGTGATCTTGTAATATTTTTTGCGTATATTCTTTATTAAACTTAACGTCAAAGGTACTTCCGGAGTCAGTGTGACCGAACACAACTTCAAATGGGGTGAAGCCTGTAGTAGAGTGTATTGTTTGGTTATAACACATAATCGCATATGTCATTACAGATGCCGCATCAGTGAATTTGTGCTCATATTTGGCCAGTCGGTAAATCTCTATTAAGGTAGAATGTAAGCGCTCAATAAGTCCCATGGAATTAGGATTATGTGGGGTACCGATATGTAAATCTATTTTGTAAAAGCTTAAGGTCTCCTTCATCAAGACGTTATTAAATTCCGCTCCGGAGTCTGCACTAATTCTACGTGGGATACCATACATGGAAAAGTATTTAATAAGAGCCCTTATAATTTCTGGTGTTGATTTGTTATTTATTTCTAGTGCTTGCCCAAGTTTGCTAAATGCATCAATTATAGTTAGATATGATCTCCCTTCAATACTAAAGACGTCGATAAAGATCTCTTGGAATGGCTTTTCCTGTGTCTGAGTTAATTGTAATTCTGGCGATAATGGTTTCCTATCATATTTCATCAATTTACAACCTTCACACGAATTAATAATGGTCGCTACTGTGAGATCCATGTTATTCCAGAAATATGTTCGTTTCAGATGCATCAACGTTTCTTTTATTCCTCGATGACACGACTTCCCTTTATGATACTTCAAAACAATCTCTCTTTGCTCATTCTCTTCTTCCACATATACAACTCTTCGCTTGCATTCAAAAATCTTTACACTATCTTTCTTAAAAAGTACAATAGTTGCATCTGAAAACTCCTTTCGGTGTGCCTCATGTTCAAAATAAATGAAATGTCTTACCTTTGGTGTTATGTATGTTTTAAGAAACTGTTTGACTAGGTCTGGTCTATTAAGGGGTAAATGCACCTCTAAAATCTTTTGTTTGGGTCTGGACAAATCTTTAACGGATAACTCTTCTCTATACCAGGTATGTATTAGTATTTGGTTCGGTTTAGTGTCTATGGCCTCATCTAGAATAGGAATACCTGATGAATCTGTTTCATAAACCGAATGTTCTGTGTGTTTTTCAGATGCCGAAATGGTGCTACTGGATGGAGATTTAATAGAAAAAGGTGACCTAGGAGTAGGACTAAGAGATGGAATGGAAACAGTCTCGTCTGAGTCAATATCCATGTTGTTCTCAATCTTATCATTCGTTCTAATGTTACCTTGCATCCATTCAATATCTCTCATTACCTTATTTATCTCCTCTTGTAACTTTTCCTCTTTATCAACATTTACTTTCATCGATTGATCGTCGTTTCCTACTGCGTTTACCTTAATACGAGAGAGGGCATCTGCTACACAATTTTGCTTACCATTTTTATATATAATGTCGTAATCGAATTCTGCAAGTCGTAATTTCCACCTAGTGAGTTTACTGTTGTGTTCTTTTATGTTATTTAGCCATGCAAGCGGCCTATGGTCTGTGTATATTGTAAATCGTCTTCCGTAAAGGTAAGGTCTAAAATATTTGACTGCCCAAACGATGGCCAGTAACTCCTTCTCTATAGTACTATACCGTGTTTCCGTATCGTTCAAAGTCCGACTAGCATAAGCGATAGGTTTGTCGGAACCTATTGGTCCTTGGGAAAGTACTGCTCCTACGGCATAGTCTGATGCGTCTGTAGTAAGTACGAAAGGTTTTGTATAGTCTGGGAATTGTAAAATTGGGGCATTTACCAATAATTCCTTACACCTCTCAAAAGCTGCTATATAGTCATCATTCAATTCGATTTTGTTTCGTTTTTTTAAACAGCTAGTAAGGGGGCGCGTTATTTTGGCAAAGTCCTTGATAAATTTACGATAATATCCCACTAACCCCAGGAAGCTTTTAATTTGGGTTGTGGTCTTTGGAACAGGGAAGTTAATAATAGCCTGAATTTTATCATTATTGGGCTTAAGGCCCTCTTTGGTGATCATATGACCGAGATAAAGAACTTCCTTTTGGAAAAACGCACACTTATCCAACGTTACTTTTAAGTTAGTTGCTCTGAGTCGATCGAAAACCATACGTAATTTTTGAATATGTTCTTGTAAACTGGTGGAATAAACAATAATGTCATCGAGGTATACGAGGCAATGTAAACCTTGAAGGCCCCGCAATACATTGTCCATTGCGCGTTGGAATGTGGCAGGTGCGGTCTTTAATCCAAACGGCATTCGAGTAAATTCATAGTGTCCGGACTGCGTAGAAAACGCAGTTTTAAGCCTATCCTCTTCTCTAACTTCAATTTGGTGGTAGCCACTTGCCAAATCTATTGTGCTAAAATACACTGATTTCCCCAATTGATCAAATAAATCTGTGATATTTGGTAAAGGGTATTTATCGTCGGTGGTGATTTCATTCAGACGCCTATAATCAATCACCATTCTGAATTTTTTATCGCCTGAGGCGTCTGCCTTTTTTGGAACGAGGTGAACCGGCGCACTCCAAGGGGAATGCGATTCTCTAATAACATCGTTTTCAAGGAGTTTTTCGACTTGTTTCTTTATTTCTGCGTTATACACGGGTGGCTGTCTATATGGTCTAATAAATATAGGATCTTCGTTCTTGGTCCTAATCTCGTGTTTAACATTACTGGTAAATGTAAGTGGTATATCATCGCAGTGAAATATATCACGATATTCATAACAAAGCTTCATAATACATTCGCGTTCTTCCTTATTGGCATGATCTAATCGCAGTTTTTTTAAATTTTGTTTTAGGATATCGTCGACCTCACACTCATCTATTGTCACATTCATGGGGCACTGTTCTCTTTCATACTTAGTCACTTTCAAAGGTTTAGAAAATGTCATAGTAACCCTATCTTCAGAGGTGTTTTGTATGATAGTATATGCAAACGAGTTCACACACGTAACAATAGCACATGGCATTCTAACGCCTTGTCCGAAATCAACATAATCAATAATAGCTTCTCCATCCGGTAAATCAGTAGGGACTTTAACTCGCGTTTCTGTTCTAGGCTCTAAACAAATTTCGTAAGGCGGGTTATATATAATAGGTATGCTCGTGGTACGTGTCCGTAGTACCTGATTTTTCATATCAATTTGAGCTTCTAATTGTTTCAAAAGGTCAGAGCCTATCAAGTCGTCATATTTTTTATCTACGTGATACACGAAAAATTTATGTTTTCCTACACTTTTAAAAGTTTTCAGTAACGGTATATAAATAGCTTCGCTATGTTGACTACGAGCATGCGTGCTGATAACTTCAAAGGGTTCATACAATTTATAGTTTGAGAAGAATTCGTCAACCTTCGCGGGGCTTATGAAGGACCGCGTACTTCCGGTGTCAATCATGAAACGAGCATTAATTTCCGGGATTTCGATATGCGGAAGTTTTAGTAACGAATCGCAATTTAGTTGTATTACTTCGGACGGGAACTGGAGGCTGGTACATAAAAATCCTCAACATTATTTACCTGTTGGTTATCGCAAACTTCAGTTGTCTCATTATTTTCAAATTCCGGCGCTTCTAAAGTGTACGCATAATTCTCATCGTAGTTAGCGGTATATTGGTCATCATAATATTGGTCTGGTGAAGCCTCAACAAGTTCGTTATTATAAAAAAGATTATCATTATCGACCGATGCGTTCAACATATTTTGTCTCAATGGGCGAGCCGTGCGCATAGAGACGTCGGTGTTCTCATTAGGTTTATGACCTTGGAAGTTTTGATGCGGTATTCCAAACTTAAAATTATTCTGAGGTTGTCCGAAAACTGGCGGTCTAGCAAAATTATTATTCATTTGTGGCCTATAACCCAAACCTTGTTGGGGTATACCAAATTTAAAATTAGGTTGCTGTCTAGGCATGCCAAATCTGAAATTCTGGGGAGGCGCGTTCTGATTAAATCTAAATCCACTAGTATTTGGTTGACCTTGAGACTGTTGTTGAGGAATACTATATTTGAAAGTTTGGTTAGGCATTTGCAACTTATTTTGTTGGCTAAACTGAGGATTGCCAAATTTGAAATTGGGAGTAATATTAGGCACTGCTACAGGGCTAGGTGTAGGCACTGATTTTAAGTTATGGGAAATCTGACGTGCTTTATTCTTTGCATTAAATTGATTTAAGAAATTTACTTCCTCGACAACAATACTTAAAGCTGCCTCTAAGTTCCCGCAGCCTTTCAATCGAACAATCCGAATTAGGTCTTCACTTAAATTGTATAAAAACACATTTAAAGCTGCGTTGTTGTATACTATCATTTTAGCGGCCTTAACACCCTCATCGGTTAATAAATTAACTTTGGAAAATAGCGTACTACGCATATGTTGAATCCTATGACAGAAATCGATATAAGATTCGCCAGATTTAATTTTCATTTGTTCTAACTCTATGGCGATACAATCCTCAGATCGCGGGTCGCCAAAATGTTGAATCAGAATAGCCTTAAGTTCATTCCAACTAACAATATCTTCACGTTCACTTAAAAGAGTTGCAGCTCTTCCAGTGAGTCTACTAGTAATAGCATGAAATACATATGTCGATTGTACAAGACTATTATTGTCGGAAAATGCGCTATGAATATACTCGGCTTTTTTAATGAATAGGTTCAATAAACCCTCATCTCCTTCGAACTTCGGTATAATACACAATAAATCTTTAGGAACTAACCTTATTTGTTCCATTTTTAAGGAAAATAAAACAATTTTAAGAAAAACTTAATTATAGAATTAATAAAATTATAACGTACGATACGTTTTAAAAGAAAAATCAAATAACGATTATTTGTCCTAACAAACGGAAATAGATGGGAATTGAGATGGATATGCGAAAAGGTTTACTCACATTACGCTCGTTTTCATCCTTCGATTTTGGTTAGGCTGGATCTCGATTTTATTCCACAGCAAAAATGACAAAATTTATTTTAATGGTTCGCGGATTGCCGTCAGTTACGTACTCCTGATTTTTAGGTGAAACGTCACAGTTGGATATCACTCGCGGTATAATCGCACTTTTACGTACACGACTTTTGCGAACGAAACCCGGCAATCCTACCGGCTGCGCCAGTCAAGATTCGGGAACGCGAGATTGAATTTTTAAAAAGCAAAATAATTAAAAATGATTTAATTAAAATGACCGATACATTTGGTAGCTTTCTAAAGACTAACTTATATTCGAACTCTAAAAATAAATCATTACCTTTATCTGTTTTGCATAGCGGTAGACCACCTGTATCGCGAATGCTAGTCAGCGGAATTAGTCGCCTACGTCTGTATTGAAACAATGTCTGGGCGTCTACCGAGATGCATAACTACCTAGTACATGTATCAAACAACATATTGATAATTAAACATGTTAGTAAACGAAACAAAAGCAATTTTGTGAATAGCAACGGCATGACGTCAAAACAAGACCATTACATTTGATTTACACGCGACTCTTTATCAACAAACGTAAGACGGGAGCTTATTATTACATCCGAATTGTATTTCATCGTAGCGAGATGACAAACCGGTGATACGGCGCCAAACTTATGTCATCTGTCAAAATACATGTTAACAGCACGAGGAACGGTAGATGAGTCAGAGTGATAAAGCTACATGAATAATATCATACGAACGATGTGACAAGCCGTGCTACCTGTCATTTTACGACATTGTTTATATACGGTTAATGATATGCCTTATTTGAATACCATGGTGGTCTGGCCGGATAGAAAAAAATCGTAGCGTTCTTGTTGACGACGAGCCCCGACGAGTATGGCAACTGTAAAAAAAGTTTTCTTGCAATTTGTGTTGCAATGCGGTATGCAGAATAGGTGCACTCTGTCCATGAAAGGCTTTATGTGTGCAAATTAATTTTCCCGGGCCGTTGCTACCGGATTCGGGAAAATAATTAAGTCTGAAAACTAATCAGTTTATTAAGTGAACGCGGATAGTAATTGAATAAGATTTTACGAGAACATTGTTTACAAGACTTCGTGCTGGAGAGCAGAGACGGTACATTAGCGCGGGCTTTCGAAAATCGAACTGGGAATAAGAAAAAAAGGCGGGAACGAAATAATTATGCACGTTCCGTTTCGTAATGGGCGTTGTGCTACCGTTTCGCTTTAATAGCTCGCTTGTTCTGAGAATTTAATTACGCTCAGAGCGCGCCCAGATTAGCCGGGCGCGCGTTCCGTTTTGTTAATAACTCTAATAATGGATGACGCCCGCGCACTTCGCTGCATTAATGTTATTTATTCCTTTATAGCGGTCGCTCCGATTTATTATAGCGATAGATCAAGATAGTTCACGTGATTGAGCACAATATGAAATAAAAGTTAAACGAATCTTTTGTTTGGTCCGTCCGTCATATCAATCGTCAATGTTCAAAATATCAGTAAGTATTAATAATTCAATAACGAGCTACCAAAAACAAATTGTCTAACCGATAAGACATTGGGTCCTACACAAATAAAACATAAAGCGATTCAGCCTTAATAAGAACCGGCGTCCAGAGATGAACACAAAAGAAAAAGATAACCGCCTATTGTTTTTTATCATGTTGTCAATATCGCGCGGCCAAATTTTCAATATTGGAATGCCACGATTCGCCAATAAGAAGCGGGGAAGAATTGATTTATTGTCCAATTAGCGTCGGTCAGGTGTGCCAACTGCCAAGATAGCATCAGGCTGGCCAACCTAACTCGGTTGCAACTACTATTTCTTTTGGCGCGTTCCGTTTAAATGGCATATTGGAATCAAAAAAGAACCTTTACACCATGCTGGTTGCGTTTTCTGGAAGGTGAATTTGAAATTCTGATCGTTCGCGGCGAGCGTTTACTTAAGTGGAAATCGATTTGAATTAATTGCGGTGTCTGCCCCTTTTTATGAGATAGGAACTTTAATTTGATAGGAATTATTTCTGTATCATTATATATATTATCATGGGCAAATATAGTTTTGATTTTGTGTCCGAAGCTTTTGATTGAAGTTTTTATAAATATTTAATTCATACATGTAATTGCAATGTACCTATCATAAAGCTAGGCTAACAAGTGAGAATAAAATGTATGTTGCGGGATCACTAAAATCCTACTACTCTGAAAAAAATCTCTTATCTACAAAACTAGTTATGTATGTTGACGTTTTGTTGTCGGGAAACTAACTTTAGTTACATTTAATCAAATAATTTAGTACCGAACAAAAACTAGTTTTGTTACTGGTAAGTTTAGTTCGCAAGTCACTCTGTTTAGGTTATTGGTCGTAAAAATTATATTTCGTATTTTGTGTTACTGTTAAATAAAATTTTGTAATCACTTGTAGTCCATTTTTTTTCAGTGTAATTTTAGAAAGTACCTACAAAACCATCGCAATTAGGTAATATTGATTCAAAAGATGAATTGCACGTCTAAATTGAAGATTATTTAACTGGTAGTGCATGTTTAATAGCGTTATTAATGTTATTCAGATATTGAAACTACCGTTTAGTTAGCTATTAATTGAATACAGTTAAATGGCGCCCGATCACGATGCTGCACGATGCGACATCCAGACATAGGTAGATACATAAAGAACGAGAAATGGCACACTCTAATAATATGTACGAGACTATAGAATTTAAGAATGAAACATAAAGTTAGTTAAAAACTTTACTACCTATGTTTAAAAAAATATTAATAGTAGATTCTTATATAAGGGACTACAATTACCCATTATATAGGTACGAGGTAGTTTTACTACCGAGCTTTAGAAACTGAGTTATAATGGGGTTTTAGAGCCGTGTGTGTTACATTCTATTTTCCACTACGATTGCGAGAAAATAAAATACCTAATCCAAAACAATATAAAAAACCTTTCTCTTCCATCTATCTGATCTCAAACTAAGCACGTGTTATTATGTAAATAAAATACACCAGAATGGGATCTGAGATTGGCGCTAGCTTCTAGCTTTATTATATAAGTATAGTACCTAACTGGGTGATCGAGCTTCGCTCAAAATCTCGGAAAAACTTGTTTTAGCAGAGACCTAGTTAGATCGATTTTGGCCCCCAAAACCCGACCTATCGTTGGAGCCGAAACTCGAAAACTCGAAATCGTTAGAACCGTTTTCGAGATCTCAAACAATATAGGATATATTCAAACAGTGCTCTTTTAATAGTAGGTATAGGATAGGATATATGTGATCGTAAGTAAAGTACCTAATGTGTTGGCTAAATAAAATTTATTTATTTCTTTTGTTTTTGTCAACATTTTCGGTTCGGAGTTATACCTGTTCTGATATGTTACGTACTCTGTGCACCATTGAGACCGGTGCGGCGCGGTGGCGATGGCGCAGCTTGGAGACGTGATTTCATTTAGCGAGAGTGTGCGCTAATAGCTGCTCAATAGCCTCGTATCGAATTACAGGAACGAAACAATATAAACAACGTTAAATGCCTTGAGAATTTCATTAGGGAACACAATCTTTGTACGTTCAACTATTATTGCGTACCGTTGAATAGCCAAAATATTTTTATTGAAATCGTCCCACATTCGAGTCAGCGAATGGTTGAAAGTTGCAATTATGGTTAACTCGCGATATGAAATCGACGAAGATTGGAATATGCATATCCCATAGATTTAGAATGTTCTACTACCTAAGGCATATCCAGTGTATCCAGTCTACATTATTCCTATACCTAGTTTGCTAGGTATATGTACCCATGATCCAAGAAAACCTACCCATCACTGAAATATTTTACTATTAGGTACCTTTTGTTTGTTACGCCAGTTTGAATTGTAATGTTGGCAACAACAATTTCAAAGTTCATTCATATACAATTCGTAACTCAAACTGCATGCTCATATCCGTTGGCTTTTAAATTTAAACTTGGAACAAGGGTGCTTCTGTCGCTCGCTCGCCAATGGAACACTGTTCCCGCGCTTCCAACGTAAAATGAAAAGGCACTCGTCCGTCAATTTTGCGTTGTAAAGTTTAGCTAATGTTTACGAGATTGTGTCCGTTTTACACTTTAAACTAGCATTAAACGTAAACACATTGCAGCATTAATGTTCATTCTGTCATGATTTACGACTTACAGGAACTATACTCTATTTCACATAGGATGAGTCGTCAAGGTCAAGGGTTTTTTACCAGTATCTAGTGAAATTCCATTTGATTACTCTGAAATAATATTCACAATATTTCGTGAAACCTAGCTCTATCATAGTATTCCTTTATTACATCGAAATGAACATTAACCATTGAGAAATTTAATAAAATACCATGTGTCACCGAACTCATGTTATTTGAAATATACTATAATATTGATAATTTGGCAAGTATAACCCACTGTTAAGACGCCTTTAACGTAAATATAATATTCAAATATTCGCGTTATCTTCACCTCTCTCTCCGTGGAGTAATAAATCCTATAGACAATAATTTTGCTACCGAAGTCGCTTCAATAGAACGTAGTTGGCGGCGAGCGAATTGTTTGCGGGTAGTCGATAAATTCCGGTAGCGTTTGACGCAACGCGGTCGTTCTCGTCATTTGCTATTGAACGCTCGACCAACGCGGACGGCTAGAGATATTGACTCTCAATCACATTATTGTAATGTGAGAACTTATCTCGAGATACTGCGACCAAAATATCTTGATGCTTGTAATAGATTCATCAATTAGTTTAATATATTCTTTACATGTGTTACATCGAACGTTCTTCTTACAATCATACGTTACCTACTCATCAAATTAAAAACATTAAAAAGCAATTTATAAAGTAATTTAAAAATAATCGTTTAAAACCCATAAACATAATGTTACAAAGTTGTCAGTGAGCACGGTTTTCCAACTCCCTGCAAACACCACACGGTCTATTAAATAGTAGGCCGCTACACGCTAGAAAAAGACAGTGATATGCCACCCCAGAATACATTCCCCGCAATAAATGTGCGGGAAAGAAAGAGACGTAGTAATAGCCGGAAATTAGCACTCGTCTATCTTTCATTTTACACCCCAAATTTTCTTATTCCAATTTCCTCTCGCTACGAGAGTTCCCATTTAACGGGACTTAACTGTACGCCGACAGGGCGCGGCAAAACGTGCCGAAGTGAGTTGATTCGAAAGTTCAAATTCCGAAGGGGTGTTCTTGCACGATTGCGGCATTCGGAACCTGAAAACGCTTTAGAACACTCTGTCATTTGAAATGAGTCATTTTCTGATAAGAATGCCCTATTGGCTGAGACGTGTGCGCCTCGGGCCGCGCGGCCGATAATGCCATTTCCGAACGTAGATAGCGAATAACTTGGGTGTCGGTTTTTGCACTGGAGTTTTAATAATAAAGCATAGGGGGAGAGCGGCCGAGATATGGAAATGAGCGTGTGGAGAGAGGAAATTTGAATTTATACACCAGCTAGTTTTATTCATGAGGGTATGCGCCGGTTGTTTGGCGAGATTATAGGGACGAAATTTCGCTTCCATTATCTATATTATAGAATCGTTTATTTTAACTGATTGACTTGTTAACTCTACTGAATGTATATTGCGTTGATTTTTATTAGATTTTGTATAAATTTATAGTTTTACTCTTTTATTTTTCCATGTATTACAATTTCATGAATTCAGAACCAAACACCTATTGAAAACCTGGGAGTATACAGCACACTTCAACGATAGGTTAATATTTCAATCTCTTTCAATTTTTATCTCAAAAATCTTTTTATAAAGCTTTCTAAATCATAAGTCTATCAATTCTACTTATAAATTATTTGAAATTACAAATAACCCGTGAAAATATCGATTAATTTCGGGTCGGTAAGGTGAGTTGTGCACAAAGACGCCGCGTTTTTTGCGTGCGTGGGAAATGTCCTTAGATCCTATTGCATAGCATACGATATCTTCCAAGTGATTGACTCCTAAAGTGAAGGTAATGTTGGGCAGTTTGTTGCGGTCAATCCGAGACTTTCTGACTTTATAAATAATGTGGGAACGGGGAACGAACGCACTGAAGTCCAGATTAAGTAATAGTAAAGTCTTTTTGATTATTGTAAGTTAGATTAAACCAATTATTAACAACCTATGTCTTACTTAAGAGACTCCTAACTAATGTCAATTGGATTTTGTATAAAAAAGGAAGCGTCAAGCGTCGCATAACTGGTTAGTGAAAATATAATAATATTTCAGTAATATTACTTTGATCCAAAATCTAAGGGTGATCTTTTTCGATTCACTTGTCTTACGAATTAATCTGGCGTTGGAATAATGATGGCGTTGATCACCGCTTAAGAGTACGTATAAAGCAAAATAACGATCTTAGAATTGAAATTTACCAAAGTAAATAGTATTTAAATGAAAAAATATTTTTATATGGGTATTTTCATTATATACTCGAGGGTTCTATCTGAGCAAAAACATAATGGAATGAAATTTCCTCGATAGAAAAAAATCACAAAGCTACCTCTAATAATAATGAATTTTTGGTTTTATTCGTTCATGGTGTATCTAATTAAGATAAAAATTCGATAAATAATATCACTAACATATGACCTAGGGCTGCTACTAACGATTTTTTAAAATATTCTATACTTTACTTGTTAGGTATTTAGATAAAAAGCGCTTAGTTCATTTTCGTTCCGCGAAACACGCTATCTCCATCTCATCTCCACGCGAAGATTAGACATAAGGTTGTTTCATCTGACATTGCCATATTTTTCTGGCTTGGTACGCACTCTTAGACTATTTCCGCGTTGTTTCACCGATTGTCAGTTCTTTCGATCTGTTTTATTTGATGACTACGCATTGTGATTTTGACGTTAAATACCGTACGTACATTAATTCGTCATTGTCAAAATTAAACGGTTTGAGACAATCCGAGCCTAAGGTATAGGTAACCTATGCCTAAATCAAACAATGCAAGGACTACCTCATTTTAAAGGCTAAGCCCTCGCGCTCGATACATTTTATTATCATACAATTTATCATATTTTTTTACTAAACATTGAAAATTAAAATTCCAAATCTTAATCCATTCACAGTTAATGGTCATAGCTTTTTTTTATAAAATTCCTCGAAAGTTTTACACCCTCACAAAAACTATTCCGAGGTCATAAATAATATTATTAAATATAACAATACAAATTTTTATCGTCTTAAACCTTGTCTGACACACGCAGGTGGAAAAAAAAATCAATACACTCGAATAGTTCATTCATAAAGGTTCATTCGCTCAATGAATGAGTGTCCAGTGAGTCTACCCATTCACTCATTGTGCGAAGTTAATGTAGAATGTCTTCATTCTGGAATCCCGTGGGATTTGAGTGTGATGATAAATTTCGACATATTATTCTATAAACCAATAAGACACAGTGAAATGACTTCGTAATATTTCATTTTTTTATGGTCGTGGTGTTTTTTGTTAGTGCTTTTTAGATTTTATGAATTTTGGAATTCATCCTATAAAAGCGGTCAGAAAGGCATCATTCTCAATTTTCAATCACCTCTTTTTACCCCTATGGATTGAGTCAATAAAAATTTGTGCTTTGTTAAAGTAGAGTTTATTGATCAATATACCATTTCGTATGTTTCAATAAAAATCACAAATTAAGCAAATCATTACTTAATTTCAATGAAAAAGTCATATTGTTGTTTCTTCGTGGGTCATTTTAATTTAATTTTCTTTTTGTTTCTTGTCTTTGTAGTTGGTGCTAAACTTTAAATGTAATTACATTAAAACGTTCTCGACTGAACCGTTTTAGCTAATCTCTCCATCGCCCGCCTCGGCCGTCCATGCCGTTTTGTTTTACACCACAAAGTTTTCGGAAATCCGATTGTCCCATATGCAGCTGTCCAAGTATTTCAAGCACATTTCTAGAGAATCAAATCATGATACCTCCCAGTAATTAAAATATTTTTATCGTATTTTAAACTGTAAAAACAGGTACACAGATGTTATCGTTAATAGAAATGACCTACCTCATAGTAATTACGTACAGTAAGTTAACCAACCTTGTGTTATCTAATATTCCAGTTATAAAATCAACAGTCCGGTAGCTCCTAATTAATCTGAGCTCGTAATGACAGTCGGTAAGTAGAACCATGTGTCGGCATCGGAATATTTTCATCCAATTAACTTGTTACATTCTCGCTTCTGAAAATTACTACCACAGTAGTGACGTTAAGGAATATCAAAGATGCGTTCCCCGAAATTCGACCATTATCGACCGTTACCTCCCAAATAGAGTGCGATCGAATACCAAGATAACCCCTTCACGTTGACTCTACTAATTGGCGCAATAAATTTCCGAACACGGCGACAACTCGGCACAGCTTTTGACCGTCAGGACCTTATTAGGTCCAGACGTCCTGCATGTGCTGCGCCTGTCATAGAACAAACTTACGGACACCCTCCGAGAATCTGTCAAATTCGGGAATCATCAACGAAGGAATCTCATCTCTATTTACTCCAATTAATGTATATACGCAACCAGAATCCCTTAAACAAGAGCAAATGCAATAAAGAAACGTCATCTTGTTTAAATTCCATTAAAAAAATGTCTGACTGAACTGAATCACGGGATACTCAACCCTGCGGTGACTATTCAAAAATAAAAATCTCTAATGAGGAGCGTTCGGAAACGTGACGGGTCGGTGACAAAATGTTGAACGGATAACGGATTCCTACGATATAATTTAGACCCTAACACACTGTTATAAAGAAGAGGTTTCGTTGTGAGATTTAGGTTGAATTCGCATCGTTAATATAGAGTCGTCGCGAGCGCGCAACCGTTTGTACCCGCGTCATGCGGACGGACGCTTTTTGTCGTTTTTAATTATATTTATTGTTCTCGTTATTTATTTATTGTTTTGTGTTTTGTACCGTTCTCGCTACCGTGCGTGCATTTTAACGATTTCGGCGGAGATAGCGGGTGCATCCAAATTAGGTCGAATGTGGTTTCAGAGGATGCAAATGTGCTCCTTTGCATACGGGTCTCTCAGAAAAAGTCCCTATCGATATTTCGTATGGTCTCAAATGAAAACATCATTAATGCCATGCAAATGATCATGGGAACATGTTACAATTCAAGATTTATATGTAGGTTTAAAGGGACGCGATATTTATTTTTTGAGAAGACTTGAAAACTAACTTAGTTGACTAAAATCCCAAAATCATTACTATGCGCGATTGTTCTAGACAATCATAAGCAAATGTCATGTAATAAATAGCGATATCCGCACATACATCACTATTTTATCGATAATTGGTTATAAATGCCAAGGTAAATAACAATAACATAACAGCATTTACAAACAAAGGCCTGTCAATTGTATCCAATAAAATCGATGTGATCCTACGTCACTCGATCGCCGATACTGGGACAATGTGGGGAAATGTCATGAAATTCGAATTTCGAATAGTGAAGAGAACGTGTATTCTTTTTAGTTCACTGCTTTGTGATTGGTCCATTTGAACCTCGAAGTTTTGTCATGAAAAATGTGAACCTATACTTTATACGAAATACAATAATAAATTCCTTGCCACTTTAGGAAACTATAAAATATTTATTATTATAATAGGAAGCAACACAAATAAAAGATCAAATTCGTCATTACAGTCAATAATTCAAAATATGTTAATGGTTTTAAAAGTAACTCTGTGGGCAGTCGTCGTCAAAACATCAGTTTTTGTAGAGCACTCGACGTCTTCTTAGAACTTATTGTGCGAGCAATATTGCAAAATGATGTCGCCAAATATTAAGTCGACCTATAGCATATCTTGATACTTTCATATTTTTGTCTGATACTTTTCAAGTGGGTGGTCGTTTAATATCTTTAATTCTCCCCCTGTCTTCCTTGCAGACCATTGTATGTTTTTACTATACAAAGTCAGCCGATAACTCGGATAGGTATGTTCGCCTATAATTGTAACTAAAACTCATTATGGGAGTAATCTACACTCCACTACTACCCACCATATTGCTTCATAGCGTCTATTCACACGTACCGCACCACACCACAACGCGTCGCGACAAAATGTGGTCAACTTGTGGCTACGTTTGAATAATGTCGCTGCGGCTTTTTTCGGTTGCGTTGTAGTACCTACAAAATGTTAAGATGTTTGTACCGCTCTTGTTCACGGTGTCGCTGGTGGTTGCGTTGTGGTTGCGACGTGGTTGTGGTGTTGTCGGTATCACACACGCGGTCAACAATGACGGCAAAATGTGGTCCGCGTGAATTCAACTATTGTGATGTGGTTGCGGTTGTAGTGTGGTAGTAACTATCAAGATGTTTTTGTCCACATATGATATTCGCTTGAATATGAATGAGTGAATGAATGACAATGACTCAGCAGGTTGCACCGATACAATACTTAAGGGTGGCTAGTGAGCTATTCATATTTATCAATTTGACTTCTGACTAGTGCCTATTTGATGCACTACTATACAATAAATACACACAGTTTTAATAGGTAAATTAAATAATTCTAAAGAGTTTGTATGTTTTTATATATTAAAAGCCATTAGTCTAAATTGTATTTTAAATAGCAATTTTTTTAATTTTTTTTTTAAACTCAACTACTTTTATTGAACAGAAGAAAAAATTTTCGTTCAATGTTGTAACATACGTATTTCACTTTGGATTTCCAGCTCTACCAAATTATTGTATTGTTATCTGTCCTTGATAAGTGTGCGAAGTTTCAGTTTAGTTCTGAAGTCAGCCGCTGTTACAAACAAACTCGCTGATATACCTAAATAAAACAGGTGTAGCTGAAAAACCGTGTTAAAAACATATTAATAAATACTTATCCCGGGACATTTCTCACACATGGAAACTACTCTGGAAACCCAATAACTGATTATACTACATATACTTCTTTGTTTGTAAATACATACTTAATATACAGGGTGTTGTTTTGGTCGGCGACAAGCGACCCAGGAGCGGTAGTACAAAATATATATTCCCCAAAAATGGACTTAATTCCATTAAATACTGTAAATATGATGAGAAATACCTTATTCAATTTGAAATAAAAGTACCGCAAAGTATGGTTACTAGGCACGTGCACATACTAGAGCTAGGCACAAGCCGCCATCGCCCCACCCCTTTACTCCCTCGTACTCCCGTTGAGTATTATGTCTACACTTTACCTTATTACATGATTTTCAAAATTTTTATTTTTATTATTTAAAAAAAAAAGTATTTTTTTTATATTTTTTTTAGCACCAGTATCATTTGTATTATCGACCCTGAGTCGCTCGTCGCTGACCAAAACAACGACCTGTATATAATTACACCCAGACTCAGGACATACAGACATGTTCATGCACAGAAATGCATGTCCTGTGTGGGAATCCAACCCACGACCTGCGGCGCGATAGGCTAACCGCGCCCAATGGCCCGTTTTACGTTTAATTACGTTTGAAGATTTCTCTGTTACAAACAAACATAATATAAACATTACAGATGAAGCTAAAAAAATGCGTGCTAAAAACATAAATACTTGCAACTTTCAAATAACTTGAAATGTCAAAGAATCATTAGGAGAAGTTATTCTCACAATTCATTTCTATTCAATAGTGTAGGTATCAATGAACAAAACAGTGTCGATTAAATACCTTCCCATACAAAGATGATTTTATTCTCTAATTGCTGATGATTAAATATCTTCTCACACGCTCTGTGCGATTTAATAAAGATTATTAAAATATAATTCAAGCTAATCTTCATAAGTGATTTTACTTTTAGATGTAGTTTAGAAAATTAGTTTATTATGTAGAATCGATGGGCTTGTTTGCATGGCGTGGGTTCGATAACCATCTAGGATAGACATTTGTTTGTATGTATGAATGAATATGAAAAAAATGAAATCTTTTAAGCAAATATTGATATTTTGCTACTCTACATTTCTTTGTGTCGTAGCGGTCGCATACCAGTGAGTTGAAAACTAAGGTTTATACCAAATAATTTAAAACGTCCAGAAGGATAGTCGCCTCTATGGGAACACGAAATAAACAAGCCATAATTGACAGTATTTAAAAGTAATAAGTTTAGGTAATTAAAAGTGACGAAATCGCAATACTTACACATGGAAGGTTAGTTTTTTAGTTTTTCCTTGGTTTTTATAAGTGTTGTGACAGTATTTTAATACGCAAGTTGACATCAGTACAGCGAGTATGACGCGATGACAGCCGTGCGCAATACGAACTGAGAGCGATTTGCTCAGGAGCCCCTCAAGCGGAGTGATATTAAATGTCATGCTTTAGTAAGGCGGACTATCCATCTGGGTAGAGGCACGATGCCGTATGAAAATCTTTGGTTTATACAAACTGTATATTACCGAGCGAAAATCAATCAACATTTACGTCAAGTTTAAAAAAAAAAAAAAAAAATGGTATTTATTAGACACACAGATTCACACACAACAATAAGAATAAGAAAGAAACAACTAGTAACATAAAAAATATAAGAAAAAACAACACAACAAACTAAAAGAATAATAAATATAATGCAATAATTTGCGTGTGATATCGTGGGTTTAAATGGCCCCAGCTCAGCATGTGCTGCAGATCACTCAAGATTCAAACAATTTAATTAAAATCTTGGACTTAAGATCTATCATACAAAACAACACATTCTCCTTTTATAATACGGGTAAATGTGAACCATTAGCGAGATTTACTTCGAACAGTCATATTAACATTCTGTTGCGGAAAAACTTGTTGTTGTTGAACTACAATGTTGCAGTCTATATTATTAAATAGGGAATGCTGTGACTTATCCACGTCGCCGTTGTCGTGTTTTTGTTCGAATATTTACAACTGGCATGCGTATTCAATCGATCTTATTTAATTATTCTTACCTACTGCTGAGACCTGAGACAGCGGCCATCTTTGACCTGAGAGATGTTACAGTGCGAAAAAAAATTTTAAAGAAAAATAAAGGCGCATAATATAGTATGTGTAGAATGATTGGTTTTGCTCTATGGTTTGGTGGAAACTAAACTAGCAATGATAGAATTGTTCTAAGCCCGAAAGAGCGTATGCAACTTAGAATAAAAAGTGTACCGTCCTCTTTTGGAATTTTTGGTTTTTTGTTGCATTTTAATTTATTAAATCTATTTAAAAGTTTTAAGCAAATATGGGACGTTATTTTGTGATTCGCGTACCTATGGCTATAAAAGAATAATAAATGGTTAGGTTATAATTAATGGTTATTATCGTTTTAATTATGTTTTTATAATTATGTTTTTCTCATCAATAAGTACATATTAATAAGTCAGTTATGAACATCTCGTAAACAGTACTTTTTGGGGTTCCGTTGAAAATGTTTAAACGTTCACAAAAATCACGTTTTCTCTTAAGTGAGTTTGGGATTCTTTTGGCACCATAGAAAATAACGTTTTGACATGATTATCAGCCAAAAAGCTCAATAGATAGGTTACATTATAGGCCTACGCAATGTTAAAACCTAATACTGAAATAGCTTCCATCATCTTGTACCTTCATCCACGTATCTATTTTATTCCCTTAAGGGCTGAAGGGATTAGTTTTTATTCCTTAGACTGTGCGTTATCTGTCAGTAAGTCAGTCATTCACGGTATTGTTTTATAGGTATAGATTGATTGTCTTAATTATGTCTGCAATATTAGTTCCCTGAGGTCAGACGGAACCCTGAAAACATAAGCCCAACCCTTCCTTGATATATTCAGGAAGGTAAAAGAGTGCTGCCAGTCTTTCTTGCTCTCCTCGACGCCAAGATCGTTAATACAAATTATGTTTAATTACAATTAAATTTACTCCGCTTGGAATTCGCCATCTTTAGTAAGACACGACAAAATTCACGAATTTTAATTTGGCCGCACAATTTTAAGTGATACTTTTTCTCGATACGGGTTATGTGGTAGTAAAACTATTGGGTTTGTATTTTTGACAAATGTCTAGTATCACTACTACGATAAAAATTTAATTGTGTAGAATTGAGACTGGAGACGAGAACTATTACATATCTTTTAAGACCTTCCAATCATTGATCACTTTACACATCAAATCACAATTTTATGATGAAAATTCCAACCGACCAGCTTTAAAGCCATTTAAAAGAGACCTCAATGTTGATTGCGTACCTAATTGCAGGCAAAAACTATATCCAAGTAAGCTGGACAAAGCTGTAAATATATAGTTTCTCTACACAGTATCATTAAAGGACTCTAAAATATTTAATGCTACTATAACAATAAAGAGGACATCTTAAACGTATAAAATTTCACCCGCCCACGACATCGTACTGGCCACCGAACACCTTGGTTTTTTTGCCACGACCGGTCTACAAACAACTTTGTCACACCAAACATCTTCAAAATCCATGCAACCGTTGCTGGAGGATGTAATCTCGTTTGCAGCGACAAGGTACCAAGTGTTGTCTGGTGTTGATCTCAAAATCCGGTAGCTAAAAGTAATTTGTGAAATTACTTTCTTAGAATTGGAGTCAATTAATGAGCGCGTATGTCGCCTGGGCCAGTGTTTCGGGCAAACTGGATCGGAGATTTGTTTTTTTTTATGCTAAATGGCAAAAGGTGAGTAGTCTAATCTTCTTTTGGATACAATGAAATGACGTCACATGTACGGTATAACAGAGAGGGTCGTGTCACACTCACATGGGGCGCTATGTAATCATTACCTAATGTAATGTTGTGTCAACATCAGCCTGCCCTGTTCCCAATCAGTTGGGGTCGGCACAATATGTATGCTTCTTCCATTCGTCTCTTCTATCCGTCATACTAGCGTTCACTCCTTTCTTACCCATGTCTACTTTCACACAATCCATCCATCTCTTTTTTGGTCTTCCTCTTCCCGTATATCCATCTACTTTCATATTCATAACGTTTTTTTAATTTTTATAAAAAAAAACCGGCCAAGTACGAGTCGGACTCGCACACAGAGGGTTCCGTACAATAATAATATTAATGTCACCTTACTCAAATTGACTGTGAAATTAGTAGGTGCAAGAAAAAAAAAACACCAAAAGAAGACGTTTCGTGTATGGGGTGGGTATTTTATTCAGATTCAGATTATTTATTTTGTATTTTAAATTTTATTTCATTTTTATTATTTGTTATTATAGCGCCAATAGAAATACATATTCTGTAAAAATTTCGAGTGTCTACCTATTACGGTTCATGAGATACAGCCCACTGACAGACAGACAGACGGACGGACGGAAGGACAGCGCAGGCTTATGAATAGGGTCCCGTATGGCACCCTTTGGGTACGGAACCCTAAATACGTGGCCAATATTTTTTGATAGGTAATCTAACTGTCGGACTATTATTTTTTTACACAGGTACATCCCTACTATTTTAAAGTTGGATTCTTTATTGTTACATACTGTAGATTTTGATTTTATAGTTGTCCAAATACTTTTTTATGCAATATGTGGGCTAGATTGTTGGGTAGAGAGAAAACAAAACAGAAAACAGCTGAAAAACAGCTCTTTACCTAGTTTGGCAACGGAATAGTAGAGTCAATTTTAAAATTCATCGCCTTATCAGGGAGGACCTAAACATATTAAATTATCCTTATACAGTTTTCATTTCAGGAAATAAAGTTGTACCTATATAATGGGTATCGTAGGTTTTTTTCATATTAACTATATCCTAATACATCCTATAACTATAATCCTAACTAATATCTCAGAGTATATAAATACAACGTACAACTAATATTATAAATGCGAAAGTGAGTTTGTTCGTTTGTTTGTTACGCCTTCACGCCTCAACTACTCAACGGATCATCATGAAATGGCATGCGGATAGCCTATGGTATCGATAAGGACATAGGCTACATTTTATATCGGGAACATGGGTGAAACCGCCGGGTACAGCTAGTTTAAAATAAATTAAGAATGTTTTTTTTTTAAATGAAATGGATTAGTATTTGGTCAGGGACTCAGTTCATTAGGAATTATGACGATCAAGCACGCCGGCTCAAAACAGGTCTGCTCTGAGGGTTTACATTGTAATCGTACATCAACGACTATTATTTCGTTATTGACCTTTACAATGCAAGTGAAAAACCAACTAGCATAACTACCAATATAGTGAAAGAACTTTGCTCTTACTATCGGCCATAATTACTGTTTCAAAGAATCTTATAATATAAATACGAATGTTTTTGTGTATGTTTGTAACTCAATGACGGTAATGCCTGAATGAATTTTAAGGGAACTTAGCACATAGGTTTATCGCACACCGGAATCCCGGGAAATCATTAGGTCCCTCAGGAATATAGGTAAAACTGGGGTAGAAACTAGTAAATTTAATAAATCATCCCATTTTTGGAGCTGTCTGTTCACTGGAGAAAAGCGTAGTGGAGTTAAAAAAAATGCTAATAAAATTGCGCAGAATTTTATTGCTCGATCCGTTTTGGTCAGGTAATTCTGACGCTGAGAGGTACAGAATTTTCTTGTATGTATAAAAAGAGAAACTGACAGAAGCAGGTCTAAGCCGCAGAGTTTAGAAACTTAAAATGTTACGTAAGCATCCATTAAAGAAGGGGTTTTTCACAATTCAACCCTAATTGGGTAAAATAGGGTGTAACCGTGAGGAGGGAAGTTTTAAATAAATATCCGAGGTCGTTCCTCACACACGGTTATCTGATCCCAAACTAAGCAGAGCTTGTACTATGGAAACCAGACAACTGATATACATACATAACTTTTTATTTGTAAATACCTACTTAATATACATAATTACACCCAGACTCAGGACATGCAGTCATTTTGATGCACTCAAATGGATGTCCTGGGTGGGAATTGAAACCACTACCTGTGGTAGGTCGACCACGCCAACTGACCCGTCTATCAGGGTACCACTTTTCGTTTCAATATCACTTACACACTCTTGAAGAATAATTAAAAATATACATCATTACCAAAGACGGCAAGAAGATAAAGGCATGCTTAATTACAAAGAAAACCCTTTAATTGTTGAATGATAATGATCTTTATTAGTTAAAATTTATATTGAACAAAAAGAGGCCGGTGTGCTCGTCACTACCGAGAAACGAACTGACTAATTAGCGAATGGAACCGCACAGTTAGTTCACAACACTTGAATACATGTAATACTACCGTTAGCAGAATAGTCACAATGACTAGTTTCTTAAAATAATGTTTTTGCTCTTGACCTGCTTGCAGCTACAATATTGTGATTTTTGCATCAATAATATCAACTTGATGAATAAGTGACTGTGTACGTTAGGCCCTGTCCTGAAGGGGCGATTTCGCCGCGATTCTCTCGCGCATATTACGAGTCAAAGTATCTCATTACTATAGCTTTATCCTGTATATCCTCAGTAGGATATAATAGAGTCAACTTATTGACTATTAATAATGTTTTCGTAGCTGAAGTACTTTTGACCGCGGCTCTACACCTCTGATTAAAACCTTTTTAGGTAAAATGCCATTGACTTTTTTGACATCAAGTATGAAATGATGTTGGTAAGAATTTCTATAAGGGTATGGGACAGCTAAGATAATAAAAATACGGCAGAAGCAAACAAAAATAAAAGCACAAGTGAACTAATATGCTACGACAACTCTAGAAAAAGGAAGCTTGAAATATATTACAAATACACTATTACCACATTAGTTCACTGTACTTACACCACAACGTTCACAAAAATAAAAAAATATTAATTGAAATCAAAAACCCGACAACGTAAAATAAAAATTAACTAGTTAAGAGTTTGCTCTCATTTAAGGGGTATTTCCCAGTGGGAAGCTTCCACCATCTATCATGGCGCTTAAGGCGTTTGGAGTATGTCACTTGTGTGAGCTCGTTGGCTAGGTCATTAGGGTGGCTTTGGGGCCGACCTCTGTAGTTGGAGGCGGATTGTTTTATATTCACCTTGACTGTTTGAATTTTTAGTGCCTCATGTATTTCAGCATTGGTGACAAACCACGGTGCACTACATATTGTCCTCAGAATACCATTTTGCAGTCTTTGCATGATAGAGATACTTGAGTTGCATGCGCTTCCCCAGAGTTGAATTCCGTACATCCATGCAGGTATTGCTTTAGAGGCCTTTTTGAATTTCCTGCGAAAGAAAGAAAGAAGAAGAAAGAAAGAAGCATGATGTCGTTCATTTTGTTTGAAATTTAAAATTACTTTGATTAGCTAATCAAGCACAATCTGAGCGTCCGCGGAAGAAAACTCCTTTGAGCTCGCACAGTTCGAAACAATTCTGGTTTCAATATGTGAGGATGGACTCCCCGTCGATGGCGAGAGTTTCGATGGTGGAAAGTAGCTGTGGGCATCAAGTCGAACAATTCTTTAGAACACTCTCCGTTATACAAGCGGTAGAACACACATAAGGAGGCAAAGTCTCTCCTCAGACTAAGGGGCTCTAAACCGCTTGTAAGCTGGGGATCGTCAACAATTCTGATGGCACGTCGCTGAACCGAGTCTAAAGGCCCAAGCTGGTATCCAGGTGCTCCCGCCCATAGATGACAACAGTACTCCATATGAGGCCGGACCTGCGACTTATAAAGTTGCAGCCTTTGCCCCGATGTGAAGTACTGCCTCGCTCTATTGAGCACTCCAAGCTTTTTGGATGCCAGCTTAAACTTGTCTTCCAAGTGACTTCGGAACAAAACGTCGCTAGAAATGTCGACGCCAAGGATCCCGATGCTTTGACTGATGTTCAAGGAGGTGTTCTGGAATTGTGGAGCCACAGACCATGGGGTTTTCTTAACGGTGAACGCGCAGGCTTGAGTCTTGGTGGGGTTGAAATGGACTAGGTTTAAGTCGACCCCAATCGGAGACACTAGTTAGTGTACTCTCGATTTCAGACATCAGCCGTTCGCGGCTTTCCTCCACCTCGGAACGAGGGATATTTGCACGGCCCGTGTAATAAGCGTCCCCTGTACTGTCGTCCACATAGCAATGAATGCCGTCAATAGAAAGCATATCATTGATATGCAGTAGGAACAGTGTTGGGGACAACACGGAGCCTTGCGGGACGCCAGCATTTATGTCCATGCTATCGGAGCAGCTACCATCGACGACGGCTCTTATGCATCTGCTGGACAGAAATCTGGCGATCCACTTGCATAATCCCTCGGGAAGCCCGTATGCTGGTAACTTCGTAAGAAGACCCCTGTGCCAGACCCGATCGAACGCCTTCGCCACATCTAGGCTCACTGCCAAAGCCTCACCTTGACTTTCAATGGCGAATGACCAACGGTGCGTGAGATACACAAGGAGGTCACCAGCTGAGCGACTGTGGCGGAAGCCATATTGTCGGTCGCTCAACAACTCGTGATCCTCCAGGTATCTCAAAAGCTGCGTGTTGATCACACGCTCCATGACTTTTGAGAGAAGGGAGGTGATGGCGATAGGCCTGTAATTCGTCGGGTCTGATCTTTGATGACCTTTTTTTTAGGAAATAGTATTAATTTTGCTATTTCCTACATATTATGACGTACCTATATTTTGTTACATTTCACAGTTGAACGATTTAACCTCTGGACGTGAAACAAGACAAATTAGTATGAAATCACGTTCAACCAACTTTTGCGGGGGGATGACACTCTCACAAAGATCTATTTTACGTAATTATTACAACGAATGCAGAATCGTGTGCATTTATACTTCACGCATACTACTATTTTTATTTGTGTGCTATATATTTATACAATTTTTGCATAGCACGCTCTCCTTTTCTAATTACAACAAATACGAAATTTCTTTACGAACTACATACACAAAATTCACATTTACACTAGTGCATGACATAGTCACATTTACATTTACACTAGTGCACGGTAAGTCGATGAACGAAAGAACGATTTTCGGTACGGTATGGCAAGTAACATAATTATTTTCCGTCTATTTGCAATAAGTCATATATTTTATTTATTAGTTATCGTTTACTAACTTTTTAGATTATGGCATCTTACTGATATTATAAATGTGAAAGTTAGTTTAAGATATCGATTTTTGAAACTAATCATGTATAAACAGCTAAACGGATAAATTTGGCACAAAATAGGAAAAAAGCCGTAGAGCAGAGAGTAGTAGTAAATTATTGATAATACTTAATAATAAAACAACTTGACCTATTATGTTGACAATTTTGTTCTGTTTGTAGAGGCATGCTACAGAAATTTTTTAGACAATAGGGAACATGCATTTAATTTATTTATTCATATTATGTATTTAAAGAGACCTTGGTATGGAACCCGAATGCCCATTTTCGCCAACAAATCTTAAATAATAAGTAACCCTTAGGCGCCGATCCCACAGAGAGAGTTCTGAAGTTCCGAGTTCCGAGTTCTGCATTCCATGTTGACTATTGTGCACACCGCAAGCAGTCTAGAGTTCTAGAGTTCTGCAATATTCGCTACTGATCGCACATCATACACTTTTTTTACTTTCAAAGGCCCTACATAGCTTACAGACAACGCGGAATGCAGAACTCGGAACGCGGTACTCTAGAACTCTTTTCTGTGGGATCGGCGCCATAAGGCGAATTAGGTAACACTTAACGCTATCTAGGTAACACCTAAATTAAAAAAAACTTGCAAGTTTGAGGTGGTATATAAAATAATTTGGAAATTTATGCTCTAATAAATAGATATTTATACCTCTATGGTTTATAACTTACCTATAGTAAAGTTTAACATAGACGTATAATCAGGTAATATATTGCGTACGCAAAATCTTTCATTCGTTTTTATTATTATCGATATTGTTCTCGACAGCGTTAAGCACTAGTTCTAATATGACAATCATGTCATAATAATAATGAATGAAGGATATAAGCCGACTATGTAAGAAAGTGATAGTTTTCGGTATTATCACATGGAAGTTTTGGTTTATTTAATATGGTTGGATAATATTTATGCATGATTTGAATTAAAATGATTTTACCGTAAATTACCTGTAAAACTGAAATAAAAATATACTTACTTGTTTAATTAAATATTGCTCTTTCCACCACTATAATTTCTACGTGATTTCACGGCACATTTCGTCATTTTCTCCTAATGTTTTCTCGATGACATTGAATGTTATACTGCGACAACTGTCATTATATTTTTCAATACCATGCCTAAAAAGCATGGTTCGTGGCGAAAGGGGTGTAGGCGCGGTCACTATTAGGGCAGGTCCAGAGGTTAAATCGTTCAAGATTTCACAATATCGATATTAAACCTAATTTGTAGATTTAATCATGAAATTTAATACAATTAATCGATACCTTATTTTAATATTTCTTGCTTAAGGTAATTAAATTATTTCATAGTTACCGTAGGGTCCCTGGGTAAACTTTTTCTGCACTGAGTACTGGAGTGCACATAATAGGTGTGCGACATGCGCTCTGCGGGGCACTACCTGGAAAGCTGCGTCTTGCAACACAATTATAGTAAAAGTCGGTCTTTTTGTCAACCCATCGCCATATTCGTTGCATTACTCATTTCGAATGTTTCATATGGGTATTTAATATGACAATTGTGGGCGGCCATATAATTCTCATGGTAATTGGGCTATTTTGCCTTATGTAGAAGGATGGCGTTAATTAAATTAGTATTTATTACTTAGTAAGGTATGTAAGATGTTTTGGTCACTTTTATTTTATTAATATTAGGGAAGGAGCATTTCTTTTAATGTGTAATAACCTTTTATTGAGAAATGTTATTTTATTTTTCTTTAGGTGGGCTTAGAAATAGATCAAAGGTAACGGCAATATAAATTGCATTAACACAGAGCGCTTAGTATTATCACAGGTATCTTTTTTATTCATGAAAAAAAGTAGAGAAATAAATCTATGGAAAAAAGGTTTATATAAGTAGGTACCACGACATTCAAGGTTGTGTTCGCTTTTTGGCGGCAACTTGTAGAGTGACGTTGCGTTTTCATTTTTATTTTCATTAATTCGTGTATTTTGAGTTTTATTGCATATTATCGGTGGTATTTGATCCAATAAAGATCAATCCATGTGCACCAGTGTAGTGAAATGAAATGAATCATGTGTATCGTGACTTTTCAAGTTGTCTCAAGAAGTCAGTGAAAATTTTTAGTATAATGACCACCACTGTACTAAAACATGACTATTATGGACGGTGACTGACTGAGGACTATGTGAAAGTGATTTATTGTGACTAGAACTTATAATATAACTGGAAAATGGCAAAATACAAAAGCCGTGTGATGCCAACAAAAAAAGAAAAAAAAGTTGTGTTCTTTATTTGATATTTTGAAAATAATACAAATTTATATTTGTATATGATAAGAATTTATTTTATACGAATCGTAGTAACAAATTACTGAATGCTATTTCCATTTTGGTAGTTCGCACTTCTAGGCATGAAATAAATTAATCCACGCCCACCAATTAATCGATTTAAGCACCAAGAAATTCTATCGAGATCGAAAAGCCACAATCAATAAAAAAATATCGATAAAGCGCGAATACGAAAAACAAATAAGCATAACTCATCGGACACTGATCGGTATCGAATATTAAAATCGCGAGTGGAATCGATTAATCGAGTGAAATAATAAAGTGAGCGGCGGTCGGTTAATTGGTTTGCGCGGACGTAAAGCATTACCACTGATAACTTACTCGATTATGTGCGGGCAACGACGCGAATGTGCAAATGCTTCTTCGTACATTAAGATATTCCCAGCCAACTGTAGATTAACAGTGAGTCTCGTACTAAAGTTACAGTGAAGATTGTGCATAAACTCATTGAATATTAGTAGCGTTAAACAGATGCTACGCAAAGTATCGGAGATGTATGTGCGATACTTCGCGACGAGTTTAGGACACCCAGGGTAAACTTTATATCTAAGCCAATTTTAGTGTGAAGTTGAGTGTCCCTTCCTTATAATGATATGTTAATAGGTTAGTAAGAGTATCATACTGAATGATAGGCCTAAGAATAGATGCGAAGGCTGCAATGTACCTATTTTGTTTTTCGTATCGTAATTCGCATTTCGCACCTGAGATTTTTTCCGTCCAAATCTTTTTCTTTTCTATAAAATCTTATTATGTACGGTAAGTATCATGGGAAAACATATTTAAAAATATACCATTTACACAACTTCTAGAAAGTGCTTAACACGTTCGTGACATCCAGGTGTGTAGACTACGTTGTATAATTTTAGAAAAAATTAACTCATTATCGTATTATTCAGGTGCGTAAGGGTTATTCAAATCCGTACGTAAGTTCTCGTAGTAGCGTAGCGTCTTCGTAGGTTTCGTAGCTTTAGTTCGTAGCACAGCGAATACTCTTTGCCATCGTCTATAACTAGTTATAAATTTATAGATAGTGATTTTGGAAATGTAGCTAGTTTATCACTTTATAAATCTCGTAGTGGTGCCGATTCTGTTGTAAATCGCACTAAACTAATTTTAGTCGCATATTTTAATTTGTCAAATTAATCTTTGCCGTCTTATTTTGCGTGTATTTAGGCGTGACCGCGATAGATGGCAACTAAATTTATATTGAAAACAAGCATTGGACTAATTTGACAGGACTAAATTTCTTACATCCTTTTCTTATGTTCTTTGTTAGAAAGAGACGTAGTGACATTAAAATTAGTTTAGTTGTGAACAACAGAATCAGGGCCATAATCTAATAATACTTGGACTAAAGTTAATCTTGCTTTAGACTACGTTCATTATTGAGCTTGAAAAATATAAGAAGTAGCTGGTAACAACCAATAGCTTTTAAATGCTATTATGTAATTCAAATGCCTTCTAAAACATTTGGTTGTAAGAAATTGAGACTTCAATTTCTGTTTATTTCTTGTCAACATAGGTATTTTTGCCGACGCACAGGGGCGCACTAAGGTTTTAATTTAGCTGCCGAATGAAGAGGTCTGCCAACACTGGAAAGGCGTAAAACAATTTTCGCGCACTCTTAGCAGTAACTAACCAACGGTGTAGGGCTGACAACGTTTATAGCTGTTTTTAATTATAGCTACAATATTTATTATTATTTTTATGGACTTCCATGGAGTATGAATAAGGCTGTATTTTTTATGTAGAGTTCAGGTTATAGCATCCCTGATATATCTATAAGGATGACATACCTACATGGGGACTTTTTGGCGGGAGCTTACGGACGTTGCATTTTCGTTTTTATTATCGGTGGTGTTTTATCCAATAAAGATCAATCCATGTGCACCAGTAAACTGAAATGAAATGAATACGTGTATCGTGACTTTTCATGTTGTCTCAAAAAGTCCGTGAAGAGTTTTACCCCAATATACCTCTAAATACCCCACATCCCACAATTAGCTTCATTTTATATTGAATGGGTGACAACAAAAAATCTAAAGTATCTCATAAAAGATATAAAAATTCACTCAAGTGCCAACCCTATAAATGTAGGCTCCAATTGGCTGGCGGTGTAAGTGCCGTTGCCTGTGGGCTAATTAAACCATCAACTCGCGGCCATGTTGCCCCCGACAGACGATCTTTCATATTTTGTCTTAGCTGTCTAATATCGCCTTTGGCTTGCCAATGTTCTGTCAAAGTTTGTTAAACTTAATTTTATTTATAAAGGTGGTCTTAATAGATTTCCCAGAATAAAAAGCCTATATTAATGTTTAAAATGTTCTCTATCTGCCAACCGAAGTCCCAACCGAAGTCAAAATTAGTTCAGCCATTGCGGCTGTGGTTGTGGGGATTAGCCTCGATATCGAATCGACATACATACAATTAAAAGGCGAGTTTAGGTTTTGTTCACTTGCATTGCATAATTTCAGTTATATGAACTAAAGAAGCCTTTATTATTAAATCATTGCAATTTTTTATTATACTTATTAGGATATCAACAAACAAAAGCATTCTCTTGTTTTTTGTAAAACTGCATTCAACGATTTCGCACTGACTCTTCTTATTTGACTCTACTTTTATGCAAAAAACTCGGGTAACACCAAAGATGGCAGTTAGTTAATATTCGTAACAAAAATGAATCCTTAATAAAGTTGATATCTGATAATTAATACGCTTGTTGTTAATAATTGCAAGCAAGCATATTGTATTGACAAATGAATCGATCGCGGAGGGCACAGAGGGATTAGTTATAGGTGGCACTTCGCCATTATACAGTCGCGCCCACTCATAACTGAATTTAAATTAACTTTGCTTTAACCATTACTAGCGGTTTTATATTGAATTTTAATTGAGGCGAGTTTTTGATGAGGTATTGTTTTGTGTTAGGGTTTTAAACCAAACTTTTTATTTATACAATTCTGTGCGTTCTCTATTTTCCGCGCTACCCGCGTTCCTCGGTTTCCTTATCCTAGCTATCCTTCTGCCAATTTTTACCCAAATTAGTTCGTTAGTTTAGCCGAGGAAATGCACATTTTATAATATAAGAACGAATGCTAAATAAGCTTTTAAAATAATTAATTTTATTCATAAAATAGATATCATTCCTTGCATAACTTGAAAGTATTATTTTTATTACTATATGTGTAGTTTGATTACCACTTCCTAGTGATGAGCTAAAAGTGAGTTGCAGAATCGTAGTAGAAGCAAAACCTTTCGAAATTAATCGAACAGAGCAGGCATCGCGGATGATTAAGGTTTTAATCTCGCGATTGAGAATCGGACAAATGTTTTTTATTGTTTAAAAAAACATTGATAATTGCTACTCCTGTTTATTATTACTCGGAAAATAATTGTTTTTGAGATTACTTCGGCAAGAAACGTTGCTGCATATCTGTATTCTTACTTTTCTCACTCTAGTGATCTACTCAACATCAACATTGGTGTACCACAGGGTAGTATCCTTGGCCCCACTTTATTTATTATTTATGATAACGATATCTTTAAAGGGTTGTTAAAAAATGCTGAGATGATCACGTATGCAGCCCGTACCGTTATGTATGATCAAATAATTATTAATAGTTACTATGTACACTGATTCAAGTATTAAAATGTATCCGGACTATTTAAGAGAGGTAGAGCATAGAGGTATTTTTTTTAAAATACTAGACGCGTCTACATTTATCATTATAACTTTGCACACATGTATTATATGCACGATTAACTGAAAGTATATTTTAACTTTTAACCTACTCAAATAGAAAAAACTAAAAACTTGAGCCATTCGTGTTATTTTGATAAAGATCTGCCTACACCACAGCTTTGGTGGTCAAAATGGCGGTCGGCAAACAAGAATGCCAACAATCTAAATTAGACGAAAAGGGTTGCCCTGCTGCCCTGGTATGTGTATTCAATCAGATAATCAAACTAAACTATGGTAAATTCATGTTTTATAAGCAATTACTTGTTCGCTAATGAGTTTGAAGTAATGAACTTCCGTATGATATTAATTTCTGACAAATTGTTATTAATATAAAGTTTTTGGCAATTTGGTCATGTTTTATCAGGAATTATTTTATACATTAGGTATATTAATTAATTAATTTAATGTTGAAATAGCTTGTTACTTACCTACTTTGAGTTAATAATATTGAACAATTAGATATTTTAAAAACTACTTCATAACACTATCAATGTAACTAATTAGTAAAATGTGTAAATTATTTCGTAATTAAGCGTTTATTTTCATAAATATGATAGCTCAGAGGTAGTGTTAGGTTCGAATCCTACAATGAGCGGCTTACTGTGAAGAAAACATCGTTAGGGTCTCCTAACGATGCTTTAGGATTCTTTGTACTACCCGCCTTGTCTTCAAGCATTTACCAGTGTTTCAGCGTCTGCTTATCACCTCCCACCACATCAATGGTGAACTTATGGTAAAACACAGGTACCCTACATAGAATTAGGGTCTTAAGTCCAGTGTCAACGATTTGGAGAAGGTATTGAAGAAGGAGAGAGAGAGAGGCCTTAAAGCGGTATGTACCAAATATGAATTAAAATACAATTCACAAACCGTTTAAAACACATATAAAATAATAGCGTCCTTTAAAAAGCAAAAAGAAATTCTCAGACCTACCCATAAACTGTTCACAACTTGATGACGTATTTACCAATTCATACAATAAAACATAGCTAATTTCACAAGACCCCCGTAAGTGCTCTTGAGTGAACAACGACTACAGACACGGGGGTCAAATAAGGCTGGTCACAAGTACTCATAAGTTAGTCCACCGGCCATCATTACGAATAAACTGAGCAATTACAATAAATTATCGGTCACGTATAGAAATAAACGGCCATTTTGGTAAATAAATAAATAAATGAGTAATTAATGTTGCAAAGGGCGTGCTCCCAGTACGTCTGTGGTCACATTGAGGCATACGAATCTGTGCATTAAAAATAATTAACATCAATTATGGTGTGGCCGCTTTTTTATATGCTGACGGCACCAATTAGTGATGTGTGTAAGGAGGAAGCGAGTATCGATACGATGGAAAGTGGCCTGTACATCGACTTATAAGGATCGGTAATAAAGTAGTATTTTTTGTGAGGATATAACCTGTCTTGTTTTAGGTTGCTGGTACAATTGTGAACTGTACAGGTGGGTAGAAACAATCAGTATGCTTAGCTGAACTTCAACACGTGTCAATCTGAGGTTCCCTAATTCTAATCATATGAACTCTTTCATGCATTGCAATGCACGATACGGTACGACTCAGTACGGTATAAATAAAAAAAAAACTTGTGTTATTCTCCACACCCGGCATCTAATACCAAAATTTAGCAAAGCTTGTATTATGCATAGCTGATAACTACTATACTTATGAATATAGCTTTCGATAGATCCTACCTATACCCCGAATCAGAAAGAACAGATTGAAGAATGTTTGTCGGTTTCTTCATGAAGTTTTTCTTCACTAGAAAAACCAGTGGTGAACACTTACCTACCTATGCTTAAAACTCTGAGGTCAGTGATTTGAAACTGCACCCCTGAGATCGTAAGTAGGTGCATCATCCACTGAGATACTACGTTTTTTAAGAGTTGCAAAACTTGCCCTATTGCTGTCATTTTAGAATCCTAATAGAGCGAAGCTCGACTCGTAATAATATGTCGTTATAATTCTAATTAAATTCAGAAGAACCACCTTTTACTACAGCATATTAATTAACCATAAATGTTTTATATAAAGGAAAGTGAAAAATAAAAATACAATAATGTACTAATAACGAATTTATAATTTAATCAATAATTTACAAATGTTTCGTTCATATCGCTGCTATTGTTATAGGGAATCTTGAATTTTATGAACGTAATAAGCAAAATATACCTGATAATATTAGCTTCTATATTTGTACAAAGAGTGGACGATCGTGTGTTACCAACAACAATGACGTTTGGGCTATAGTGGTGAATCTATGTAATAATAATAAAAAGTGTGTAATTCTACCATGAAGTATATACGAAAAAAAACGTGAATACGTATCCTACCTGCCCCCCTAGACAAGATGGTTGTCGACAATCGTCATCGTTAGTAAACGATCAACCTATGTATGGGATTGACATAAGAGATTGTTAAAAATCACGTGATATTATTATTCGATTTGAAATGTCAATCCCATACAAATGTTGATCGTTTACTAACGATGACGATTGTCGCCAACCATCTTGTCTAGGCACCCTGGACATTATATCAATGAACGTTTTCCAAATTAAAAAACATAGGTAAATAAATAAAAAAAATCTAAATAAAACATAATCGTATAAATGAATTGAGGTAAACTGAACTTGCTCATGCTAGTTCAGTAGTATCCCAATAATTATTAAGAACTTTAGGTTATTATTTATTTTTTTGTTTGTTTTTTAGAGTTCAGATACATATATCCATATATAAGGTCCTAATAAATTAGTGAATTTCCTCTTGAGGGATGAATGTATAGGTCATTAGTAATCAAAAAATAATATTAGAATAATCCGTGGGTTTTTTTTTAGATAAATGGTTAAATTAATACTTTGTACTGATATTAAGTTCAATTTCGGAATTTTGTTTTTTCCCACGAATTTTTTTTATCATATTATTTTTTTATTACTAATGACCTATACATTCATCCCTCAAGAGGAAATTTACTAATTTATTAGGACCTTATATACCTTATTTAACAAAACAAAAGACCATTTCTAAAGTAGTATTACACAATCTATAAGGAAATATTCACTTTATATAATTTTTTATCGAAAAATATTGATCATATTTTTAATAATTTGATGTGTGTTGCCACGTAATCTTTTATTGAAGGTAGCACACATTCGTCATGTATAGAAAATAAATAAGCATAATCGATATGACACAACAAAAACTATTATTAAATATAAATTAACACTTGAAAATACTTATTTACTTATTGTAGATAGATTCTATTGCTTAACAGTATTCTCATTGTATTAAAAAATCTAATAGTCCATTGAAATTTAGCTTAATATTAGATTAAAATTACGTATACAATAATTTATTTAAATATTATTTACAGTTTATTATTATATTTACTAAAATGTTTCAATTGTAGGAAACACGATGTGAAAAATTACTGATGAATTTTTTTTAAGAGTATTTTAAATAACAATTTGTCCTTCTTTGACGCAATTTGACTGAAATATTTGCAACAGGTATGGTCAATGATAAAGGGTAATATAGTGTTGTTTATAAAGTTATGAGTAACTATATGAAGGTAGCAAATTAGCTTAGGGTCAGCTCACACTGAGACGCGACGCGACGCGAACTTTTAATAGCGATACAATATAGTTTATTTAGTAAACATAAAATACACATTTCAGTGAGAGAATTCTACACGATGCGCTGGCGGACGCCCGTGTCTCGCCACGATGGTCATCGTCGTACGTTTCGTGGCGTCGCGTCGTCTCGCGTCTCGGTGTGAACGCACCCTATATTACGTCGAAGTTTGCAGCTATATCGAGAAACGATAAAATAGTAATATCAAAAAAATTACTTGATCAGTCGTAAAAATATGTTAGTTGCAATTACATGTAATGTTACAATTAGCACTCGTTTTAATGACAAAAATGAAGAAATAAATGTAAATGAATGATAATTTTATACATGTTTTTGTAATTCCTCGGGTATTATTATGAAATGTGCGGTTAGGAATTTGTTTTCTATGTCTATATTTGTACAAATTGCAAATGCTATATTTTAATGATATTTTATTGTTTGCTCGATCGAATGTATAGGAATTTTAATTATTTTTCTAATATAAAAATCAACTGCTTAACCAATTTTTATTATTACAAGTAAATATAAGAGTTATATTTCCTATTAAAATGTAATGCATAGGTAATATTTTTTGACGAAAATAATTATAAAAACAAAACATACTTCACTTCAAGTTAAGGATGGCTACGAAGCTTGTGATACATATATGTTTTCATTATAATTTAAATAAATATCATAGAGCTTCTAGAGATATCTATCGTCCCAGATCTACCGAAATTATTATTTACAAATAAACTAATATCAGTGAAAATAAGCTTTTTATTTAATCAGATATAGTTTTAGAAATTGCACTTATTCATTGAACATTTTTATGTACAAATGACATTATTCGTGCGTAGAACAGAGCGGCACTTATTATTTCTAAAAAGTTCCGGTTTATTATCATAATATTATCCAAGCACTTGAGTTCATAAATCGAACATATTTTTCTTTTGCTTTATTATTATCACTTTTCAGCTCGTCCTTACAATTAGAACAACCTATTTATTTTTCGAACACTCCACTACCATAGAAGGTCTATTCTCCAGTTTAGATTATCAAGAACTTTTATTTCTTAAAAATTACATTCATGCCAGTTTTATAAATTAGGATTTAGATATTTCTAAAAAGAGTATCAACATTCTTAACAAGTCATGTTTTTTTTACGAATATCATCGCCGACAATTGTGACCGTATTCTTTATTTACTATCAGCTGCCAGTATTTATGCTTTCATTTTAAGAATGTTCTTGTTATAGAAACTAAATCGGAGAATAGAAACTGAAACTTGAATTTCGAACACTTCACGATGGCGGCTGCTCATGCGCGTCACGAGTGGACGCGAGATCCAATCGTCAATGCGGCTGAAGTGAGTTCAGAATGTTCATGTTTATTGCGTGTTGATGGCTCGGCGGGCCCCCGAGGAAGCTAAGCTGGGGTCGCGAAGCTGCCGCCATTGCTGCGAACAGGGGTGGTGCCCCTCCTCCGCCGAATAGAGCGAAGGACGGTGGCAAAAGAGGCCTAGCTGATAGCCGAAGTTTCTCGATCTCGGCTTCTTGAAGTCGTTTCGCTTTCGCGCGACGATTTTGAAACCATATTTTGACCTGAAATATACATATTGTCTGATTAGTCATGAGATAATAATGTGAATTGAGAGATAGGAACTAATTTGACTTTAGGAACAGGACATTAGGGAAACAGATGCGATTTAAAGTAAAAACAGGCAGGATGAGATTTATTTTGACTCCATCATTAGTAAATATGCAAATCCCTCGTATCTCAAGTATCCCGCGATTTATTAAACGTATTAAAATTTACCCCGAAGTAGATTCAATATCACATCATCATTATCAGCCTATAATGTCCCACTGCTGAGCTCAAGCCTCCTTTCACAAATCAGGGTGAAAGGGACTGGGCAGACACTCCACCACGCGTGCCCACTGCGGATCGGTGGAGGTAGGCTAGTGGTCAACCTACTGTTGGAATTTTCAAGCCGCCCAGAAAGCCTCCAACTAGCTTAACGACTATCACAATTAAGTGATAACCGGGACCAACGGCTTTACGTGCCTTCCGAAGCACGGAAACGCTCGATTTGAAACTGGACATAGTGTTTACCTCACCTGTGTCTCAGTGAGTCTTAAAGATGAGGAGAACTCAGCTCTCTCAGCGATGCTCAAGTACTGCTTGTCACGGAACTTCTTCTCCAAAGCCAGTAGTTGCTGCGTGGTGAAGGGCGTCCTCGGCTTCCTGTTGGGCTTGTGTTTGCGGAGCTGGCAGCGGACCACCGGGGGCCCGCTCGGCGCGCCAGCTGGGAACAAAAGAACTGTAAGATTGTTATGTTATGGTCATGGAATTTGCAATGTGGTCATGACACATTATTAGGTACTATTTGGGTAAGGTGGCTATCTGATGTCTTATCCTGAGGGATCTCATCTGGTTTTCTCAGGGTTTATGTGATATTTGGTTTAAAAACGCGGTAGTTGCAATGCTTAACTTATCCCTTGGCTAAGAGTAAGATACAATCAATCTGATCTTTGATATTAGTGATAAATTAGAAGAAGAACAATTGGAATACTTTTCTACTCAACTAAGTAAAAATATTTGAAAAGTATAATTATAAGGTAAGGAAAAACAGACTAGACGAAATTCCCTCGATTATTATCCTCGAAATGTGATCGCAACTCAGGCAATGTTTATATGGTAGTTTCAGAGCAAACACAACAATTGTACAGAATAGCTTCATGCTATAAGAGAGTCAAATTTTTATTGTAAAATCGAGGCCGCAACACCTTATACAGCTTAAATTATTGTTTAAACTTGCAAACAATAAAATTTTAAGTTTGGTTGGCGTAAAATCATTTTGACTCCCTCATAAGGATACAGCCGGGTAGTTACGATGATTGGCGCGAACATTACTGTGGGTGGCCATTGCACACTCTTTACGGTTTAAATTGTGTTCTGGTATTGCCAGGTATAAGTATCAAAACTATTATTATCAGCTATAAACTGAAAGCCATAAAATGTTTTTGAAATAAATTCTTAATGAAAAGCAATCTTCTGACATAAGAAGCAATTTATGGACAACTATTCTAGACACGGTAGTATTCTCATGTGTGAAATTCAACAGTTAACTTTAGAAACAAGTGAGCGGTGCCAATAACCATGATCGTCTGCCAAATCGGTCGAAGTCACGGTTCAAAGCTTGTAAATTTCATTAGAAATGAGGTGTAAACAGGGTGGAGAGTTCGAGATGGCATATTTTCGCAACGTATGTTGTCATGCTGAACAAATTTTAGTAAAAGTTGTTCAGCATGACTACATACGTGATGAAAGTTCATACAAAAGGTCACCCTTCCTCGATCATAATGTTTGAAACATATTTTTTTGACAATTCCTTTTTAGTCCCATAGTAAAAGTTGTTCAGCATGACTAACCCAACAAAGGTTTCGAAATTATGCCATCCGGAAATCTCCACCCAGTATAGGTTCAGACACTCAACCAATATCTCATAAAAATTTCTTTCTCTGTACATCTTTTCTGAAATCAGTTCAAAATCGCACTGCACGTACTTATATCTCTTAGTTCAGTTAGGCCCCCAACACTTCATAATAAATTCATTCAAATTAATTTAAAATAGTTAAACTAGTTTTATGAATGTGTGTGACAAAGTGACGCCCTGATACGGAAATACTGGTACGTTGCGGGCGACAAAAATGGCGAGGAGCACGAGTTTCAATTCTTTATGTAATATATTAGTTAATAATCTTTGGTTCAATAGTTCCTATGTTATCAACCTTGTTAAAAAACCACTAAAACATTTCCCAAAAGAGTTACATAACAAAACACAATTAAAATTGGAATTAATCGATGAACGTTAATAGCCTATTCACAGAACGGAAGCCGGACAATGGCCGATGGACTATGGCGTTATTATACAGTCCAATGAATCGATGTTTTAATATTCAAATAGATCGTCGATTCAGCATCGATATTATCTGCCTAATGACACCGCGTTCGGGTTTAATTAATGTCGATAACGTGTAAAGGGCAACACTAGTGCTGTTAGTTTGTTATACGTTTTGTAAATTGTTGTATAACAGTAAATTATTATAGTGCTGTATAGGTTGTTTTTAAGTGTTAGTAAATTCTATTGATAAAATTAAACAATAAGTATGTTATTGGTAAATGAGAAAGTTTGTGTGTGTAACTTAACGACTGAACGGATTTTCATGAAATTTGGTATTATCCTTTGTTTGTATATATTTTTTCAAATTGTTTATATTATAATAACTAATATAAAAACAGTCTCGTAGAGCTTGTTCATTAGTCTATTACACGTAGGACGAGCTGTGACAATGCAAAAAAAATATCACAGGTATTTGTGAAATTTCAGTTACTACAATATTCCCTTATAATAATCTAATATCAAAATAAATTAACCATCGCCATCTCACTTACCGGCGACTAGTAAAGTTGCATGGGCAGCTGCTGCCAGTGCGGAAAATTCAAAATAAAAAACCAATACGCATCGATTGGACCAAATTATATATTTATTTGCCTTTTGCGGTCGAGACCATGGGACCGTGGAGGTCCGAAGCTCGCCGTTTTGCTCGCACTTTGTCATCAACATTGACCGAGGCCTCCGGAGACCAGCGGCCGGGGAGCTTTTTCCGCCGACGCGTCAGCTTGACTATACAAAGAGGAAACGCTGCCAGCCTTCTGGGAACCTTGCCGTTAGCAAGCATCGGCAGAATTGAGGAAATTTTCTATATATAGATTGTAATTTGTACATATTTGTTGTAAATAAAGAGTTACCGTATCCTTTGGGAAATATCTACGATAAATAAATCATAATATTACAGTCACCGAACTCATATTGCTACCTATTTGAAATTCACTATAATAAGATACGCGTTTAATTAAATAACAAAGGAACAACGCACAGTTTAAATTAAATGTTAATTAGATCAATTCATAAGTAATTCAATTCACTTGGTAATATTTCAATTTCCTTTCAGGATGTTCGAGTGTCATGCATATTGCATTGACCTTATTATTGGGACCTCTATTACCACACAACACTTCGTTCAAGGGTTTTGAACTCTAAATACATTATTTTATTCCTAATTAATTTAAAATTCATCATGTCAATAGTAGTTCCTTGAATTATATTTTTTTCATAACGCGCGTCACTTCTGCGAGCTAACGGGTAATGTCAAAGTCAAAGCCATTTATTCAATTTAGGCCCTAGTAGGGCATTTATGAAGGTCAAAGCTACTGAAGTTACCACCAGTTCGTAAGTCGGCCTTCAACTGAGAAGAACAGGCAATGTCTTCAGTACGTGGATTACGTAACTTCATTTGAATGAAATTTAGATTGAAATAACCTCTGAATCGGTAGAAATATTACAAAATCGGGAATGGTTCCATTTCCAATAAACCACTGTTTGTATTTGCAGTTATCAGAACGTAAAAAAGTTATCAGAAAACCGCTATATTGAACCGATTTCAATTCGAAAATGATTGAAATTTAGTTACATAATCGCCCCACTGAGCTTTCAGGTTACTCTGATAAAAATATAAAACATATTTTCTGGTTACCCACAACACTCATGTTGCAAATCTGTCGTTTGTAGGAATACCTTTTTTTATACGACTAAGTCTATAAACAAGCATACGGCTCTCCTGATGATAAGCGGTCACCGTAGCCATATGGATGCTTGCAACACACGAAGCATCGCTCACGCGTTACCGACCCTTCCCCCTCCCCTATGAGCTCTGGTGACCTAACACACGCGCAGGAACACAACTTTATCAACATAAAGTTATTTGGCTGCAGTATTCTGTGAGGAGGTACATCCCCAGTCAAACTGCTCTTTGAGCGAATAAACGCTATGCTCTACCTCTCTCAAAGCTCTATCTGTAAGTTTAGTTCAAATACTATACTTAGGCACTTTCAATAAAAGAAGTACCAAATTTAATGTCGATACTCATGTTTTCTAACGAAATTCCGGAAATTTGAAAGTTTAAGCTCATTGTAAGAAAGATCTCACGACTTTTGACATGACATTCGACGTCACCGTTCTCATCTTAGGGTAGGTACACACGGCTACAGATCAAGCTCGACACCCTATATAACCATAACTACGCTACAGTCAATATACAAATACTCAAGAAAGGGATAGTGCAGGCAGACGTGGCAGGGCGGTGGTAGCGGCATGGGGGAGGGGACGGGGCGGTGTTAGCGGCACTTGCGCCGGCGCCGGCACCGGGCGGTGTCGTGCTTGGCGCTTACACACAGGCGCACTTTTTTTTGCATTGTTTGGACTATTGTTTACTTTTGCAAGTTTTCTGTATTGGTTGCGTATTAGTATTTTGTATTGATGATTATTTTTTAATGCAAATATTTAAATCTATCTGATAGGTATCTATTTTCATTTTAAGTAGGTAACTCATATTTTTATGTTTTGTTAGTAACACATTGCATATACTATTAAATAACTAGGTTTAATTGTTAATTCCTCCCAAAGACTGATTCATTTCTAAGTCATGATTATAATTATCTAATTACACAAATATAATTATAGTAGCTTTCCCCACGGTATCACCTGTGTTCCCGGGATAAAATGTAACCTATTTCTTTCTTCATACTATAAGCTATCTGCGTGCCAAATTTCATAGCGATCGGTTGAGTAGTTAGGGCGTGAAAGCGTAACAAACAAACTCACATTCGCATTTATAATATTAAAGTTAGGAAGTATGGATTGATGTTCTTGCTCACATATTTAAATTGTGTTATTATTATTGTAATTTTTCATATTTGTTACTAATGTTGGCTCCTGAGTTAACCCGTTGGTTCTCGCGAGGGACGCGCGTCCTGTTATAACAATTGATGTCATTGCTATATTTTTAACCGCGAGCCAACCGCTTAACTTATGTTAGATTAGCTATGTTATTTTTTATAGTTATCTATATTTGATTGTTAATTCAGCTTCAGCTTAGCGATCCTTCGGAGACAGCTGTCATGCTATCAATAAAATGGACCCCTACCATTTTATTACTATGAACCTTATCGATGTGAAAGTAAGATCGAATGCTTAGGACATTATAAATAAATGTTTAGAATTAATTTGTTATTTCAACGGATTCTATGTCATAAAATAATTAATTTTAACCTTAACTCTAAATCTGTGAGTTTGACTCTTTTCATTCAGGCACTCAGCTATATATTTTCTCTAAACGGTTTGGCACTACCTATGTCATCATATCAGCACAAAGATGTCCACTGCTGAACATAGGCCTCCCCCATCGACTTCCACAATAAACGGTTTTGGGCCGCTTGCATCCAGCAGCACCCAGTGACTCTGACCGTCGTCGGACCCCCCCTAAAAAGGAATTTTGCTAAAGGAATTATTTTTTCAAAAATAAAAGTAGCTAAGTTACTCGTTTTAACATCAGCTATAAACCAGCACAGACAGACAAAAATGTTTAAAAACTCAATCCGATTTTATTCAAAAAAGTTGAACTCACATAAAAGCTTGTTGCAATGCAATACCTGTGGCAATACTCTTTAAAAATTGGAATGTCCAATATAAAAGAATATTTAAATCAAAAGCACTAAGGAGTATTGATATCAACTTCGATGCAAATCACCCCTAAAATAACTTTCTACCCCTTTTCAACCCCGTTAGGCGATGAGTTTCAATAAAATACGAAACATATCTTCCATCAATTCTGTTAAAGAATGTTTACCTATGCAAAAATTAAAGTAGATTGAACTAAGGAATCACGTTGTCCCATACAAACTTTGCCCCCGTTTTTCACCTCCTTAGGGGTAGAATTTCAGAAAATCCTTTCTTATCGGATGCCTACGTCATACAATGAACACACGCTCCAAGTTTCAGGTCTCTACGATCAGCGGTTTAGGCTGCGCGTTGATCCATCAGTCAGTCATTCAGAAAAAAGCATTTTATATGTATAGATAAAACCTTATAAATACATAAAGATACAGTTTCTCAATAATCGTCGTTTTTGCAAACACGAACAAATAAAGATTGATAATTATGGATATACCTAATTACTAAGCTGTCGCGGTTTGCCCCGCGTTCCCAATGTAAGAAGTAAGTAATATATAATAATACTCGGGGATAATGTAGTTTCTTATTAGTGAAATAATTTTTCACATCCAATTAGTAGTTCCAGAGCGTTGAAAAAAAAAATCAAACAAAAACAATCTTCAGCTTTATTATATTACTATAGATATTAGTCTCGCTCGCCAAGAAAACAATGTTTTTTATTTTGTCCGTGTAATTTAAAAGCTGTGATATTATCTCTAAAGTATTTATTTAAAAAATATGATGTAAAGGGCACATTTAATCTACATTAAATACATAAACTAACGAAAATATTTAACTGGATAAGGATCAATACTATATTGGTCAAAATCGCTTAGAAAATAACCTTTTCAATATGAATATTTTTTAAACATAAAAAAGGTTACTATATGTCAACCTCAGGCCTCAGGAGAGATTGGTATATGACACCGCGGATTTTTCTGAAGACAATTTGAAGACCTATAATTATCTAGGATATCATTTTGTTCTATCATCAATAGTTTCCGCAGCGCACGCGATATTAGGAATTTTAAAGGTATTTTTTTTCACCTTGGGTTATATTATTAGAGTTTTCATAGGGAACCCTATTTTTTGAAAATAAAATATACTTAGCGTATACTATTGCTCATGAATCTGGCTATCGTATACAAAAAAAAACGAATCTAACTGGTAGTTCCAGAGATTAGTGCGTTTAAACCAACAAAAATCTGTTCCACTTTATTACATTTACTAGCTGTCCCCCGCGGTTTTACCTGCGTTCTCGGGATAAAAAGTAGCCTGTAAATGTAGAATACTTGGGAATAATGTATCGCTTCCTATTAGTGAAATCAGTTTTCGAACCCGACTGGTTGTTCCAGAGATTAGCCCGTTTCAACAAACTTACAAAAAACTCTTCCGCTTTATTATATTATTATAATATAGTGCGTATCTCATATATCGTAATTGGTAAATCTCGCTCGTCACGCAAACAACAAATTTCAATACTATATTGGACAAAATCACTTAGCAAATAACGTTTTATATATGAATATTTTTTATTCATTTTTAAAACATAGAAATGGTTACTGTATGTCAACCATGGGAGATAGGTATATACCACCTGAAACTGTTTTGTGAATATTTTGAAGACCTACAATTCCCTAAAACATTATTTTGTTCTATCATCAATAGTTTTCGCAGCGCACGCGATATTAAGATTATACGTCTTGTATACACCTTGGGTTAGATTATTGTAGATAACGTAGGAATCCCTATTAAAAAATATATATATATAGCCTATACTATTCCTCATGAATCTGGCTATCGTATACAAAAATATTTTTTCAGATCGGACTGGTAGTTCTAGAGATTAGCGCGTTTAAACAAACAAACAAAAAACTCTTCCGCTCTATTATATTATTACTAGCTGTTCCTCGCGGTTTCACCCGAGTTAACGGGATAAAAGTTACTCTTTAATACTCGGGGATAATGTGGCTTCCTATTAGTAAAAGAATTTTTCAAATCCTACTGGTAGTTCCAGAGATTAGCCCATTTTCATAAACAAAAATAACTCTTCCGCTTTATTATATTATTATAGTATAGATATAGATATTAGTATAGGTGCATAGGCGCAGCGCAAATTGAAAACAATCTTATAACACAAATTATTACGAGACGAGCTCGAACCTGTTTTTACAATTGACTATACATCATACGTATAGGTATAGTATGGATGTATTGCTACGTACGGTTCCTGCGCGTGAGTGGGACGAAATAACAAAAATATATCGCGCTTACTCGCTCGATTCTCACCGTCCTACCTCAAATGGTCCAAAGTCCGATCAGTATAGGTTGATGTGGCGTTGAGTGTACCTTTAAGGTATTTGTTCAGATTGTTACCCAAATAAAAATAATTGCCTTTTCTATCATTACATTTTCATTAAATTGAGAAAGAGAAAGAATATGCAAGAGAAAGTGTTACCTACATTATGTGAAGTCGAATACAACTGCGAAAGTCGACCTTTGCAAATCAATACATCGTATCCATAGACAAAACGAATAAGGCTATCCACACAAATGCCTATCCTTTCACGTATCGGTGATAAAATACAACAATTTCAATAGCCCCCACCTGCCGACATATCAATGCGCGCTACCGAACGCTAATGAAGATATAATATCCATCTCTAAACGTATTTATTTTCCCGCGCGCGCCATTGCGCCCGCCATTTTGTGTTACGATGACAGACCATAGAGCATTTTGTGTAATGGCGGCCAATTAAACTGGCTGTTTGGGGTACTTAATAGGATTTAGTTGTCAATGTCGCATTTTAATTGGATTGTTGTAATCTTTGTTGTTATTGAATAAATTACTTGTGCATGTTTACGTTTGCTTTTGCATTTGTTTCTATTATTTAATTATACAATATTACAAAGTCGGCTTTAGTTAACATCGGGCTTAACATTTCATTTATACCTGTATGTAGTAAATGCTTCAGTTGCATGAAACTATTGCAATCAGAATTTAATGAAAGTTCTGGCAGAATTTTTATTTCTTATATCAATTAGATTTCAATAGGGAGGTGTTACTAGGTTTGACAGAGTGCGTAATGAATACATTCGAGGTAGCTTCAAAGTAGCACCAATTATAGAAAAAATTACCGAAAAACCGCCTCAGATGGTATGGACATATGTAAAACGACGCAGCGAAGACCATGTAGTACAGATTGCTTTGAAAATACCGGAACAGAAGAGAGGTAGAGGCCGTCCGCCATCGACCTGGTGGTCTTATATCAAGAGAGACCTCAGTAAAGGCCAATTGCCAGAGCCGACAACCCAGGACAGAATGTCCTGGCGCAAAAGAGTGAGGAGACCCGACCCCAAGTAAGGGAACAAGGGTTGACAAAGAAGAAGAAGAATTAAATTTCAATAAAATGCATTGTATTCTGTTACATTATCATACGATTGATACACTTTCTTATGTAAGTCATTCTTTGTATCTATCTCTCTCTATCGCAACTTTTTAAGATATCACGACCAGATGTCTGACGTCTTTGAATTGCATAGATAGGTAATTTAATTAACTTCTAATGATTACGTCATTAGTTTTGTTTACCACTAAGGTGGCAAACAAGCATACTGTTCACCTGATAGTAAGCGGTTACTCGTAGCCTATCGTCGCCAGATTATAACTCGCTTTACTCACCCTACAAAAGTCTTCAAAAATAACATCGTGAATACTTCAAATTATCTACTCAAGAGATATTAGTGAGCAGCCAAGAAACAATTGATTTTCTAAAATCAAAATCAAAATCAAAATCAAAATCAAAAAGTCATTTATTCAGTTTAGGCCCTAGTAAGACACTTGTGAACGTTAAATTGGTACATACAGTTGAATTTACCACCGGTTCGGAATACACTTAAACTGAGAAGACTCCGGCAAGAAACTAATTATTTGAAATCAATGAAAAGTAAAATTGATTACCAGATAAAATGCTGTCATGCTCAGATTAATAATAAAAATGCGCAGCACGACAAATGTTCGTGAATAAATCCAATTAAACGCTAAAGATTGCCGACACGAGAGTGTAATTAGGAATAGAATGCGATCACCGACCATTTTCCGGTAAGCAACTATTGCTGAAGCACTGGACCGATAATATTATGAAAATTCAAATATTTTAATTTCTTCCATTCGCCAAAGCATTTGATATCTACTCATGAAATAAGCAATTTATAAGAAATGTGAAACGTTATTTTACTTATTTTAACTGTATTAATTTTAATTGTATTAGTTTTTTGTTATGCGACGTCTGGTGCAGGGTTCTATATTAGGTCTCCTGTTATTCATTTACGGTACAGATGCACTTACAATAAAATAGAAACAGTTATAATTGGTTAGAAATAAGTATACAAGTATGGATACCTCTAGACAAGCCTCTTCCTAAGACTTTAGACACATTTAGATACATCCTGCATGGCTTGAATGACAACTTTAGTGACAGAAAGCTATATTTTTGAGTAAGAAAAAGTCAAGTAATTTAAAAAGGCCATATAAGACTAGATACCACAATCAAAACGTAGATGGTATAAGAAATAATAACAGTGAATGGTTAATTGATTTTAAAGGAGATAGCATGAATTGTGATCATAGTGTTGAGTAGTTGTACGATAACAAAACTGTCCGTGCTATTTGAGTTTCCCAGATCGAAACAGTCGCCTGTCATAAGTAGGCCAATAGAACTGAGCAAAGTTACGTGCTATTCGAAGCAGAACTACTTAGATATTTATCGATCGACCTAATAGAATTAAAAGGATATAATATTATTAATATTTCTCGACAATTAATAAATGGATTCTATTAAGATGTTTACAATGGAATTGCTTGCACATTCCTTTCATCATTAAATGCTAATAAACATAAGGCACGTTTTAAAAACAGGATTTTAATTAAATAAAAAGGTTCGGACGTGTCACGGGAGCCGAGCATCAAAGGATATTTTATTGTTCTAGACTTAACCGCTGTTGAACTAATTAACTGAGGGTATGAACATAATAAAATTAAATAAATAGACGTGGTCTTCAATCAACATTAAAAACCAGATGGCGATAAATACGGGACGAGCGGTGCTTGCATAATTTTTGAATTGAATGCGTTGGGCTCGGACCGAGGTGTTGGTTATTAATTAGGATTGGACATGACCAGAGCGAAAACAGTAGTTAACAGTATATTCTAAGAATGATTTTGCTTTGTGAGGACTCAAATGATATTACCTCAACAAATTTGAAAGTTTCTAAAGACCTCGTTATTTGGATGTTGTAGAATCGGGATGTAGAGTAGGCACACATAATGTACGTTAAAATAAATTAAAAATGCATTTTTTTGCATACTGAGAACCTTCTTGAGATCCAGCGAAAGAATAATCCAGTAGGTCTATTTTTCTATCTTCTTTCTAAAGGAATGCTTCAATAAAATAGATGCCATAAGCAGTAAAAAATTATGGCGCAAGAAATTATTTATTGAAAAATTGCAAATAATAATTTATCGTCGTATTATTGTTTGTTAATCACTGGCTGGTGAGCGACTGGAGGGTGGTGGCCAGTTTTTATTGCCTCACCATGTGAAACATAATTAAGACATAAAAAATATTCTTGGAAACTCAACCCATATTTTTCTGGAGGCTCTTTTTAGTGTCGTCTTGGAGAAAATTGGTTTCATCAATTGTTTTCATTAACATAATAAGTAGTTACGTTTGTTCTTCGCCATTTTTAATTTGTTTGATGGATTGCTTGTGTAACTACTAGGGAGATCCGGTATTTAAGGTGGTGATAGCTCAGTGGTAGTAACGTCAAATGCCATAGCGAAGTTCGAATACAAGAACCATGGTACGGTGGTAGGGTAAATTGAAGTACCTGCTTCGTTGGGTACCCGCAAGGTGAAAATCTACCAAGAGAGAAAATTAGTTCCCTTGTAGGCTTTGTGGTAAACCTTCGTCCTCATCATCACTTATCATAGTGACATTGTGGTTAAATAAAAGCCTGACTAATATTGTTAATGTTAGCTTAATTAAACGAAAAACTAAACACCATCAAGAACTTCTGAAACTTCTGTAACCACTCTTGACTACATATTGTCGACCAATAGAATTCCATAGAATACCAACAAGATGGCGTTCAGTCAAATGGCAACATCGAAATTGTCACCGATTTAAGATGCCTTTAATAGATCAACGTGTTTGAAGAGTCGAACGGTCGCCGGTCGGTTGGCTAAGTGTTCGGGAGGCAAGCACTGGCTACAATTTCACAATTTGTCTGCGCGCGCTTTTTGCGATCCCCAGTAATTGGCGCTCACCTGCGCGGGCGCAGTTGGCAACATAACGCGCCAAATATGGCAACCTGCCCGTCGCGGACATTTCGCTTTTTAGGACTATCTGACAAATGTGTAATTATTTATTTAATATCGTCCGCGTCGTGACGCATTTGGGCACAATTCACATACCACTTTTAATGTTTTTCGGTCGCCATTATAGTTGAGTGTTAAAGGACGCCTCATTGCACTTCTCTGGTTAATAAATACGGCAATAAACTACCCTATCCGGAATATGGTTATTTTTCATTGTAATAATTTATTAAGTTTCACTGTTATTCTTAATTGGTGAATTTCAATGTTCTTGCGGTAAATTACACCTAATGTTTAACTGTCACTCGTTCGTCAAGTATTGCCATCCTATAAATATAATTGTGATGGTTAATGTTGTCAGATCTTTTGAAATTTATAGGGTGGCATTACAGTTATTTTAATTTAACTTTTCATCAACATTGATGGGTTTTACAATAGCGAGTAACCGCAGATGATTCTGAGGAAATCTTTACAAAAAGTAGGTTTTAGTGTTCAAGTTATCGTATAAGTTATTTTTATTCTGTTAGCTATTTTATTATTTTTAATCCTCCTTGCGCGCAATATATACGCTTAAAAAGGGGATATCATTTCCAAAACATACATAGATTTCTCTTCACGTATTTATACAGGGTGTTGTTTTGGTCGACGACAAGCGACCCAGGAGCGGTAGTACAAAATATATATTCCCTAAAAATGGACTTAATTCCATTAACTACTGTAAATATGTTGAGAAATACCTTATTTAATTTGAAATAAAATTACCGCAAAGTATGGTTACTAGGCACGTGCACAGACTAGAGCTAGGCGCAAGCCACCATCGCCCCACCCCTTTACTCCCTCGTACTCCTGTTGAGTATTATGTCTACACTTTAGCTTATTACATGATTTTCAATTTTTTTTTTTTTTATATTTATAATTAAAAAAAAAAAAGTATTTTTTTAATATTTTTATTTGTATTATCGACCCTGAGTCGCTCGTCGCTGACCAAAACAACGACCTGTATTTAGATCACCCATAGAGTAAAAATATTAATAGAGTGAGAGCGCTAACAGCATTACCTTCTGCGAAACAGTTTGCATATAGATGCATTCATAGATATATCGCAGACTAGCTTTGTGTACTTAGTGTATTACTGTCAGAAAAAAAAAACAATATGAGTTCGAAAGTAACAGTATCTATCGATAAAAAACGAGAAATAACTATTCATTATATTTATTTAGTCGTTCAAACTATGAATGCGCAGTTCGTTACAAGGCAGCGTTGCACATACCCGTGCTCACGGCACACTCTAGTACAGTCGCTCTATTATATTCCATCTCTATGAATGCACCATACAACAACTTTGGCAAGAAGATTACCTTTGCATAGATACTTATATCAATCTCATGATGGTAAGCGATGATGGTGGCTTTATCTGGAAACTAGCTCTGTATTAGTACTAATCCAGCAGCTGGAACACACCTTATGCGAAAGATTTATTCTTAATTAAGTAGACATGATTAGTATACTTAATTTTGCTACTAATTACTTGTGATACCGATAAAATAAAATCGATTCCCACGACAAATCATCTGTAAATATGGAATCAGGCGCAGTTCACACGGATTGCAAGCATATCTATCACTTCCTATGGTCAGATTCTTGAAAATTGTATCTAGTTTGCAACGGTATCCATAATTGTTGGGTATTTATAGCAGACTGTGCAATTTCTAATACTCTTAAGGCTAATCGCATACCGTCTATGTCGGAAATGGGAAGTTTTTTGTAATAATGTCTTGAATGGTATCATATTAGGCGATTAATTAATACTGGTTTTATAGACCATTGAATATGTTGCTTGCTTTTTTAAATAGTTAATTAAGTGTGGTGTGAATCTACGTATTTAGATTCCGTAGTAACTACCTCGGCGCTTTAAATGTCATATCAGCATCAGCAGGGCTATTTTAAAACGCTCGGATTCGATATCGGAAACGGATTCAAAAACTACCGAGGCGAATTTCCGCAATTGCTATTTTAATTTCCGAACTCTTCTATATCAATAAATCAATATTTTCTATGCTTCTCTACGGAAATATCAATTCAATTCAACAAAAAGTTTTCGTAAATTAAAATAGCAATTGCTTAAATTCACCTCGGATTTTTTTAAATCCGTTTCCGATATCGAATCCGACGTTTTAAAATAGTCCTGCTGCTGTAAAAATAGTTAAATATCGTAACTAGATTACGTATTAAGCCCATCACAGACGTAGCTATAATATATATTAATATGCCCAGCTATAATATAAATTACAGTACAGGTTGGCGAAGAAACAGAAATATATATTATAGCTGCGTGTGCGGTCACTCGAAGATTTGTATTGAAAATATATCGTAATATGCCTTGCTATGATTTATATTAATATATATTATAGCTACGTCTGTGATGGGCTTAAGTCTCAAATGTACCAATGGTAAAGTTCTTACCAAGCTTTTTTTAAGACGCGGAAGTCGTAGCTCTTCGGGAAAACCGTGATGAGAGCAGGTCATTCGATCGAATGGTTCGATTAAGAAAGTAGTCTTTGTTACCTACGAATTACGGTAGAGCCGTCGAAATGTTATCCAAAAACCTCTGATATCCTACACTTACGCACTAAACGAACAATTTATTATATTGATCTCTAGATTTTTATTGAGCAAAAAGGATTCCTAATTAAAGAACACCTTGTCACATTTAATCAATATGTATCTAAGACACTGATTGGATCAATGACTTTGAAATATAACTTTTTTCTCCAATTCTAGAAACTAAAGCCGTTTGATGAATGAAGAAAAGTTGCACGGCAAAAAACACCGCCAAGTTCCCTTTATTAATGAGTGTATCTATTATTGCAGAAATGTGCGCGGCAAAACACTGAAATATGTGTAACGGCCGCTGGGACGGTTCAAATAAATGTTTTTATTCCAAGATGGCGTCTAAGGTCTGAGCTCTAGTTAGAACTAGTTTAAGTAGCGACAAATCGCGTTAAGGGGATGTGGTATTAAGTTTCTTTTTTATATAAAGTGTAAAGCTTGTTGTAAGATTGAGAGATTTTTGAGTATTCAGTGTTGGTCCCATGGTAAAAGTTGTTCAGCATGACTAACCCAACATAGGTTTCGAAAATATGCCATCTCGAAATCTCCACCTGTTATAAAGTTGACATCCTTTCACTAACAACTTAATAGTGAAGTGAAGAAGAAATCCATAACGCAATAATTATCAAAGGAGTAATAAATATAAACGCATTGATCAATACACATAACCCTTAACAAGTCTGCTACCAAGCGGTACCGCAACTAATTTTATTCTCAATATCTTTTTCCTATAAGCAGAACATCATAAAAATTCCCAATCAGAAGCCATGTCGCTCGTTATATCGACATTTTGCAATGATTTACAGGTCTTACATGCCTTAGAATATGATATGACAGATGGCGCCGCATACACAGAAGAAATCAAGTAAGTAGCTTTAGAATTTTTCACTTTGTCGTTTCGTGGCCTAGCAGTTTTCACCTGTAAGTATAGCAACCGGCTATAGGGGTTTCCATAAAAGAAACGTCTCTGCGGAACTCTTTGTGTGCGAGTCCGAGTCTCGCACTTAGCCGTTTTTTATTTAATTTTAATATTATTATTTTAATGTGTATGTTATTTATTCTTAATTTTTTTGGCATGTTATTGGCATAATGTTACATCAGTAGGTACAATTATTATAGTATAGTTTAGGAAGGAATGTGTAGGTAAGTATCTCAGCAAATATTGGAACTTCAATTCAACCGATTTAAGATTTTGTATATGGAAGTTTTTTATAATAAGCTTTTATTTAACTTGCAAGCTTTTATTTAAAATGTCTGTTCGGGTGGAATCTTGCAAGTCGAATTTCACCCACTTCCAGTGGTCGGATTGACTTGATATTTAGTATACATAGTATATTGGATGACAATTCAAGTACAGTCCACGAAATGTACAGTCTCAAAAAAAGCTTGTAATAAACATGAAATTTTGAACAAGAACTTATTTGTTTTGAATTATTCTTCGACCTATATACAGGGTGTTGTTTTGGTCGGCGACAAGCGACCCAGGAGCGGTAGTACAAAATATATATTCCCCAAAAATGGACTTAATTCCATTAAATAATGTAAATATGTTGAGAAATACCTTATTCAATTTGAAATAAAATTACTGCAAAGTATGGTTACTAGGCACGTGCACAGACTAGAGCTAGGCGCAAGCCGCCATCGCCCTACCCCTTTAATCCCTCGTACTCCCGTTGAGTATTATGTCTACACTTTAGCTTATTACATGATTTTCAAAATTTTTATTTTTAATTTTTTTATTAAAAAAAATAAAGTATTTTTTTAATATTTTTTTTAGCACCAGTATCATTTGTATTATCGACCCTGAGTCGCTCGTCGCTGACCAAAACAACGACCTGTATATACTCGTACAATTAAACTGAACAAAACTCGTATTTATAGTACCATTTTATATTCGTGTCTTGATGTCCATCGATTTTGCCTGCAACTTTCGATGTGAACTTTGAGGGAGGAGGAAAGTTTATTAGTAATTGTTTCTACTCAATGATTCCGTTTAAGCCTTGATGAGGCTCTAATTAACATTTCAGTTGACCTTACCACCGGTTCGTAATACATTTCGGAGAAGACTCCGATAAGAACTCATAAAGGCATTTTTGTGGATTTTTCTTTTGTACCCCTATATTTTTTATTCTACTAAGTCGGTAAACTAGCATACGGCCCGCCTGATGGCAAGCGATTACCGTAGTCATATGGACGCTGGCAACATACGAGGCATCACTCATGCGCTACCGACCTTTCCCCCCTCCCCAATGGCTCTGGCTACCTTACTCACACGCAGGAACACAACGAAGTTATTTGGCTGCGGTATTCTGTAAGGACTGTAACTGAATTGTGTATGGATTGTAGCGACATCTATCAGCCATCTATCAGTAACACTGAGATAGTTCACACACTGAAAGATAGATGGCGTGGCGCCACAACATCCTGCATCGCGCTTAAGAAGTTTTCTCGAGAGTCTGTATATGTACAGTTGTACCGCGGTCCCCAGGCACGATGACCCAGCGTGGCGGAAGATCTTCCCTTTTAAATGGAGGTGTCATCCACCTTGCACCTCCATATACTTTCCCAGTCGAGCTGCTCTTATAGCGAATAAATGCTATGCTTTACATCTTTTCTTTCTTTTATTTTATGGTTTTTAGTGGTTTGGGATCGAATATTGCTCGTTCAGTGAATGATGATAGGGTACTTTGTAATCTATAAGCTTGTCTAGTTGGTTGGCACGTTGAAAATCTGTCGCCAATCACCGGAATATTCTGATAACTGCAATTGTGAGCCCTTTAGTGCAGTCAGCTTTATGTTTACCACCTTTGGCCACATCATCACTTAATCAAAATACCTTCCTGTTTTATACCTATTTTTTTTTTACTTTGTTTAGTCCTGCATTTAACCACAATCTCAGCATGGTAAGAGATGTGGCCGAAGGTGTTAAGCACACAAAGCCTAGAAGGAACTGGCTGTCAAGTGCAGCTGTCGGAACACAGTGTCAGGTGCTAAGCGATAGATTTTCAACTTGAGGGTGGTAGCCAGCTAGATGGGTACTACAATGTACTCTACCACTGTGCTATGGTTTCCTCACGATGTTTTCCTTCACCAAAAGCTCAATCTCACCGTAGGATTTGAACCTTCGTCTCGGTATCCGACGTCACTAACACTGAACTATCATCGCCTTAATTTTGTTTTACCTTTACATAGTACCTGTAGCAAACCACTACATAATGAAGTTCACACGCCGAGAGATAGATGGCGTGGTGTAACATTATCCTGCATCGCGCATACATCGCGCATACAAGCCCACTACATCGCGCTTGCGATGATTTCTCGGCGATCTGCATATATACAACTGTCCGAAATGTACAGTTGGACCGCGGTCCCCAGGATGTCTCAGCCTGGCGGGAAGATTTTCCCTTTTCAATGGAGGTGTCATCCACCTTGCACCTCCATAGTACGTAATTGTAAAATACGTTTCACGTTATTTAATAACATACCATAACCATGTCCAATACAAGCCATCGATAGCACTCTAGTGTTTGATTGCCGGCCTTGGCTCGAATAATTGGCACAAATATCGAGTCGACACGCTCCATTCGATTATCGATTATAAAAATATGAATTGATTAAATCGTAACATTTACACGTGGAGTTAATGAAACTACTCAATGTGCAAGTCACCTTTATTTAATTTTTATATTAAAATTATTTAGTGACGGTTGTGGTACTTGACAATAAATAATTTAATATGTAGGTATACTGGGTGGAGATTTCGAGATGGCATATTTTCGAAATCTATGTTGGGTTGGGTTAGTCATGCTGAACTTTTACTATGGGACGAAAACACAATTCAGAAAAAAATAAAAACAATACTTTTCATATTTAGGTGCCGATCCCGCAGAGAGAGTTCTAGAGTTCTGCGTTCCAAGTTCCGAGTTCCGCGTTCCGAGTTCCGAGTTCCACGTTCACTACTGTACACAAAGCGAGCGAGCAGTTTTAAGGATAAATGGGCAAATTTGTATGGAGCTTGTCCCATTGGCGGCAAGCAATAATTTCTGTTTTCTATTATAATTAACAAAAATATGAAAGCTTATTACAGTATTACCCAACTGATTAGGCGCGTCGTGAATCTTTGTTCGCACAGAAGAGAAAGTATGGCCCCGAAGATTAACGAAAGAATGCTTGAAACTACCATCAACCTTAGATCACTACTATAAGGTTCATAATACACTACAGCTGTTAGTTCCGTCTCACTCGCAAGTGACGCCCCTCGGCACGGCGCGCGTTAACATGACGGCAGCTGCCGACCAATAGTGGTTTCCCGCGCTTTGAAAATGGACAAAAAGTATCTTCTGCGCAGGTACATCGGTAAGCCATATTAGTTGGGTACTACTGTACCGTGGTGGATTTAGAAATATGTTTTAGGTTATTGAAGATTTAAGAAATAATTGGAGATCTTATGAAATTGCATTAAATGTAATTAGTATCCCGTACCAAAAGGTGTAATTATATACATACAGCAAGCTAAAGTTTGTTTACATTCTTTATCTCGTCTCATTGGCCTTACTTTAGTTTCATTAGTGGCCGCGCTCATGGGCCAGAATGCCCATTGTCCTTCCTGCCTTGTGTCACTCAGTAAATTAGACAGTGATAGCCCAGACGTGTCACCTCACCCGCCAGCTTTAGAGAATGGAACTCCGATAGAACTCGCGTTCTCTTGAACGCCGAGTTCTCTGTGTGCAATGATCAAAGGCGCCACATAGATTACAGTGAACGCGGAACTCGGAACTCTAGAACTCTCTCTGCGGGATCGGCGCCTTATGGTCAACTTTGCTCGATCTTCATGTATGAAAAGTAACTTTTTAAATATGTAAGTTTTATTTGGCTGCGATTAATTCAGTATGTTTATGTTTTTGTTAAATGTTATATGTACATGTTAATCAAATAACTATTTTCAAAATAAATACAAGCACCTACCAGTATTTTGCCTTTAGTCGCAATTGAAAGCCAATTGCTTCTAAGCGTAGTAAAAGTAGGATTGCCAATCTTTCTTGCTTTAGTAATTATATAAGTGACGATGGCCAGGTTACTTACCATCACCTACCAATCGGTCTATATGCCAAGGCTGTAATGACATAAAGATATAGCTATGCCCAGACGCAAATTGGCAAAACGATAATATTAATGGTTTTCAGTCAAATGTAATACCGACACTATACATAGTTTTACTTTACCTATTGCGCATTTATAGTTCGTAAAATATGGCTTGATAGCTTTTCATAACACTCACCAACTATCTAAGTATTATGAAAATAAACAACTTTGAGTTTTCAGTGAGATTTAAACAAATGCCTCTGCTATCGTACTGACGACCTGGTTTTCCCAAGGGAGTACAGCATGAGGTTCTTCAATCGGCAACTTGCAAGTGATACCCCTGGTGTCGCAAGCGTCCGGTAGGCTACGGTAACCGCTTACCATCAGGCGGGTATGCTTGTTTGTTACCTTAGTGGTAATATACTCATATAAACATATGAAACTAACAACCTCAGAGGAACAACGATACAGTATAATCCGATCATCGTTGTCCAATAGAATCCAAACCAAACTTAATGGTGGCTGTGAAGTGCGCTGCGAGCCGGCTTTGCGCAGGTACAGTCATCTCGAATGTACCGCATATCTTCGTTTTCGCTACTGCGCAGCGTTCCGCGTGTAATATCACAGCCGCCAATAAGTTTGACTCAGTCTGTATTAACCAATAGAATTGCGGCAAAACTGACGAGACTTACAGTAGGTGAGTAGGTATATGCCTGCATTATATAAACTCACCGCAACGCACATCATATTTTAAATATACGTCTAATTCACCATATCAATAGTTAAGGCGCGGACTGACTACGATTTTGACAGGACTCGTTCTTCACTGAAATAGGGTTGAAAATGGTAAATCATAAATGTGTCGACTCTATGAAATGGACTGTTATTTACGGGTTTTCTTTAGATTATACAGAATATACGCATTAAATTGAATAAGTGTCCGGTTAACATTCTAATATAATCCTGTATCTTATATATTCTTAAAAATAAAATTGTTGTCATCGCTGAAAATACGGCGAATTTGGACGCGAAAGATTTTTTTAGACGTAACTTAGGATTTTTTTATTGGGAATATCAAAGCACTTTTTAATATTCTATTCGGTTAACATTTTTCTCAAAACCCTCTTCTATCCACAGTATTTTTTTGTGTTAGGTATTTCATTGCGTTACGTCATACTCGACTCTCAAAAAAACCCATTTTTGAGATTTGAGCTTAGACCCGGCCTTAATAAGCAAATCCATTGGCTGGCTGTTGGCGATTGGTTGGCCACAAATCAAATAATTGCCGCTCGGCTCGGCTCTCGATCGGTCACGGTTCGATATCGTTTCGTTATCGATTTATTGTTCGTAATAGTGTTTGTATAGTTTAATTGAATTGAATTCCGTTATATTTTTCTTCGATGTCACGGTTTCAGAACATTTACTGTGGGTAGTAAAAAGAAAGGGTTTAGGTACTTTATGGTTTCTATTCACATGACGCGTTTGTTGGTAGTTTGTTAGCTATTTTAAACGGATGCTTTTTACGTTCTGGGATTTTCAAAGTTATTGCACGTATATATACGTGGTATTAGAACTTCATTTCAGGAAAATTCAAACGACTATTCGGTACCTCTATGTCAGGGGACGGCAACCTGCGGCTCTTCCGATGTAAAGTTGCGTCTCTCTACTTCCATACCCAATAAATATATCCCACCAAAAACATTTCTATGTAAAATGTTGCCGCCAAGACATCAAAAAGTTATCAGATCTCATGTAGAGCCAAGCTTATAACTCTACATGCACTTACTCTACAAGCCCTAACTTCACAAACTCTACACCTTAGTCAAAATATGTGGCTTGGCCGTTTCACTACTACAAGAACTATTGGATAACAAAAAAGTAATGAACAGTGAATACATTTTTCACCTTACTCCCATGTGGCGGTAGCGAAACGGCCAAGCCACATATTTTGACTAAGGTGTAGAGTTTGTGAAGTTAGGGCTTGTAGAGTAAGTGCATGTAGAGTTATAAGCTTGGCTCTACATGAGATCTGATAACTTTTTGATGTCTTGGCGGCAACATTTTACATAGAAATGTTTTTGGTGGGATTTCAATTCTTTTTGTAAGTTGCTATAGTTTTTTTTTTGTGTTTGAAATTCCCAAGTTTTATAATTTTTTTGGTGATTGTGTACTAATACAAGCTTACATACCAAATTTCAGCTTTCTAGGACTTCAGGAAGTACCCTATGAGTTTTGAAGATCATCAGTGAGTCAGTGACGAAATCGGGGTTTTTTAGATATCAATAAAATCTAAAGTATAAGAGCTATGTTATTGAAACTTAATATGTTTAATAAGTTTACTATTGACATTATATCCTGAGAATTTTGTTTATCTGGTATAATCTAAACCCAAGATATGAGGGTTCAAAAAAACGACGAACGGCTTCGAGAAAAGGTAGGTAGTGCCCTTTCGCTTCGCTTGGCTGTCTTGGCGGGGGGCACTTCCGTGCCCCCAGATAATTGTGTAAATAAATGTGTGAATGATTCTAAGCTAGTTATTAACTTTTAAACTATTATATTATTATGTTGTATACATAATTATTACTAATGTGTCTATCTATATTGCTATGCCCTACAGGGTCCATGTGAACTATTAAATATATTTTTACACCTTTTATACACATGTGATGCAATAAAGTAATAATTATTTTATAATCAAAACCCTCATGAAGGATGGATTTTCTGAGAGATTCGGACAATTCAAAATAAACAAAAGCACTCTCGCATTCATAGTAAATCCTCTAAATACAAATGAGATCGACATCATTGAGCCATTTGGAATTGATACTGCAACGCTTCAAATGCAATTGCTGGATTTGAAAAGCAAACATTTGTGGAGTGACAAGTTCACAGAACTCAAGAGCAAGTTCAAAGAGTTAATAAACATTTGTATCCTTGTTTGTACTGCACTTTTTTGTAATAAATTTATTATTATTATTATTATTATTAGTTGGAGATCCAGAAATGCATGCACGTTTCCCAACACAAGTGGACAGCTCTAAACGAAATACCGTGAGATGAGGCACTAATATTTGGCGCATTAGTTGTTTGTAAGCAAGAGAAACTATACTACTACCTATAATATTGAAACGAATTATTATTGGCTCTTTAAAAACGGGTAAATTTTGAAAATTGTAACTTTTGGCTCTTCCCTCTCAAAAGGTTGCCGACCCCTGCTCAATGTTTATATTTTGGAAACTTTAAAGTACCTTACATCCCACAAGGAATTGACTGAAACTACTGAAAATACTGCTTTTCAGTGTTAATAATTCCTTGTGGGATGTAAGCCTTTTTGATCGTAAACCTTTTTCTAGAATTTTTTTTACATACTTTTTTACGTTGACATGGGTAAAATAATTCAGGGGTTTTTTATTACGGTTTAGCTTACTCTTAAAAATATAGTATAATAGTGCGAACGTAGTATGATAAAATATTATACTGATAAGTTGGTTGCAGACAATAGACACCGATTTATATGACATCACAAACGATTAAAATAACATTAACACGGAATGCAAAAAAGAACAGAAACAAAGGCTTAAAAACATGGATCTATTAATTATCTAGGCTTAAAAATAAAAGAAATAACAAAAAACCAATAACACACAAAGCTTATAATATGATGAAATAGCATAAATAGATATATGATTAATATTTGTGGTGTTATGCTAAAAAGAACCCCAACTTATAATGCTGTGGCAAGCAGCATCAGTACTGATTTTCTGTGGAACCCATGGAAAAGTTGAGATGTGCTCGTGGGTTTTAATAATATATATATATATATATATTATTTTTTTCACTGTTTATAGGCCTGTGTTTGACCGCAATCTCACCATGGTAAGTGGTATTGCTCTAGCTTCTGTGATTACTAGTTTATTTATTTATTTTTGATGTATATCTATTGGTGTAAATAATAAAAACAAAACATCAATATGAAACCATCCCTAGCAAATAGTTTAAAAACCCAAATTTTTACGCAAAAAAGCGCTTAACATGTATTTCTACACAAAAAAGGCAAAGTAATATACTTTGTTCTATTAATTAATTATTGCAATGATTAATGATGTGTTGTCAACGCCATCTACCGTGTGTCTATATTAATGATGTGTGTCTATGGTCGGGTGACACTCCTGTCGCGGTGCAACGGATCGGCGCTTGCACATAGTCAAGTATGAAGCTAATGACAATTCCGAAACCCATATGTTTTATTTTGAAACGATCAGATGCATTTTTTTTGTTGGCGTCTGCATCAATTTCTAGCTCACAATAATTTATTTTCCCATTTCAAAGAATTTTATTTATTTACGGACAAAAAACTACACATTCACTGACATTTCACTTTGTTGTAACAACGAATGAAAATCGCAGATCCGTAACACAAATCTACGCTCTAGTTTCTGACATTGAAGAATCATCTGGACGGTTGATATCTCAGTACTTAAAAGATATAATACATAATAAGGAAATCATCATCTGCCTGCCCTGTTCCCAATAATTTGGGGTCGGCGTAATAATAAAGACAAATAGATCTATATAAACATTTAAGGACCGTTGGAAAAATGGTAATGGAGCTATACCTCGCTATACCTACCTACACTACTGATGGACGAAGTGTAAAATAACAAGAAATAGTTACCTCACCTTAATTTAACTAATATACTACATACCCTAACGTTTTGTTTGTATTAACATCATCGCTTACCACCAGGAGGGCCGTATGCTTGCTTACTACCTAAGTAGTAGAAAAAAGATACATACTTAATATACATAATTATACCCAGACTTGGGACAAACAAACAGGTTCATGCACACAAATGCATATCCTGGATGGGAATCTAACCCACGACCTGCGGTGGAATCTTCACCAACCACGCGAACTGGCCCGTCAAAACAGAGGACCTGCATTTAATCCATGAAGAAAGGATCTAACGACCATTACAGTAATTTATTAGTAATACGATATTTATGGACGACGACGTCATCACATTATCAACTAGCGTGACAAAACGGATAATATATAACATTATGCTTGATGAAAACAATGGGGCTGAACACTAATTAAACCAGGACAAAATGCTCATCCATAATCAGATTAAAATCACGGAACTTCATGCACCCAGGAAACCAAAAAATACTTTCGGGTACACAAAAAGATATGTTATCCTGGATGTTTCTCATCCCATTAACGAAGATACTTTTTTAAGTTTCCAAGCATTCATCTGATAGACTACAGTCACATATTACTAAATAGTTACTACCACAGTCCTATAGGTATACTACGGCTATGTTACGTACGGCCCTACAGTACACCAAAATCGAAACCCAGAAAACAGATATTTACTTCAAAAATCAATCGGCGCGTGATATAGAATATTTTGACTACTATACTAAAAACCTTGCTGAATGTTGTGCATTTGCATTTGCAATTGACTCTAGAATAATAACGCAGAACAAGAAATATCGAAGCACATACCGAAGCTGAAATGAACAAGGAGCCGCTCAACCACAGAAGCTATACCCGTCCATGGAGGAGGTTAATTTAATGAACAACAGATAAATAACAAAATCCACCCCAGGAACAAAAAATCAAAAAAAGAAAGAAGACGAAACCCCAGCACTCAACATACATCAACGCTCATCCCTCTATATGATACCCGTCTTCCCACTTTCCAATATTGGCTATAGGCTGAACAGTCGGTCGATTGTGGTCAGCTGGCTGCGGTTGGCTGGCCGTCCTCTCCCATCCCAGAGCGTGTCACTCCTATATACCACGCACCCCTTGGTTTATCCATGGTTACTCCGATATAACTATTCAGGTACCAGTCATTATAAACTAAGTTAGTTGTATGGTGGTTGATGCTTGAATGGTTGTATAGGACATGGGTCGGTCGTTGTACTGGCTGAGGGTAGTGCTAATCATCATCATCATCATCATCATTTACGGACACGAACTATTATTTTTAGCCAAACAATAAACCATAGAGTAAGAATATTAATAGAGTGATAGTGTTAACAACATTGCTTGTACGAAACGTGAGCAGTTTACATATATATATGCATTCATAGATATAACGTACACTAGTGATTTACTGCCAGAAAAAAGAGTTCCATGTTATTTTGTTCATTTGTTCTCGTAAAAGTTTCGATATAATACGAGAAATTGGCATGTAAGTATTTAGTCGTTCAAACTATGTTCAAAGAATTGAATCATTGAATGAATTTTATTAACAGTAAACGAAGCAACAACTGCCGAAAGATTAAAAGATTATTCACATCGTCTCTATTTACTTAATTTTTACGTAAACAGTGAACTGTCATCAATAATAATGCCTATGTCATATTTCTTTTTTTTACTAATTAGATTCTTATTCTATAAAGTCATTGGTATAAATAAAGAAAAGAATAAGTCTAAGGATGGAACCTAGTGGGACTCCCATCGTTACTGTATATAAGCGGTGGAAAATTTTACCCAACCCTTGGAATTTTATTTATTAAGTGCAATGATCCTAATTCTACAATGGTGTAATTTCCTAATCAGAAACTCAAGATGGACAAAATCAATAAATTATTAAAATAAACAAAAAACCCGACTGCGTAAAACAAAAAAGAAAAGAGAAAAACAAGCTCTTTGTTCTATAGACTTTTGAATATAACTTGATTTTTATAAGGTAGCTAGGTACTAGTTGCCCGGCGCAACTTCCTACCCTACCCTACCCTATCTTCACCATCCAGGGAGTTAATTCTACTGTACGTGTGTATGTCACTGAACTCCTCCTAAACGGCTGGACCTGGATTTGAATGTTTTTTTTTGTATGTAAACCATCCAGGGCGCCACCCATCGATATCGATCGGAATATTTTTATAAACTCAAATATTTGGGACAAAAATACTTGTGTTCATTGACCTACGACCCATATTAGTATTTAGTTTATTAGGTAATCAGTTTGTTTGTACGAATATCAGTACTAAGATATTGCCTGCAATTGCTAGTTTAAAAAATTGTGTACTAACTATGATACCGGTGCCAATTTAGTATATGTTTCATTATTTATTTTCATCATCTTTGTATTCAGCCCAAGGAAACAATTGCTAAAAACGGCTTCCCTATTGATTTCCACTACGAACGTTTTTAGATCGCTTGTCTCCATCGGCTTCTAGCGACACTGTCGTCGTCTGTCGATCTTGTCCTCCCGCTCGGCGCTATACAATTAACAGTAGGGTAGGCACTGGAGAACTTTTCTTCCCCATCGGTTATCGGTTCTTTGAGCGATGTGGTCTGCCCATTGCCAGCTTACTGAGTCTACGAGAGCTGTAACCTTAGTGTTTTTACTTCTACGAATGTCCTCGTTTTGGACTCGTGTATTGAAATTCAAAGCATAGCATCTTCCGTAACAGCTTAGTGAATCTTGGCTTATTTATGCGGCCAGCTGTAATATACCATGTCTCTGTTTCAGTCATAACTGGTAACACTCTTGTTGAAGACTTTTGTCTTTAGGCTTAAAGGATTTCTGGATGTCAAGATATGCCATAGCTATCCTAATGCCCAGTCAGATTAAAAATGTGGGGGCACGAGTGTGCCCCCCGCCATGACAGCCAAGCGAAGCGCAAGGGCACTACTTACCTTTTCTCGAAGCGCTTCGTCGTTTTGATTATACCACATAATCAAAATTCTCGGGATTTGATGTCAATAGTTAACTTATTAAACATATTAAGTTTCAATAACATAGCTCTTATACTTTAGACTTTATTGATATCTAAAAAACTTCGATTTCGTCACTGACTCACTGATGATCATCAAAACTCATAGGGTACTTCCTGAAGTCCTAGAAAGCTGAAATATGGTATGTAAGCTTGTAAAGTAAGGGCATGTAGAGTTATAAGCTTGGCTCTACATGAGATCTGATAACTTTTTGACAGTGCGAGCCATATGTCTTGGCACCATTTTACATAAAAATGTTTTTGGTGAGATATATATGACAGGTAAACTAGAGCTAAACTGGAAATCGACCCGCCTTTCTCTGTTCTATACAATAGTTAATGCTGCGGTATGATCACGAATACAGAAAGAGCCTCTGTTTATCAGTAGGTTATCCAATACTTTATCACCATGGTTCTACAATCGCAGGTGGACTTCTAACTTATGCTTTCCGTCTCTAGTAATCTTGAACAATTTGTGTAGAACATAGAATTTCCTAACTTTCAATATTTTATGTAGGTACTTTACCTTCATGTGGCATAGCCGTGAGAAGCCCTGCATTCTGAGAGAATTTTGGATAATTTGTATAACACGGGAAAAGGCAAAACGTGCGTGTCTGAATGTCAATAGCGAATCAGTTCCTGGGCTTTGCTCTAGCTGAACAACCAGTGAGAGCCAGATCCTTCTAGGCTTTGTGTGCTTACCTCCTTCGGTCACATCATCACTTACCATGGTGAGATTGCGGTCAAACACAGGCCAATTACTCAGTTATGCTGCCGCCAGACTTGAAGGCGAAGATTCGTGTTCGCGTTGTAGTATTCTTTTTTTCGTCTGTATCTATGCTTAGGTATATCTTTTTTATTGTTAATTATTTGGAAAAAAAAGCCAAACATAGTCAGATTGTCCAAAAAATATATAAAAAATGTAACCTTGTTGAGTTTCTTGCCGGATTCTTCTCAGTTGAAGGCCGAGTTCCGAACCGGTGGTATCTTCAGTAAATGTGACCTTCATAAGTGCCCTTCTGGGGCCTAAATTGAATAAATGGCTTTGACTTTGACTTTTGTTGTCACGATAAAAGTTCGTGTTCGATACATGACGAATTGCTTGGCCACATCAAAAAGAATTTCACTACGTCGCGATAATCTAGAACGTCGCGATAATTCATTTCGCGGAAAACATAGAAACCTCGTCGTGGAGTACAGATCCAATGTGAATATACAGTTGGTTTTTTTTTCTAGCCAGTATGGGCAACTTGTGAACTCTTCGGTGGCCTTAGAGAGCAATGCTGAAAGGAACCACGAGCTGAATTTTGAAGAAAATAAAAATGCTATTAAAAACTTTTTTTTCCAGCCAGTGAGGGATCACAAATTTTATATAGGAATTCAAATAATATTTAGTTTATTAGTTCCTATTTGCATTCTTATAATCTATTTACATTATAAATGCGGAAATTTGTGTATATTTTACAAGCTTTTATTTTACTTGCAATGTACTTATGTATGTACCACATGACGGGCCAGTTGGCGCAGTTGGTTAAGGTTCACCTTACGCGCCGCAGGTCGTGGGTTCGATTCCCACACAGGACATGCATTTGTGTGCATGAACATGTCTGTATGTCCTGAGTCTGGTTGTAATTATGTATATTAAGTAGGTATGTATTTACAAACAAAAAGTAGTATATGTAATTATATCAGTTATCTGGTTTCCATAGTACAAGCTCTGCTTAGTTTGGGATCAGATGACCGTGTGTGAGGAATGTCCCAGGATATTTTTTTTTTTTTATTTTTTTTTTATGTAAGTAGTGTTCGGGTGGAATCTTGCAAGTCGATTTTCACTCACTTCCAGTGGTCGGATAGACTTGATATTTGGGATACATTAGTATATTGGATGACAATGCAAGTACATTCAGCAAAAAAGTACATTCAACAAAAAAGTACAGTCACCAAAAAAAGCTTGTATTAAAAATGAAATGTTTAACATAAAACTTATTTGTTACTCAATCATGTCGTAATAATCTAATTTAAGGATAGACTAGGGTAATAATAATACATAGGGTCCTTTTTTGACTCGGTATAATAATAGATACAGTAGAATCCCGATTATCCGGATCAATTAAAACCAGGGGTATTCCGTATAATCGAAAATCCGGATAACCGATTTCAAAGCAAATCAAATAATATTTAAGTTTTAATAATTTTTTATTATGTAATGGGTTTTACTTAAATAATACGATATATAAAAAACGAGCTATAACGATAGATAATGAATTACATAATACCTATGTAATTTAAAATTTTGGTTGGAAATAACTTGTTATAGATTTTTGACGTAATGAATCACATCTTTTTCTCGCAGCCAAGTCCCTGATGCGCTTCAGTTGTAACAACTGTATGGGATCCGATTCGTCCTGTCTTTCAAACCACTTAAAAGCAACATCTAGAGCTTCAAAAGCTTCTGCGTGAGATGGTACTTGACATACATCCCCAGTTTCAGTCTCTTCTTCATCTTCTCTCTCGTTACTGTTTAAATCCTCAATGATTTCTTCATCAGTTAATATTTGGAATCCAGGGTCTTCACTATCGCAGTTCAGCCACTCCATAATATTCTCTTCATCGCACCCTTCACCAATGCTAACAATTTTCATTGCTTCGGTTATTTCTTTAAAATCGTCGTGCGGTTTAATTGAAGAATCAGATAGAGTTAATTTTAATAATATATTCCATGCCCTTTTTAATGTTTGCAATTCCACAGAATTCCACGCTTCTACCAGCATATAACAACAATCTTTTAAATTAATTTCTTTAAAAAACTTTAACAACGTTTCTATTTCACTGTCGTCTGCTGATAAAAGACGACGCAGTAGCTGCTTTCTGTATAAACGTTTTAGTTTCAATGACACTTTGGTCCATAGGTTGCAATATCGATGTTACGTTAGGGGGCAAAAACTTAACCGTGAACTTCCCATTTTCTCGATTTAGTGTTTCAGCGGAAGGGTGCGTTGGCGAATTATCTAATAACAACAATACATCGCCCTCTTTTCCCACGTCCTTTTGAAATTTCTTCACCTCAGGAATAAACGTATTTTCATACCAAGTAAGAAAAATATCTGTGTTCATCCACGCTTTTTGTTGGTTAACGTAAGTTAAGGGTATTTTAACATTTTTGAAACAGCGCGGATTTTTTGATTTACCAATAACCGTCGGAGGCGGGAATAAACTTGTCGTAACATGTCTCGTTGCGCCGTCAAAACATTTTTAAATTAATAATTAGAGCCGAGACGAATGAGTCCGGATAATCGGATGTTCGGATAATCGATGTTCGGATAATCGGGATTCTACTGTACTTGCGGGAATGTTGGTAAACCCGCAGCAACAAGCTAGTAGGAAATAAATGAATATGTTTTCAGTAAATAAGTTTAATTATATATTGCATCAAATGCAAATCTAATAGGTATAATAATGTACTTGGATACGCAGAGGAATTCATAAATACAATTAACAATTTTATACCTACTAGGTACTAAGCAAACACGCATGTATTGTGAGATTTAAGATGATAATAAATACCTATTTTTAGGACTTCCCCTTTCCTTTTAAATCGACCGCACGGGATAGGGAGCAAACTGAAAAAATGTGTAACTAACGCGGCGACGCGGACGCAACAGCTAGCGCAGTCGGACTTAAGCTTCTGATGGGTGTCCTATAAATAGTGTTGCCAGGTGTCCCGATTTGCGCGGGACGTCCCGATTTTTAGGGGTCTGGTGACACGTCCCGATTATGACTAACCTCATGAGTCTTTACTATATTTGATAATTTTGACAGGAAAAGTGAATATAACTAAGCTGCTACTACATAAAATTATTTTTGATTTCATTTTTTCTCACCAAATTCAGACTTTCACTACTGTCCCGATTTGAAACCCAAAATCCCGATTATTTTATCCTTACGTTCCGAAATTTGACAAACGGGACCTGGCAACACTACCTATAAAGGCCAGTTCACACCGAGACACGATGCTTGAAGAGGCCAATAATTTGCGCACCTTTCGCAATGAAAAACTAACTAATACAACGCAAAACATTCTTCTGTAATATTTTTTCGATCTATCTAATTTACTATTTTTTTCATCGATTTGATTCATCGTCATCATCATCAGCCTATAATGTCCCACTGCTGAGCACAGGCTTCCTTTCACAAATGAAGGTGGAAGGGAATGGGCAATACTCCACCACGCGTGCGCACTGCGGATCGATAGAGATAGGCTAGTGGTCAACCTACTGTTGGAATTTTTCAAGCCCCCTAGGAGGCATCCAACTAGCTGAACGATTATAACCGGTAGACCGGTAGAACCGATAACCGGGACCAACGGCTTTACTTGCCTTCCAAAGCACGGAAACGCTCGATTTGAAATACCACTAGGCGGTCACCCATCCAGGTACCGACCACGACAGGTGTAGCTTAACTTTACCGATCGATTAAGAACGGCTAATCATGCTACACGAGCGGTTCAATTCGATTTGATTAATTCATTCAAATTCAAGGTTATTTTAAAAAAATACTGAAATAAGAAAATATTTTTATTTTGGTAACTTATCATCTAACAATAATAATATAGTCGACTGCGATCTCCTTTTAAGTATAATAAATACCTGTGCTAGGAGGCCCCGCTCTTCAATATTTAGTACAAAACACTATAATAGTATAAGCTGTTAAAATTTAAAATTTTTGTTCTTACCCTATTGGTACTTCTAGGTCGTATTCAACGAAAAAGATCCTAATTGCAAAACTCCAAATTTATAAACTTGGATTTATAAATTTTACAGAAAAAAAAATCAATCCCTATGTGTAATGTGGGCAGCACTGTCTCCCATGCTCATTAACAATCTCGGTCTACGGTTGATGTTAATTTATTTACCAAGAAACGTCAATGAGGTCCATTGCCTGATTTTGAAAATTGAAGCTACTTCGAGCTCAGCTATTTACCACCAGGAGATAAATGATAATCAAAAAAATTTTGATTTACATAGCTCGCTGCAATATAATATATAACGGTTAGGTACGATTTATTATGACCTATTTACGTTCTGATAGCTGCATTTTCATACGATTGATTGCAAATAGATATTCAATATTGTCGATATATTTCTTTCTAGCTTGTATCAAATTGAAACTGATTGCAATAAAGTTACGTTATCCACTTCCAGCAACTGTTTGCAAAATTTTTGCTTTAACTAGCTCTATAATCTGTTTCGCGTCATAATAGATGTTTAATTATAATAAGAATAAGATAATATCCCAAAAAAAATGGGGAATCAAGACAAGCCCACCTTAGTCACCGTGTAGATTTAAATGCAGTTTTCCTCGTTATATTTCCTTCAACGAAAAACTAGTGGTAAATCGGTACGAGCTTGTACTTAGTATTGCGGACCAGGAATTCGAAACGGCATTGCGGGAATGCGGTAAATGTAAGTAGGTACCTATTATTTAAGTTCATTTGAATTTTTCCTGTTAACCCCTCTTATTGGATTGTCAGTAGGTCTCTTATTTTTGTGTAGGAACAATTAATATCATAAACCTTGGCTGTCCCTCCATAGGAGAGGATTGATTATTAGAGTAAATGTTGAAGAAATAAAAATAAACTTACTGTTAGGAGAGCCGCCTCTGAACATAGGATTCGGTGCCATCCAAGGGAAAGCTCCAAACGGCCAGGTCGGTGGAGGGGCCGGTCCTTGATACAGCCTTGGCAGCAGTGGCTGAGGGACCACGACCCCACTCCTGTTCTCCATCTCCTCTCCATCGTTAGTCTCTCTCTCATCTCTCTCGTCTCCCACGTTGGAGTCAACGTCCTCGATATCAACATCACTGTCGTCCGTCTCCGGAGCCGCGTCTGTGCTCTCGGCATCGTTACTATTAGCATCATTTAAACTTGATTCTTTTTGTGGTGTGTCAGTTTTCCCGCCTAAAAGGGAGTCCACGCTAAACGATATTCGGCCTTTCCCGCCGCTTTCGGCGGTCTCAGCCCGCTCGCATTCGAGCGACGTCTTCATTTCATCTGCTCGATGACATTTCAAACTCACAACTGCCGTGCCAATTTCCCGACGGACAGATATTCACGACGCCATGTTTCGTTGGAAATTCAGAAGATTCGCTATAAAATTGCGCGGTTGATTTTTTATACATTCAATTGCTTCTATGCATTGTTTAGTTACGTCATCATTAACATGTAAATGTAAGTGATGAGGGTTGTCAGTGATGTGTAATTGCTAATTGTCAGTTTGCGTGATATCACCGGCGGATTTTGAATCTTTATTTGTTAATTGGATGCTAAATTGATAAAAGTATTTATCCTTGATTGTGCAGAAGTATCCGCTTTATTTGCGTTAATAATTTACATTAATCTGCACATTGAATACTAATTTAATTACACTGTTCATGTAAACGGGTGTTCAATAAGAAAAAAATGAGTCAATCTAACGCCACTTAGGTAGTACAGTCACAGTTGAATCACCACAATTTTGCAACACTCAAAGATGTTTTTAAAAGTGGAACGGTGATTCTAATCTAAGTCGCATGCAAAAAATTGCACCGGTTGAAGAGCACGACACGTTCGGAAACTTGCGAATATGTTCGGAAACGCTCGGTGTCTCCGCGTAATGATTCGCGTGGAAGCGCGGTGAAAATCGCGCTAGCATTGGGGCGCAAACCGCGGCCCGCGGACCGCCTTTCCTCTCAACGACGACCGAGAGAGACGCAGCTACCGACACAGGAATTTTAATAAGCGACGCGGAGTGAACGAGACGACGATACAATCCGACATGTGTGTAAACGCGATATTGAGTAGGCGGGGTTCGTCGCGCTCAAATTAATAGTCTCTATGGAATACGCCTTATAGAATAAACTGTTTATTATTTAAATTGAATCGTATCTTGTAATAATAAAGTTGTTATTCGCGTGGACTTTGTAACAATAAAGTGACGTAAAGGAACTAAGCGAGTCGGATTGCAGCGGCTATTGTGTTGAATGAAAAAGGAGTAAATAGACGGGTGCCGTAGGCGGCGTAGAGGGGACTTTACGATTTAATTATTCGCGAATGCGGAGGCATTTTGTAGCGAGCTAATGTCTCATTGTCTCATTAATATCTCGGGCGGGCCGGCCATGTTTGATTTGTTTATGACACGGGCCCCGTAGGTGAGCGTCTGACGTTTGTCGCTAGTTTCTGAATGTGTTTTGTTTCGTACGACACTTGGCAAGTTCCGAAACGGAGATTCACTTGCTGAGGATGTAGCTTCGAGCTAAATAATATGTTTTATATGAAATAGCTTGCTTGCCATTTCTACGTAAAGTTATGGTTATTTAAGAAGCTGTTTTGTAACTTGTCTTTTCAGTGATGATTTTAAAACTTAGAACCTATAGGTATACCATTCCAATTTACAGTATCTTGGATATATAAAAGAATGAGCGAGATAAACAAATGAAAAACATTAAAAAAAACAATAAGCCATAATATAAAAAGATATCATTCCGAATCAAATCATTAGCGCCATGTCACTTAACACAAAGTTAATCGCATTACACCGATATCTACAATCTCTTTGTGCATCCAAAAATCTTCTTCTACCCCATCCTATTCGGTATTAGACTCTATTGCTGACGTGAAAGAATTGAAATTCGTTTAAAGATAACCGAGCCAATTCGCAAATATTAACAAAGGGCGATTACTCTAATACTATCAAACAAAAATGGTACTTAATCCCTTGGAATAACGGTGGTTTGTTATTATAAGGGGGGTGTACACTCCCTAGCCAATTAATGTAATATAATCGCACAGAGGGATTAACGTCTGCCTTAATTGAAAGAGTGTAATGACAGAAACAGTTTATCCTAGGCTTTATATTGGGAATAACAGGGGATTATGTAGTTTCTTTGACGTATCTCGTGATTTGCAATGATGGATCTTAATTCTATCACTATAAAGGTTATTTGTTTTTTTAAATACGCTTAGAATAAATAAGTAGTCTAAATGGTTTAAAAGGCATATGAGTTGTGGCCAGTTTTAATGGTATCAAAGGATGAGCATTGATTTTAGCTATAAGTAGAGTACCTAAGCATTTTTATTTAGATAATACTGATCTGAACGATGATTTGTACGATAACGTTTAGAAACACCAACTAGCTGATGATATAGGTCAATACAGTATGATTAACGACTGTTATGTTCTGTAGAAATTAGGAATACGTAGTAGTTTCTTAAAAAAGTGAAAGTTAAGTCAGACATTATAAGTAGATAGGATAAGAAGGAAAAATAGGTCTACTTCGTAAGATTTTTTTCCGAGTATGCCTAATTTGATTGTAGAGTTTCTAATTAATGATTTATATACCTGGTGAGTACCCTGTAACTAATAAACTATGTAGGAATTGTACGTAAGTATGGTAATCTAGTACTTGTTAAGCTTTCGCGAACTTAATTCGTTGTAATATGAATGTATCGGTCAAAATCATATTATGATAAAAAATTGTGCGTGAATAGACCTTATAAATTAATATTACTATGGTAATCTAAAGGATAGGTATTTCATTAATGATCTTATTTTTAACAAGTAATGTTATTAAATAAACATTTGAAAGTGTTTCTTGACGAAATCTGTAAAATTAAAGCTACGCCCTTCTTCGTACTTGGTGTCATTTTACTGCAATTTTTCTTCCATCCAAATTCCAGTATTACCAAGATTTTAATTAACATGAGATTCATTCAAAATATAAATTCCAAGTAAAAATCCGATGAAATCCTCTCCGGCAATAAAATGTAGATACGGCCTTTCGTCGGCACCTACTCGAGATGCCCTCTGAGGAAGGGGCTTAAGTGAAATTTATACCGAAATAATACGCGAAAGGGCAATCTTTTTTAAATAACGACTTTCATATTCCCAAGTGGTGCTGACAATTTAGCGGAGATGAGAGATATTTTTTTATTAAAAAGTTGGAGGATGATAATAGTAAGTGAGGTGGACCGCTCGGGACGCGGGCGCGGCCATTACTCCCCGCGAAATGAGTTTTCAGTTCGCCACTTTTTTCTGTTTAACCACAGGGTGTGTGTTGAACTTCGATATTCAAGCTTTGATACCATATTAGGCATGCGTTGTAATGTCACTTTATTATCATTTTTTTATAATTTTACTATGTTAGGTACCTACTTTCATCCAAGTACTACCAACTACTGTGACTAAACTGACGAGCGAACGCATGACGAACACACAAACATATAAAATTATGTTTAATTTTTCCTTCGGTCACATTCTTATTTGTATTTTGCTACTTACCATGTTTTGTAATTTCTTTGTTTTGTGCTGTTAATAAACTATTCTATTCGAAAGCCTATTTTAAAACATAATCTGCAAATAAAGTGGACGCATCTAATTGTATTCCTTTTCTGTTTGATACTACTTGCTATTTATGACCTCAATCACTTCAATCTCAAAATTTCGAATAAGATGTATACAGAAATAAAGAATACAAAGCTAATTGCGATTATCCTGCAGTGCTTTAATAGGTGGAACGAATTCAACGTAAAAAAATAATTTAAAGAAAAATTAAATCGTCTTCTCAGTACACTAAAAAGTTTGAAGTAGGTAACTCTAATCTGACACTGTCTTGAAGTCAGCGAAATAGCACGTCGTAATTCATTAAAAATATTTCGCTGACTTCAAGACAGTGTCAGAAGAGAGTTACATAATACTTTTTAGTGTATTTTGAAGTCGTTCTGTTTTTTAATTAGTTTTTCTTACATACACGAGAATTTGACCAAGGTTTTGAGGTGTTTTCCCTTCCGCCACCACAACCGCACACCACCGCAATCGTAGCTCGTATCAATTCCTAAGCCAGGCCGGCACACACATTAGTCCGTATCATGAAACTACTGAATCAATTTTGATGAAACTTGCACTGTTCCCTATATTAAAGTAAACGTAAACCAATAAAAAAATTGTCACAATCCGATCAATAGTTTCGGAGATATGCGTGGACAAACATACATACAAATACACAAACTCAGAAATTGTTAACAAAAATCCAATTTATCTAAAGATTAATTTTAACTTTCATCATAGCGTTGTCATCTTGTCATTCAAATAAGGGTTATAAGTCGTTTTAATTTAGCATATTTTCCAACAATGAGATTACGATAGAGCACACTTGATATTTACTTGGTCATATTAATGAGTACTCGACTACTCGCACACCTTAAGCCTTGTTGTTGGCAATCGCCTGGCAAGTCCAATGACGAAGTAAAATAGCAAACTATATATGTAATTCTCTGTATGACCTCGTATTTAAATTAGGAACAGCAATTTAAATCTGTTTAAAATAAGATCAGCCTGTACCTCTGGGCTATAGAAAAGCGGTGAAGTAATAAAACGTGCGTCGCGTACCGCGCCCTGCCCGCCCCGCTGTCATCGTAAAAACATTTCCCTCGCCTTAATATACCACAATTGCTACTTTCCCGACCACTCTACAAACAAACGTAGAAATAGATATTTTTATTAGATTCCTACAAACGTTTATTTTCATGGTAATTGTCGTTAGGAAAATGCGCATTTAGGAAATGAGTACCATTCATAAGCCTGATAGAAAAGTATGGAATTCAGCTAGTACCACATTTAGGAATCATACATACCTGCCTGCTGGCGTACCTGGGTGCCGCTGGATACAAACGGCCAAAAACCGTTTGAAGTGGAAGTTAATGGGGGAGGCCTATGTTCAGAAGTGGACATCCATAGGCTGATATGATGATGATGACATAATCGTGCCTTGTCATGTTTCTTAAAGGAGGTGTGTTACAAACTGTTTGTAGAGTCAATTTTAACATTCATACGTGCTTTATCAGGGATTTCTCTGCATCAATAAGTTTCGAGTTTGATGTAGACCAATGTAACCAAAACGGTACGGTACTGTATTTGGGCCTGTAAAGCTTTGACAGAATATCGGAAGAAATGTATGGACATGTCCCACAGGTAAGGTAAGAAGAAGGCAAGTAAGATGGTAATAGAAATCTTCAGATAATTATAAACGTAAAAAAAATGGAAAATATGTATCGATAACCGATGTTGTGGGTAGTAAAATAATTAATCTTTTGTGTTTTAGCTATTCGCCGTGGAAGATTTATAAAAAAGTAGAAAAGCCGTAGCTTACTTTTGCTTAGCTGGTTAAGGTAGGTCATAACCTAGTCGACAGTCTACCAGATGAAAGTCATATTTGGTAGTAACAAAGAAACAATGAAGTATTTTGGTATTACAAAACACAGTCGTACGCGCAGTCTCGGGCAATAATTTATGTGTAAAATCATTTACCTTCCCGCTTTGTCGTGGCACAGATAAAAATAAACAGCACCTTGTTAAGACAAGTCGTGTTTAAAGCCCGAAAACAAACAGCGTCCTAAAACAACCAAACACCAGGCTTCCACTTAACCACATCACTTAACCAAACCATTTTTAGAAGACATTCGAGTCCTTCATTTTTGTACGTCGCTTTACTAAGGGCGTACACACAGTCAAGTATCATGTTAAATTGGACGCATTATACTCCTAACAAATATTGTCCGAACAAAGAGCGTGTAACAATTTTTTAATAAAGAATAGGGAAGTGTAACTAGTTCGATTTTCAAACACAGGGGGCGCCATCGCCACCGAGCTTTAAAGAGATTATGGCGTTTAACCATTCCAATGTTTGTTTTCTTCCAAAAAGGTATTGTACACTTTTCGCATTAACACCTTTTACTGGATGCGCTTTAAAGGAGGCATCGTGTGTGGTCCTAAGGATGATGTGAATAATTTTTGAGTGTTTTTCCGCTAACAGTTCCGTAATTAGCTCTTCAGTCAACTTCATATTTATTTGACACAAAAAATACAAAATGCTAATTGATTTGGTAACCTTATATGTATTAATGTAGGAAGGTGATTTTTTGTTCAGTATAAACATTACGATGCTAAGTTTCATTAGATGTACCTACCTAGTTGTACAATAGCCTTTTAGATCAATCGTCCCACATATTTTAACAAAAGAAATAAAATAATCCGACTAGTTTTAAAAACACATTGATTGAATCAATTTTCAACGCGTGCTCGGTTATACGCGCAAAAAATAGCATTGTCCCTCACATGGGACCTTTACACCTTTTGATATCAAAGGAATCTGTACAAAAAGTTGACGCGAAAAAACGGTAATAAACAACAATAAAATTATAGATAACAAAGCATCTTCCAAGGTGAACTATATGTCTTATTGTTCTGTTCTTAAAGTTGAGAATTCCGTGGTATTTTTAAGGTTGGGAGCAAAATTAAGTTTGTAAAAATTCATATGACATCTTCTTTCCCGTGAAGATATCTAGATAACATTAGTGGTGTTCTAAATGCTTGTCCGGACGCATCATTCAAGGGTCCCATATAAAAGATCTCTATGAAAAGGGGCTCTGAATGCTTAGTTTTTTCCATGAGACCGTTTTATGTTGATAAATACACGACTAATCAAATTATTTATGGCATTAAATAGTAATAAAATGGTGGAAACATCTGCTTCGGTGTCGGTTTTTGATGTTTTGTATTTAGAACGTTGAAAAGGGTATTGCACTGAGTAGGTACCTCAATGTAAAATTTATATCACTGACATCTTTTGTTTTTTCGGGTACTACCTAACAACGCGTAGTTAGAAGGTACACCACGCTAACAAATTTTCGACGAACACGACGGACGCAGTAATTTCTTTTTTTTCTTTGTTTTTTTTTAATTCTTTTTTGAACTGACAGAATGTGACAATTCAGAGTAGTTTTACACCTTTACGCGGACAATTAGGACGTAGTAAAAATTGGTGGATCAATTTTCGAATAAAATTTACTTTTCCCTGTCAAAATCAAATCAAAATCAAAAAGTCATTTATTCAGTTTAGGCCTTAGTAAGGCACTTATGAACGTTATGTACATACAGTTGAATTTACCACCGGTTCGGAATACACTTAAACTGAGAAGACTCCGGCAAGAAACTGTTTTTTCTTTATATCAGAATGCTACAAGCAGGGAGACGGTTGACCGATGGTAAAAGAGACAACCAATATGTTGCCCATATTGGCTTCAGTTGTCCACCACAGAAATACATCTAAATAGATAACGCAAGCCCTCCATGAAAACCAAGCGTGCCACTTTTTTATACCTACCATAATGTCACAAAAGCGCTTTAGTTAGGCTGGTATTAGAGCTTTAACGTGAAAATGAAGCGATCCTACTCGTCAGCTAAACACATCCCTCGCTACACATCTTTGGTGGACATGCAGACTTATATGTGAGTTCCCTGGTGCTGTTTTAACTGTTAAACAGAAGAGCAATGGTCCCTTTTGGCACGCGAATTACATACACTCGCGTCATCTATTTAGATTTATATCTGTGTCGTCAGGCAGCGCTCAACAACGCAACTGATAGCGATAGATTGTAAACTTCTAGGTGTTACCAATCTAGGCAAGTATAGGTACTACAAATGGCGTTACTTTATTACCGAGCAATGGTTTCCTGATTATATTTTCAATCATAAAAGCTCAAGCTTATAAGAACCCATAATTTTTGTGTGAGCTTAAATATCTGATTCATTATCATACATAGTATACGTTATTTTCAAAATGTTAACTTCAATTTCTTTTATGTCGCGTGTTAGATTTTTTTAAACAAAACTCTGGGTTATTCTATAGTTATTTATAACTCATTAAAATCATTAATTTCTCTAATTAAAGCTTTTTGCGTTGTTACAATAAAATTAAGCGTGAACATAAATTATTATCAACGTTTCATTATTTAGGACCTGATTGTAGAAACATTAACTGCGCTCTACCTACAGGGTAAACGATCCAGTTTTCACCTCATTAAGCCCGAGTTAAGGGTCCTATTATGTACTTTATGTATTCCTAAATTACCCATCACTTAATAGGGTAGCCAACAACGGGGAGTCCCACCCTACAACCAATTTATCGAGACCTCTCCCGCCTCTACATTTGTTAGTCAAATGTGAGTAAAAGGGGGTGAATGTTGGTGTTTAAAAATGTCTATTTAAATTGGATAATCATTATTAGATGGGGTGTTTTAAAGTGTTCGTATGATTACTGGCCTGTTCAAATTTAATGCTGGTTTTCTCGTTTGTGAGTTTATGTTATGAGTTCAGTTTTGGTTCCAACATTATTGTTGATTACGCATTTATTTAAAATTTTATAAATAACATATTGTAATAATTGAAATAAACATTTTGTATGCGAATGCTTTTTTACAAGCTTTTATTTAACTTGCAATGTATGTATATTTGTTCGGGTGGAATCTTGCAATTCGAATTTCACCCACTTCCAGTGGTCGGATTGACTTGATATTTGGTATACATTTGTATATTAGATGACAATGCAAGTAAAGTCAACAAAAAGTACAGTCACCAAAAAAGCTTGTATTAAAAATGAATTTTTTAACAAAAACTTATTACTTATTGGGTATACCCAGAGTCCAGCCAGACTCATTACTAGAATTAGTCAACATTATTAAGCGTGGTAGAGCATAGCGTTATTAACTTATTAAGCTGAAAGAGCAGCTCGACTGGGGAAGTACCTCCACCTTACAGAATACCGCAGCCAAATAACTTTATGTTGTGTTCCTGCGCGTGAGTAAGGTCGCCAGAGCTAATCGGGGAGGCGGGGAGGGTCGGTAACGCGTGAGTGATGCCTCGTTTGTTGCAAGCGTCCATAGGCTACGGTAACCGCTTACCATCAGGCGGGCCCTATGCTTGTCTGCCGATTTGGTTGTATAAAAAAAAGAATTGTTAATGTAATTTGTCATGCATAAACTATCCTACCAAAAACATTTTCATGTAAAATGTTGCCAAGACGCATTGCCATATGGCTCGCACTGTCAAAAAGTTATCAGATCTCATGTAGTGGCTCTACATGAGATTATAATTCTACACGCCCTAACTCTACAAGCCCTAACTTCACAAACTTTACACACCGTAGTCAAAATATGTGGCTTGGCCGTTACTACAAGAGCTATTGTACTACAGAAAAATACACTAACGTGTAAGATTTTACTTCTGTTTGTAAGTTGCTTATGATTTTTTTTTATTTTGTAAATTTTTTTTGGTGTAAAAGTTCCAAGCTTACATGAAAGAGTTTTGATGATCATCAGTGAGTCAGTGAAGAAACCGGGTTTTTTTTAGATAACAATAAAATCCAAAGTATAAGAGCTATGTTTTTGAAACTTAATACGTTTAATAAGTTCACTATTGACATCATATTCCGAAAATTTTGTTTATCTGGAATAATCCAAACCCAAGTTATAGTATAGGGCGTAGTGCCGCCCTTGCGCTTCGCTTGACTCGTCTTGGCGGGGGGCACTACCGTGCCCCCAGATATAAATTTTGTTGTTTCTAATCATGATTATCTAAATCATAACTTTGTGGGGTTTTCCTAAAATATTGGGAATATTGTGATTAGTGTTTTTGTTAGAAATAATATAGAAATGGACTTTGTTTAACTTTAGCAGACACTAACGTGTAAGACTTTCTTAAATTATGTATTAATAACTAGTATAACTTACTAGTATTACTATAGTACTTCAATTAAAACTACTTACACAAAATCAAGCGTCAAGTCTACGTCGTTTCTTGACCATAAATGATGAATACGTCAAAAGCCGCAGATCCAAATACAGAAATGACGCAGCGAAAATTTAAAAAGAGAAATGAAATAAATAGGGTGTATTCGATTCAAGGATCGATATTAGACCCCAGATGTCCAAACAACAATCGTTCGACTCTTCCCGTGCTACCATTGTGCGGAGTGATAAACGCGACCTATTGTCACACTGAGACCATTATTAACTGCACTAAATATACTTCTAGTAGGGTGACTATGAGTTGATGATATAGTTTTAAAAAAAAAATGATTTTCTTGGTTTATGGTGGAGTTAGTTAGCAATTAATAGAATTAGTTGGAATAGATACATACATTCTAAAACAAACTACATGTATCGTGGTACTTTACATGCATTTTAGGCTGTGTTATCACCTGATAAATAGGTAGGTGGTAAAGCGCTCGTGGTGTAGCATGATTAGCCGTTCTTAATCGATCGGCAAAGTTAAGTTACCACTGTCGTGGTCGGTACGTGGATGGGTGACCGCCTGGTGGTATTTCAAATCGAGCGTTTCCGTGGTTCGGAAGGCACGTAAAGCCGTTGGTCCCGGTTATCACTTAATTGTGATAGTCGTTAAGCTAGTAAGAGGCCTCCTAGGAGGCGGCTTGAAAACTCCAACAGTAGGTTGACCACTAGCCTACCTCCACCGATCCGCAATGGGCACGCGTGGTGGAGTATCTGCCCATTCCCTTTCACCCTGATTTGTGAAAGGAGGCCTGTGCTCAGCAGTGGGACATTATAGGCTGATGATGATGAAATAGGTAGTCGTGAAATGTCAATAAACAAATTATTGATTTATTTACAAAAATCGTTTCAAAATTAAGTTTTAGTTTTTCTAGACTTATCTCTAATCACAATCTGCTTGTTTATTTTCTTTCTTTATCTTGTAATCCTGGTCACCCGACACCCTAAAGCAGCACTCACACATCGTTCAGAAAGTGCGTACCATTCACAGTCGTTTTAATGACCGGCTGATAGCCGTTTAAAAACGAATTTGCTCACTTCTGCTACATTACACAATAATTCACGGAGCGATGGCAATTCTATGCACATAACGTTATGCGTCGACGGAGATGCGATATGGTTGTGGAACGAGAGTTATTTTGAATTTGACGTTCCATTCTTCGAATTTTGAAATTTTGTTGTTTCATATTTAGCGCATGTAGGTTTTTGAAATAGGTTTGTTTCATATTTGTTTGATCGTTTTTTTTATCCAACATGATTTTATTCCAATAGGTGCTTGAAATATATTTGTAATAGAATAAAGATATAATAAATAAATATTTAAAATTAAGCTAGGGTTTAGATAAATCCGCAATTTCAGTGAGTAACCGCACGCACTGAAATAACCAACGACCAATAACCTAAACACACTCTGTTTAGGTTATTGGTCGTCAAATTTTGTGTTACTGTTAAATAAAATTTTGTTGTCACTTTAGTCCATTTTTTTCAGTGCGATAGTTTACCTTATGATTGTATATCACCTAATTATAATATATTGAGTTTTAGAACCACCACTAACTAATCTACTACCTAATACATGCCTTCAACGCTTCTATTTTGTCTATTTCAGAAACCTTCCCGGGTTTGCGCTCTACAATTCACCAAAGTTTAATCTCAAGCAGATGAATGGTATAAACGCATACGCTTCAAGTAGATATCGTTTTTTTTTATACTACCAAGTCGGCAAGCAAACATACGGCCCGCCTGATGGTAAGCGGTTACCGTAGCCATATGGATGCTTGCAACACACCAAGCATCGCACACGCGTTATCGACCTTTCCCCTCTCCCCTATGAGCTCTGGCGACCTTACTCACGCGCAGGAACACAACTTTATACAACATAAAGTTATTTGGCTGCGGTATTCTGTAAGGTGGAGGTACTTCCCCATTCGAGCTGCTCTTTGAGCGAATAAACGCTATGCTCTACCTCTCTTATAAACGCTGTGCTCTACCTCTCTTATAAACGCTGTGCTCTACCTCTCTTATAAACGCTATGCTCTACCTCTCTAATATATCTATTTTATATAGATATATGAATCGATGGGGTCTCACGTTTACTTGCAGTTGCTTACAAACATGCATAAATGCACATAAATGTATAAATATCCAAACGCCACCTATACAATGACTAATTTATTATGGTACATTGAACTGTCCAAAAGGTAGCAGCATATTATATTATGCAACGTGTAACAGATTTAGGTTCTAAACCGTTAAACGATTTGCTCAGAATCTTCAGTTTTCTGAATCGATTTATGTAACTTTAAATATCTATATTGAAGGCGATTCTGAACAAACCGTTTAACGATTTAGCATTCAAATCTGTTACACGTTGTATATATTTTTACAGTTTAGATTATTGCAGGAGTTGGGGCTTGTTACCACTTTACCATAATCAAAAGTAATAAAGTTCATACCCTAGTGATGCGATTTTAGGAGGGCTGTACCGATTAAAAAAGGACTAACTAAAATTCAACCTAAATCTAAGTGGCTTAAGTTATGATTTTGATGGAGCGGTGGCTTGGATTGTGCAGAGAAACCTGAACACTTTTTTAGCCTAGAAACGCGGGTGTAACCGCGGGGACCAGCTAGTACAGCTTCGCTACCCCTTCAATCACAATTATATTTGCATCCAAAATTATCTGTAGTCGTTAGTCGAGATTGATCGAATTCGGAATAACCGAACTAGTTAGCTCTCACCCTAAGTAATAATAACTCATTATCATAGAGGAAATAAGGTTGTTATTGCATTGCGATAAACAAAATAATTGGTTACACGAATTAATTAGAGGAAAAAGAATAATAATTCAACAGTTGTAAATAACGGTTTCTGTAATTAATCAGCATTTAAAATAATCGTAATTAGGTATGGGTTTGTCCTGTTTTGTTTGATAAACAATATTTTTTGTTCAATTGGTACATTCATTAGTGCGTGGATTTAATTATTTTAGTAACGGGGCGATGTTAGTTTCGTCAAAACAGGAAAACCATGATATTTTCTAACTACTATATTTGTATATATATAGTTTTAGCTATTTTTAGTGTTCCGTACTTCAAAAGGTAAAAAAAGCAACTCTTATAAGATCTTACTCTCTTGTCCGTGTGTAACCACCTATTTTCTCAGGAACGGGTGGACCTGGCAAGTTGAAATTCATGCCCGATACTAAGGTCTATAGTCCCTATTAGGTGTATAAAAATCAAGGTCCAGAGTCAACACGATAAAAAGATATGGGCAAATTTAGACTTTCGAGAAAACTTGTAAGCACCAAAATTTACCTTAATTTTCATTTTTTTTATTTTCCGGAATCTTCCCTTTACTTGTGCTAAACCCTTATCTTTATTTTTTGGGAAATGTTGGCTGGATTTTAGCCATAATTTAGGAGCATATTTATTGAGTATTTTAGAAATACTTTTCCTGGTGTTAGATCTGTCTTAAGCTTTGTAGAAACTTGAAATGATGCTTCTACTGTGCGTCTGCGTCGTTTTAAAAGGGTTAGCAATATATTTAGAACCAAGCGTAAAAAACGACGCTACTATAAACCCTTTCACCATAACTTGAGACAACGGTAACAATTCACAAAAGAGTATTTATTTTAGATGTGAAACTGAATGCGATACAAAAATACACACAATAAAAAAACCCAAAACACGACGTAATGTCACAAGTCAACCTCTCAAATCTGGCGTTTATTCGTTTGAACGCATTATGTGGGAATAGGGCTGTCAAATGATAGTTATTCTATTAAGCGAATATTTTAAAGAACATATTTGTTTTTTTCTTTTATGTCAAAATGCTGTTTTATGGTTCAGCTGATGGTAAGAATAAAATTTTATTAATATTTTAATTTCAGTACGAGAATTTCCACTGCTTCTTCTTTTTAAATCATGCTCAACGTAGGAACGAACGACTTTGAGGCGCTAGCAAATGCTAAGTCAAGAGTCTATGGGTCACGAAATTAATTACAAGAGTTGCCAGATAAATAAAATGGGTACCAATTATCAAATTTTCAAAAAAAAAAATATAAAAATATCTACAACAAAAAACAACATCATTATAATATCAGAGCATTGTAAAGTGTCAACCCTAACTTAAAACCCATTATAGGCCACTTTAGCACCCCTATACAATAACCCTCAATAACCCCCGGTAACTGAATAGGGCCCGCACACTGATTGCGTATTTATTTAGTTTGATAAACTGATGCACATAAATAGTGAACGAAGAGGACAAATGTATACTGAATGATTCGACAATTACGTTACAACTGTGAATTTATTGAATTGAAGTGTTTGAAACTTTGGGTATTCATTTATGGGATGGTTCAAATGGGTAAGTAGTTTAGGGTTAGAACGTGACAAAGGCTTTTTAAGTTATAAAAAGTGGAGTTTTTTTTACTATACATTTATGAAAAAAAATATTTATAAAAAAAGGATGTTAATTTTTTATCATAAGCTACTTTATTATATGTATAATTTACAAATGGGATAACAATACAAAGAATATTTACAAAGAAAAAAAGAGAACACTATAATAACATATCTTATGTAAGTATATAATTAGATTACAGTCATTTACAGCTCCTGTATACGTCGTCGTTGCTTTAGTGCCAACCCTTTTTGTAGTCACTTTTACTTTTTGGGGTAATATTTTCCAATTTTGTTTTTCATATTGTGTTAAATACCTCTCAAGATTTATTACTGATTGCATTTCCTGAGATTAGCGCGTTCGAACATACAAACTCTTTAGCTTTATAACAATAGTATAGATGTAGCATTAATAAAATAAAAAGGGAAGGATCTTCCACAAAATTAGGGTTATTTTCTGACTCTACAACTGTTTAATGAAAACCATAAAATCAGATCAGTCATACCTACACAATATTAGTAGCATATGTAAATGTAAGTCAGCTGACATATTTTAATAAATACCCCCATGGTTCAGTAGAGGGTCGCGGGTTCGACTCCCCGGTGGCTCGGTAACGCGTTTAGTCGGTATTAAATTCGATATTTTTCCATATCATTGTGCGGGGATGTGGCTAAGGGAGATTTGGATGATATTATGCAAGAAATAATATGTATATTTACACTAAAACTAGGTAAAAAATATTGAATTGAAGCATTTGAAGTCAATAAGGTAGAGTCAACTGCAAAGCAGTGTTCTAACTGAATAGATGAGTTGCATATTTAAATTAATCTGTATATATTTCGTATAATCTTATGTCAGTTTCAGAAAATCCGACATTGATGATATCGTAAAATAATTCTACAGCAGTACGAACAATTTGGTAGTGCTAATATGTATTTTCAAATTTATTGTGAGTATTGTTGAATAAACTGACCTGATCAATTAACGAAAATGGAATGAATTTTAAATCTTCTAACTAATCCATTATTAAATCTTTTTTTTCTAAATTATTATTAAGGAAATAAAGCCTTATTTATATTGAGTTACTTCTCTTCTTACATAATACCATCCAAACAGTGGGATAACCCTCACAGCTTAACTTGGTTTAACGGAGTCAACCGATCAAATAGACCGAGGGGTCTCGCCCATTTTCCTATTTGAATTCATTAATGTATTTGTCATAAACTCCTATCATTATTACGTTATATTTTGTTACATTTGAGGGGAAATTTTAGTACTTTTTTCTTAATTTCCGTCTGAGATTTATGATGGATATAAATGGGATTTTTGCTATTAAAATGATTAATCTTGATGGCCAAATTTGTGCGTAATTCGCTTTAGAAAATATAGTAAGTTATATTGATAGGTATTTGTGTAAAATTTAATGATAAATTATTACAATTCATTAACAATTTTATTCAAAGCTATGAATAAAATGGAGTCCAGTTATTTAAGGTGTAACTAATAGTCCACTCTAAATCTATTATCGCACAATCTCAATACCATTAATAACGAGTTATGAATGACTCCTTAAAATTGTATAGAATCCAAACATCTGACGTTTTTGGAGAAATGCGTCCAACACATGCTCGGCAGCGATCTTTTCATCGCTTCACAAAACCATTTATCATTAATTCCATCTCCCTCTATCATTAATCATTGAAATGAGACTTAAAGAGAGAGAAAATGAAGTGATGCCACGTTGCAAGAGTAAATACGATACTCGGCTAATGATACAATTAAAGATTAATTATATTTCAAATTTCACAGTTGTGAATGGGTTATATGTTATGAATAGACAATTCTTTGATGGTATTGCAATACGGTTAAGGTTGATATTTGTTTAGCAATTTTTTCGGCGTCTGTTTGTCTGTGATCGGTGTTAAATCTCTCATCGTTTTTGTTAATGATCGGGTCGTTTTGAACAGTTTACTGAATAATGACATTGTAAATTTCATTGAGCGTCGAAAGGGTTGGTCGGTCTTTGGCGAATTTTTCGGTCATACAGAATTTCACACCGTTTTTATTATCATTAAAATTTATTTAACATCTTATTGTAAAATTATTATTGAATGGAGTGATCGTTCTATGGTGAAGTACCTATTCATATACTGTGTTGTTGGTTTTGTGAAATATACAACGCCGTATGATTATGAGATATTATAAGCAATATTATTAACGATTTTTTTAACCGATAATCGAGTTATACTTTTGAAAAGATGAGCAATTTACCAACCAATATTATTATAGCTATTTTTCAAGTTCTTACAGTAGATTTTTGTTCTTTAAAATACTGAACATTCTTAGCGTGCCAGAAATCAAATGACTATAAAAAGGCTTCACAACATATAAATATAAAACTTTTTTTTATAAATATATCTGTTAGATGGTAACAATCAACTAGCTCGGCTCAACAGTAGCATAATAGCTGATGTGATATAAACTGTGAAATATTGTCACTGTGTGCAGTATATGCGAAATATTCTGATAAAACTAAATAAACATAGAAGATTAATTTATTTTCAAGGTATTATTTATTAGGTTAGTATTATAGATATTTTTAAGTGTAAATACACTTAAAAAATATGAATAATGATTATTGATGATTTAGTTTTACGCGACTAATTTGAATGTGTTACCTGTATTAAACTCTTTCCTTTAAATATTTTAAGCCTAGTTAAGATATTTATTGAAATTACATTAGGTATAGGTACTTAATGCAAAATAGTCCTAACTTATTATATTTTGTCACAATAAGTTTCATGTTTTTAAAACAGAACAATATTTATCTGAAATCTTTGCGTATACTACAAAAATGCAACAGATGTTTAGAGAAATATAAAAAATAACAATAGCCCTAAGTGGAGTCAGTCACTAAATAATAAACTTTAACGACACCTTATTAAGGATTTATTTGTTGCTCCTACCGAATTATTCTATAATTTATTACAAATAAGTCCCAAACTGGTAGCGTAATATGAAATAATGTAAGTGTAATATAAAACTTTGTGTAGTCTGTCTGTACCAATATGACTTGCCGCTTCAATGAAAAGTTAGTAAGTAAGTAGTATATATTATATTATTTTTAGGTTTTTGCATAGATACCTACTTAAATAACAAAGTGTATCAAAAATATTTTAATCGGAATACCTAAATTTTGGTTACGAACTTAAAACATGATAAACATTACTTTACTGGGTGGGGATTTCAAGATTACATATTGTACCAAATATTTCGATAATAGTTTCGAAATCGATAGGTTTTGAAAATATGCCATCTCGAAATCTCCACCCGGTATAATGACTGATATATTCAATTTTATGAAAAAAATAGTGTTTTTCTATTTAAAATCCTTAATAAAATAATGTAACTTCAACAAATAGTGGTAATATATTAGATACAAAAATACTTTTAATAGATCCCAAAACATGCAAGCAGAGTCAAGGGGCAAAGCTGTTAAGCCCAACAATGGCTTTTTTATAGCAATTCATGTACATTTGTTACCGGATTTGATTTTTAAGTGCCACTATTATTTACGTGTTCTATTCAAAAGCTGTTTAATATATTAGGTAATTTTTAATGGGATTTATTTACCTTCCTACATTTAAAGCTGAACTTCCGTGGCATTGGAGGGTTTTAGTTTTATTACTTTTATAACGATAAAGTTAGCTGGTTGTTATTGTAATTCTTGGCTTAAGTAATAAACCACAACAATAATAAGGTAAACTGTTGTTGTGCCACAGGTAGGGGAGGTAGGGGAAGATTGGGAACCAACTTGGGGAAATATTAATAAATTAAAAAAAGAGTTATTTTTTAAGAGTAATTTGTAATATGAGTAGTTACACCGATAGACGTCAGGGTTTAGGTTTGCTACATCCAGTCATTCATAATATATTAACAATAATAACTACCAGTTCGTGTCCGCGTCGCCCGGGTCAAATTTCAGACTTTTCCGGTGGATTTTCATTCATACAATCTTATTTATATGTATAATTACTAATATTATATTAATATTGTAATGATAGCTGTAATTTGTGTATATATAATTAAAAAATAAATTAATAAATAATATAGATATCCCGTGACAATCTTTACAAACATCTGGAAACTAACAGCCCTAGTATTATGAAAAAAAAAATCTTCAAAATTATACACAAAACTCCTTAGTCATAATTATATTTTGTTCCTTGTACACACGGCAACACATCAAGCTATACATTTCCAGTATAAGCTGATCTCGCATTGTATAGGTTTTCCGTACAATGAGAGGTCAGCTTATATTGGAAATGTATAGCTTGATCTGTAGCCGTGTGTACGGTCAAATTACGGAGTTACACGGACCATTTACACAAATCTCCATTCATATTCATATCGTCTATAAATAATAACCCAAGCAATAAATTAAAACCATGACAGCTGTGGCAAAAAACACGCGGTACCCTAAAAATGGTCGGCTAATTATGGAAATGTGTCCCGAAGCTAATTATGCGTCAATGTATCTCTTGACACTTCACTACAATCTTTTTTTTATGTTTAAGTTTGGAACAAATTCAAAACATAGGTATTTAAATGATGGCTAAAAAAAATTCAATTTTCGTAATTCGTAAATTAGAAGTGGAATTTTGTTAGATCCTTTTTTTTGAAGAAATATGCACTGGCATTATTGTGAGTAAAAAAAAAAACTTAGCATAGAAAATAATTTACTGAGTAAAAGTCCGATCTACGTATAGCGTAGCTTCTTCCATTGTAATTCTTCTAATATAGGTACTTTTCTACAAGCTCCTCGTGTACATAATTTAAATCTATTAATTCTGCCGAAATACAAAAGTTTTAGTAACAAATTATCATAAGCAGGATATCCCGACCCCGCTCGTCTCGGTTCATTAAAATGCGGTACTATTAAATTTCTTCAGAAGTTCATTGGGAGTTCCCTAATCAAGTGACCCATGACACTTTGGCGCCGCTTTTTTTTGACGTCTGAGCGCCGCTCTCGTATTACGAGGAAAACAGTCCGCGATGGACTTAATTAAGTTTGTGTTCTTATCATAGATGTAGAATTACTACCTACTACCGTACGTACATATATAATGGTTCTTATCGACTTTAGCCACATTATCACTTGCCAAAGTGGACGTAGATAGATAGCTTTTATTGCTAATCATTATGTCAATGTCATTGATACATTATAATTAACGTTATATGCATGCACACTGTCCATAAACTATTGAATTAATTTGTTTTTTAACCGTCTTCAAAAAAAGGAGGTGGTTCTCAATTAGGTTGTAATTTTTTTTATTTTTTTTTTAATGTTTGTTACCTAATAGCTCCGTCGTTTATTAACCGAATTGAAAAAATCTTTTTTTGTTTGGAAGGGTACACTTCCTGTTTGGTCCCATTGTCAGATCATCAGATCAGGATTTGATTACTTCTTAGAAGTCGGTTTATGTTTTTTGTAAAATAATTTTAAATTATTTATTTCATGACATCAGCTTGCCTGACAAAGGCCTCCTCAAGAGACTTCCACTCCTTTCTGTCTTGTGTTATTCGTCACCAAATTGGTCCTCCCACCATAGTGGGATTGAGATCACAAACAGAAAATTATTAGTAATAAAACTGCCATGGAAAAATAGTGCATAACAAACTTATAGGTAATCTAGAATGGGTTGAGCTACTTTCATATATATTTTTTTCTTTTTTTTTATGCATAGTAAATAATTATTTAGTATAGTAACTATTATGTAGGTACAGATAAATTAAATATTTGACGTTATTTTTTTATATAAATAAATAATTAATATAATTAAAAAGCATATATTTATCAAACCAGTAAAGTTACAGCTATTGCTTTATCTCTTGGTTTTTACGCTATTATTTTAAATTATAACAATACGATACAAGTGCCTAACCTTCGGATAATATTACCTTGTTAGCTAATCAATATTAAAAATAACCAAAACACTAAATTGTAACGATACAATGATGGGAAATACACAATTTATAGTAAATAATACATTTATGTAGCTAATTAAATGTATTTTGCCCAATCAGGTATTCCCATGTTATTTTATGTCCGATAACTATAATTATTTAGCCCTAGGTACCTAATTAATAATATCCATATATACGCACCTGATGTCATTATTTTTCATAACATTACGCAAAGAAATACATACATAAATGCCTAAGCATTGTTCTGTTCTAATTATAAACCATTTGGTTAAACCGGTTGGAAATAAACGTGAACTAATATAGTAAGATATGAGACAATCTGTAATTTACTATAAAATAATAACCGTATAACGTTAATATATGCCTAAGTACAGTACATACGTCATAATAATAAACCTTTTGGTAAAACCAATAGGAAATAAATTGAAATAATCGTATGGTATGCGATAAGCGAAAATATGTTGTGCCATATTGAAGCAATTTCAGGAAATATCATTACTGGAATGAAAGTAATTTAAAAATAATTACATATCTTTAAATATAAAATTCTACTGCACGTGTGTATGTCACTGAATTCCTCCTAAACGGCTGGACCGATTTGAAAGAATTTTTTTGCATGCGTTTGGTTGGCGCCCTGGATGGTTTAGATTCACAAATCAGACCGGCAGATGGCGCTGCAGTCGATAATATACCCTAGATACCGACTGCAGCGGGAGGAGTTTAGGACTTTAGGAGGAGTTCAGTGACAAACATAAGTACAGTTGTTTTTTTTTGTATGCGTTTGGATGACGCCCTGGATGTTTTAGAATGGGTAGGGTAGGGTAGGGTAGCACCGCAGGGTAGGGTAGCACCACGCAAACGAAGTCGCGTCGCGCAGCTAGTTTGTAATATAAATAACTAGGGCAAAGGACAATATTTCAAAACAGATGCAAAATTAAAAACAAAATTAAACCATTGCCATTAAGTCCATTTAAAAAAATTGCAATAATTCAAATTTGGAAGCCGTTCCGCAAATTCAGTAACGAACCGTATCGGTTTGCGGTGCGGGTCTGCACGCAGGTAGCGTAATCAGGGTTGTCTCGGGTCGCAAAGGGCACCGACAGGATGGCCAAGTGGCCAGTTGCTATAATGTATGCAGTAGCGAATGTGAGCATGCAAGTAAGTTTTGTTTCAGTGGCACTGTGGCTTTTTGCCAGTAATAATGTCATGCGTATCCGATTGCTGACGAAGAATATTATAGGTGCACTTATTTTGCGACATCGTATTTAGAAAGAAGGAAAATCTATCGTATAAGGTATAATTAAAATGCGATATCGTGTGATGGATATGATTTTAACTAAGTACATAAAAATTTCACTTATTACTGAAACTCATATAAAAAAACTCTGAATATGAAATTATTGTTTTTTTTTGTTCTCTGCTATTTTTGTAACATATAAAATAGGCTAAACTATAAAAAAAATTGTAACCAGCAATAAGTGACTTTAGCAGACTATACTTAATGAATCTAAAATGGCGAGACTTTATGATAACTAGCATACCACCCGCGGCTTTAACCGCAACCCCCTATTTTACCGCCTTAGGGCTCAAAACACTTCCTGATGGATGCCTACGTTATACAAAGGAATCTGTGAGCAAAAGTTTAAGTTTCTAGACAGCGGTTTAGCTGTGCGTGTATCTGTCAATTAGTGAGTTACTCAGTTTCTCCTATTATAACCACACAAGATTACTTAATACGATTTACTTTCTAAACTACGTGCCTAGTCCAGAATTATGATTTCGACAATAAATTATATTTAGCTTGTAGTAACAAATCTTAAATTTATAACAAAATTATGACAACTAACAGGCAATAAATAACAAAATTGAATTCTTATGCTCCTAATTCGCGCACGAGCCGCCACCGCTCGTGTTTAGGGATGCCACAAAATTGTTTTTTTGTAAAAATGTTGAACAAATCAACTCAAGAATAAATCTAGAAAACCTTTATAACTGTATTTTTTTGCAGTGACTTTTAATTAATTAATTTAAATGCGAAAGTCACGACAAATGTTTTTTCTCCAGTGTTAGAAGATAATTTTGAAGTGAAAATTCTTGCGTACGTTCGAGATGGATCAATTTCACGTACGGATTGCTTCGTGATTTTTTAAGAGAACCTTTTTAGTTATCTCTACACATACCGAATTAATTTTAAAAATGTAGGTACCTAAATACCTATTATATTTTGTTCTACATTGATTATTTATCCATCAGTAAATAATTTGACAACCCTATTTATCTACCTATAAACATTTTGACAATATCACCGACACCGATAATAATGTACCATTCAAATTCCAACCCTAAGCCGATGTAACACTTTACAAAATCACGTGACTTCTAACATCAGAGCGGTGAAATAATTTTTCATCCATTCACGTCCCGTACCAAAATACGCGACAAAAGGTTGTTCGTATTGGCTTTTTTCCACTGGAAGCGATCAACTCTCTGTTGGTTTTATAAGATACTTACTGCCAGTTTCTGAAAGCCATAACAAAATTAATCTCTTGTTAAAAGTATACCTGTCATTGACTATGACGTCTGAAACGACAAAGACGGCAACATTTTGATTAACTTTGATTTGGCTTTCAGAAACTGGCAGTTAGTAATTTTGTATTTACATGATACATTTGAAGAAACAGGGAGATAGACATACCTATAGACATATGGACGACTTGCAAAGTTACGTTATTTAACTTGACATCGGCAGAAATGCCCTAAAAGAACGATTGCCATCAAGGAATTAAAAAAAATGTCGAAAATCATCAAAAGGTATTTTGTGTTATCTTGTTCTACTTAGGCACGGACAAGGTGTTATTGAATATACCTACTAACAAGCTAATTCCAGTTTTTCCAAAGTTTCAGAGGAAACTAATGACTCGCACTGTTTCTTTTGAACAGTTAAAACCAAATCAAAAACGATCTATTCCAGGTAGTTGCCAGAAGTCAGTCTATTACATAAGATTTTGTGACTTCGAGGAGGATTCTAGGATGTAAAGATTTTTGCTATTACATTCTTTGTAGGCCAAATAGCTTCAATTTCGATTCAGCCAGTATACAACTACTCTTGCAGTGGATAAATGCCATAATGCTGGCACAATATTTAACGTGTTCAGCAATATTTACGACTTACAATATTTAATTTTTACTCACAAAAGGGTTGCCGCATTTTGCTAACGACCGACGAAAACTTTTTTTATGGGCCTTTTTCGGTAATGGAAGCTAATCCAGGCGGCTTGTTAAGTGATTCTACGAGATTAATGTTTGGTTAATGAGGTTGGTTACTGTTGTATTTTTACATAATTTATAGAAAAACGTAGTTTACAGTTACACAAGCTGTGTAACTGTAAACTACGTTTTTGAAGTACAATGAAAAATATGACATAGAACGATCAATACACATTTCAAAAAAGATAGTAGCCAGTATTTATTCCAACATACCCCCACTTAATGGCTACTTACCCCCACTTAATCTATACTAAGGCCTATGGCCCGTATACACCTATCATGGGCCACACGCCCTAAAGGCTTTGTTAATACATCAGCCGGCATTTCGACTGTAGGTAAAAATCTTAATTCTACAGTTAAGTCAGAAACCTTTTCACGAATAAAGTGATAACGCGTATCTATACGTTTTGTTCGACTGTGGTGGATCGGATTTTTGGCCAACATTAGTGCACTTTGGCTGTCCGAGAAAATAACAGTACTAGGAGATTCACCTCTTACTAGCTCGCTTGTGACGTTGACATTTGAATTCTCCAATGCCATCACTAGGGGATCATAACGTGGTCCCAAACCACCTAAAAGAATCGCAGCGACACTTGCATCTTCAATTTCCTTCCCAATATCTGCGAGATCTTGAACAGTACAAAGTACAGCATTTATATACTTCTCCATATTGTTTTCAAATGTATCTAAGCAATATCTATAGAGTTGTCTTTCTAAAGCAAGTCTTCTGCCTAAGCCCTTTTCTTCATAGGCTGCCAAGAGAGCATCCCAAGCTTCCTTAGCTGTCTTTGCTCTACGAACATACGTTATAGCTGAACCGTTCAAAGTAAGACAAATTTTTGATAAAGCTTTTAAATCATGCAGACAAAATTTCTTTTAACTTTGAATGCCAGGCCCTTGGAGCTTGTTTTAAACCATATAAGGATTTCTTTAATAAGCATACCTTATTTTCATATTTATGCTGAACAAATCCTTCAGGTTGTAGCATGTAGACTTCCTCTTCTAAGTCTCCATTTAAAAAGGCTGTGTCTACATCCATATGCCGAACCTTGTAGCCTTCATGCACTGCCAATGCTAACAAAGTTCGCAATGATGAGTTACGTACAACCGGAGAAAAGGTTTCGTAGTAATCTACACCTTCTACTTGTGCAAAACCTTTAGCTACTAAACGAGCTTTATATTTTACTACATTACCTTGAGCATCTCGTTTTAATTTGTATACCCATTTGCATGGTATACAGGGCTTATGACTTGGCTTGTCTACCAAGGTCCAAGTCTGCTTTTTAATTAAAGCACTATACTCTTCTTTCATAGCAGTAATCCAGCTATTTTTGTCATCACTAGTGACGGCTTCATGATATGAAGTAGGTTCTTCATCATCAGCCATTTCTGTTTTCAGATTACGCATTCTATTTCTAAGTGGATATCTACAGCCACTTGTATTAGAATGTTGCTCTTCAATAACGTTTGGTGTTTGCTCCTCTGGAACTTCTATTGCATCATGATCAACTGCATCACAGAAATCCTCAGCTTCATGATCTTGAGTATTATAGTCAGCAACAGGGGCATCAGCTGTGGCTTCAACCTCATCCTGCCTCTGAGAATATTCTTGATACGAATCAGTTGACAGCAACAATGGAACAGTTTGGAAAGTTGCAACTTCCTCTACAGATGGACAAGTTACAATATTTTCCGTCACACCAACTCTGTTTTTCTTAAGATCTGTAAAACAATCTTCAAAAAATGTTACATCTCTTGCTTTTATCAGTCTTCTCGGATATAGAGCATCTCTAAAGAGATAGCTGTTTGGGTCTGGGTTGTACCCAACGAAAACATATTGAGCAGCTTTAGCATCTAACTTTTTCCTCTGACAAGAAGGTACATGGACTAGTGCTCGACAACCAAACACTCGTAAATGAGATAAATCAGGCTTATGCCCAGTCCATTTCTCCATTGGTGTTTGTGTTTTTAAAGCTACATGGGGACTCCTATTTTTCAAATAAACAGCGGCTTCAAAAGCATCTTGCCAATAAACCTTTGGCAATGAGCTTTCCGCCAGCATCGAGCGTGCTTTCTCTACGATTGACCGGTTAGTCCGCTCTGCAACTCCATTCTGTTGAGGGCTATATGGAACGGTGATCTGATGCTCGATACCTTTTGACTTCAAGTAATCCGTGAACCCTTTATTCACGTATTCAGTCCCATTGTCCGTCCTTAGTGTCTTGACTTTTGCTCCTGTTTGTGTTTCTACAAAAGACTGAAATTCACAAAATTTATTCATCACTTCTGTCTTTGATGAAATAAAATAGGGGAAGATTCTTCGCGAGAAATCATCTATAAATAGGACAACATATTTGTTTCCTTGGAAAGATGTTTCGGACATTGGTCCACACAGATCAGAATGCACAAGTTCCAATAAAGAAGTGGTTTTCTTATGCGGAATTGTTTTAAAAGGTCTCCTACTTTGCTTACCTTCAATGCACGCGATGCAAGGATCCTTATCAACCTCATCATAGTCCAGGCCAAGAGCTTGACCTTGTTTAAGCTTATTCATACCAAAACGACAAAGATGACCTAAACGTTTGTGCCATAGACGATATATACAGCCACCGACTTCAACAAAATTCTGATTTACCACTGTAAATACAAATTTTCCCTCGTGCTGATAACGATTTGTTGTATTTTTACATAATTTATAGAAAAACGTAGTTTACAGTTACACAGCTTTATTTGAAGTACAATGAAAAATATGACATAGAACGATCAATACACATTTCAAAAAAGATAGTAGCCAGTATTTATTCCAACAGTTACGTTATGAACTTAGTTTGAATTTAGAATTCCGATATTTTATATTTGGACGTATCGATTGCTTATTATATTATGTTTTCTTTATTTATAAATTACGATGAACTTATTACGTATGAATGGGACAAAACATTTTTGACCGATAGTCAGGAAAGGTCACCAGGATGTAAGAAGCTCTACATTGTTAATTGTGAAAATCTATCGACGGTGATGATGATTATGTAGGTACCCGAGACACACACGAGAACACTTGTGTGTGGAAATCAAACAGAATGTGGTGAAGAACGTAATGCAATATATTTTTTTTTTAATCAAATTTCAGATGAAGCTAAGAAAAAAAATTAATTCAAATTCAATTCAAATTCAAAAAGCATTTATTCAATTTAGGCCCTGATAAGGCACTTATGAACGTTAACAAATGGCTCTACACCGGTTCCAAATACAACTTGAACTGAGAAGACTCCGGCAAGAAATTCAGTTTTTTTTTAAATGTTTACTTAGAAGTATTACAATTACAAAATATGTATAACAATAGCCTGCGAAGCGAACAATTCATTCAAATGCATTCTGGTCATCTACAAAATCAGAAACTTTATAAACTTTACTATCTTTTTGAATCTAAGTATAGGTAGCTCTTGGATTTCTTTGGGTACTTTATTATAGAAACGTATACATTGCCCCTTGAAAGAGTTAAGCACATTGCTGAGCCGAGTTAAAGGTACAGCAAGTTTGTGCTTATTTCTAGTGTTCAAACTATGTGTTTTCCTCACATGCATAAGATTTCATATATGAATGACAAGGCAATTGAGTATAAGTGCCATATTATCATACTTACTTACATATTTTTTATCTACAGCATTTGCTTATCTATAAATTCAAAACGGTGTATTTTACCGCAAATGCGCAGTAAACACTGGATTTTCCAATAAACGCGTTAATTAATATCGTCAAAACAATTACTAACAATAAGTTCACAAGTTCGGTTATAATTGAATAAAAATCTGTGACGTCATCGGCGGATAACTAACGATTATTGCGGACCACACTCGTGACGGTGAATCGAATACAATTTATAGATAGACGGCCGCCGATGCGGAGTCAATCGATTGATTTATAAATGTATCGAATAATCGATTTGATTAGTCGATTGTGTGCCGCTTCGCACGACCGCGTAAAGTACCTACCTATCAATAGTTTAACGATATTTTTTGATATAGGTTTTAACTTGTTTTGGTTTTTCAATCGAATTAAGTAAAATATGGTATTGTTTTGAAGCTCATAATATATTTATCCTAAATAGCAGCAGAGGTTGTTGTTCTAGCTGTGCTGAGTAAAGCTTCCTATTCATAAACTTTTTTAATTATCATTTTATACGTATCTTTTTATTTTTGTGCGACTAAAGGTCAACTCATAGCACACATATCAACTCGGAAAGGGATGGTCACCATATCGCCTTTCGCCTCGCCGTCAAACAGGCGACAACCTAACATAAGCACATAACCAAAGCGGATCAGCAGCTCCGGTACATTGACTCGACTACGCTGGTTGATGGCTCGGTGAGGCGATTACGTAACGATTCCGATTAGTGTGCGTTGAAGAAGGGAGTTTCATACCAAGAATACTCGGCTCGAGTTGATAAGGTTTCGTCCGTTTCAGAGTTGATATGTGTGCTATGACTTGTCGGCATACATTCGTTCGGGTTGGGCAGCATTTGGAAAACTTCGTCATATCTTTAAGTCGCCTATACCGCAGAGTCTCAAGAAAAAGGTGTACAACCAGTGCGTCCTGCCTGTATGACCTACGGAGCCGAGACGTGGACACTGACGCATAGACTGGTCCAAAAATTTAAACTCACTCAGCGAGCTATGGAAAGAGCTATGCTCGGAGTTTCTTTGAAGGATAGAATCCGCAACGAAGTCATACGACAAAAAACTGAAGTTACCGACATAGCTCAACGAATTAGCAAGCTGAAGTGGCAATGGGCCGGTCACATCTGCCGCAGAACCGACGGTCGATGGAGCAGACGAATCAGTGGAGACCGCGTCTTGGCAAACTTAGTGTGGGGCGCCCTCCAGCCCGATGGACTGACGACCTCACAAAAGTGGCCGGACTGGTCTGAAGGAGTGGCGCGCTCTGGGAGAGGCCTATGTCCAGCAGTGGACCTAAAAAAAGGCTGATGATGATGATGACTTGTCGGCATACAAGCATACGCGCCTGGTGGTAAGCAGTTACCGTTGCCGTATGGACGCTTGACGTGCCCTATTATATTTATAGACTGATTTATATTTATAGATCTTATTGTGTGATCTGTGTGGTGATGTTTACTGAGGCCAATATATATTGTTTTCAAGCAATTCTTAGAAAAAGAGTGGCCTCCCTGATGCGTCGAGTGCGGGACAGTACTAGCGGCCTCCTAAACAATATATTATACAGATGTGACTGTCCAGTTGTGCGTCACTGGAACACCTTGCACATGGGGTCCAGGGTCGCACTTCTTAATCTTAAATAATAATGATTTTAGTTAAGTTTATTTTCTTTACTAACATAGTTTTTAAGCATTTACTAACAATATATGGATGATTAATATCTGAATTAAATTAATAAAAAAAAAAAAAAAAAAAAAATTGTAAACTATGGCCATGCTAAGAAGTCATATTTGTCAAGAGGGTGTCTCTCCTTGTCGCACTATGTTTCGTTTTTGGCACATTGATGTATATGGGCTGTCAAAAGTGACCTATTAGGAAGGCCCTATTTTATAAATTTTGCAAAAATGTATTAATTATTGTAAACGATACTTGAATACTTAAGATATCATGTCTTTTACAGGTATACTTTTTGACATAGCGTGCTTTAATTAATGTAATCGTATGTAGAGTGAAATAATTATAATAACCAATTACCAAGTTAAGTTTGCGGTTGCGAGACTGATAAATGTCTTGGGTTACCAGCTTGTATATTAAATTATTATTATTTTATTATCTACTAATTGAACCCCGCGGTTTCACCCACGTAACGTTTGATTTTTTTGCGCGGAACCATAATTATTTTTCTGAAATAAAAGTAGACTAAGTTACTCCTTATAAAATCAGCTATCGGTCCAGTCGTTTCTGAGATTAGCCGGAACAAACAGACAGACAAAAATCATAAAATAGTATTTTTTTGTTAATAACCTACCGTATATATACTTTCAAATGTTTTTATTAAAATGCTGTTATGTTGATTGCAAACAAACACTTCAGTTTTATTTATTTGTATAGATTGACTTACCTGTCTACATATTGGGTAAAATATTCATTAGTATAACATTTACACTGATATACCACACAAAATATTTCATTATCCCTCATTTTATTTATACAGGATGTTGTTTTGGTCGGCCACAAGCGACCAGGAGTGGTAGTACAAAATATATATTCCCCAAAAATGGACTGAATTCCATTAAATACTGTAAATATGTTGAGAAATACCTTATTCAATTTGAAATAAAATTACTGCAAAGTATGGTTACTAGGCACGTGCACAGACTAGAGCTAGGCGCAAGCCGCCATCGCCCCACCCCTTTACTCCCTCGTACTCCCGTTGAGTATTATGTCTACACTTTAGCTTATTACATGATTTTCAAAATTTTAATTTTTTTATTTTTATTATTAAAAAAAAATAAAGTATTTTTTTATATTTTTTTTAGCACCAGTAGGTATCATTTGTATTATCGACCCTGAGTAGCTCGTCGCTGACCAAAACAACGACCTGTATATACCTGTATAATAAAGAAATAATCATTAACCAGTGAGAAATATTATAAAATACAATGTATCGCACGTACCATCCAACATCGCATAGAGAGTAGTAATAAACATACGCTAGTATTTATAAATCTGCATTTTAAATTCCGAATAATCAAAATCTGTCAACACTTTAAAGACGAAAGAGGTAGAGCGTAGCGTTTTTTCGCTCAAAGAGCAGCTCGACTGGCGATGTACCTCCACCTTACAGAATACCGTAAGCAAATAACTTTGTTGTGTTCCTGCGCATGAGTAAGGTCGCCAGAGCTTATTGGGAAGGAGGGGAGGGTCGGCAACGCGTGTTGCCTCGTGTGTTGCAAGCGTTTATAAGCTAACAGGCGGACCGAATGCTTGTATACCGACTCCGTAGTATAAAAAAATAAAAAGTTGAGCAGAAAATGAAAAGAATACTCACTAGAATCCTATAAAGTATCAACAGAAACATAGTATTTTTTTTTTCAGTGGCTTCTCACGGCTTGTGTATTTTGCCAATTTCCAGTTATAAGTTCCAGTCACAATAAATCACTTTCACACAGTCCTCACCTCAGTCAGTCACCGTCCATAAAAGTCATGTTTTAGTACAATGGTGGTTGTACAAAAACTTCACGGACTTCTTGAGACCACTTGAAAAGACACGATATACATAATTCATTTCATTTCACTTCACTGGTGCACATGGATTGATCTTTATTGGATAAAATACCACCGATAATACGCAATAAAACTCAAAATTCATGAATTTATGAAAATAAAAATTAAAACGCAACTCTACAAGTTCCCGCCAAAAAGTCTAGAAACATAGTTGTCGCAAAGACCGTGTTTTTTTATTCATATGTAGACCACCAGCCCTACGAGCCCTTGGCTATTGATTGGCTAGTGGATGGAATTAGCATAAAGTTGTCTCGTCCGCGACACCAACAAATGCCCTTATCTCGCGCGGACCCGCCGAGATTGCCCCGAACACCGCTCTTAATTGGTCATCAATATTCGACCTAATAAGCCAACATGGCTAGACGAAAGTGTTTTCAAAAACCGGTTATGAAAAATGTAGATCGGGTTAGATTTAAGTTTTAATTGTACTAAAAATAATATTAAGGGAATCAAAGGAAAGTAAATGGCTGGTATTCGTTGTTTTTTTTTTAAATATTCTCTTTGATATTTTGATTGTTATATCCATTTCCTATATTAATAATGCTAAAAACCAAAGTATTCTATATAGATATGGAAGAGCGGGCCTCCTAGCACAGGTATTTATTATACTTAAAATGAGACCCCAATGAAATATATTATTACTAGCAGCGAATCCCGGCGTTGCTCGGGTTAAAATACATCGCATATTTAGTGGTCAGATATTATAGATTTCTATTTTCGATTTCGATTTGGTTCTTTTAGTTAAAACAATAACAATAATAGATCAATAATAACACTCGTACACATTTTGGAACTTTCCAGATCAATCAAAAAAAATTAGAACTTTCTCTATCATTTTAAATTGCACTCATTTTAGAACTTTCTCGAACATTCTAAATCGATCATAATTAATTTCACTCATTTTGGAACTTCCTAGATCTTTCTAGAAATTTCTAGAACTTTTTCGAACATTCTAAATCTATCATAATCAATTGGACTCATTTTGGAATTTTCCCGATCATTCGGGAAATTTCTAGAACGTTCTCGAACATTCTAACTCGATTCGATAAAACTGTTATTAGTTTTGGACATTTTGGAACTTTCCAGATCAATCAAAAAAAATTAGAACTTTCTCTATCATTTTAAATTGCACTCATTTTAGAACTTTCTCGAACATTCTAAATCGATCATAATTAATTTCACTCATTTTGGAACTTCCTAGATCATTCTAGAAATTTCTAGAACTTTTTCGAACATTCTAAATCGATCATAATCAATTGGACTCATTTTGGAATTTTCCCGATCATTCGGGAAATTTCTAGAACGTTCTCGAACATTCTAACTCGATTCGATAAAACTGTTATTAGTTTTGGACATTTTGGAACTTTATAGATGAAGCCAGAAATTTGTAGAACTTTCTCAAAACATGCTATATCGATTATAATAGTTTGCATTCACTCTAGAATTTTCTAGATCATTCCAGATATTTATTGAACTTTCTAGTACATTCCAGATCGATTATAACCGTTTTACACATTTTGGATCTTTCCATTCCAAAAATTTTGAGATCTTTTCAGAAGTCCTCATGCGTTAGAAAAGGACAGCAATATATGTTTTTACATTTTCGCCACCCACAACCACCCCCTTCCACCCACCGCGACCAAACTCCCTTACTACCACCTGGAGACCAAGGGGTATTTACCACCCCAACGGGAAGTTGATTGGGTTTGGTGGTGATTGAGAAAACTGCGTATTTACGTACCCACAAAAGCATTTTATATATATTATTAGATTGTAGATGATAAGTAACCGAAATAAATATTTTCTATTTTCTATTATAACTTTCTATCTGAAGCGAATATTATTCATTGCCTACAATAGACGTATAATTACTGTCATTACTGACCAATATTCAAAATATGATAATACACAAATACAAGACCAATTTTAAGTGCAAAAGTACCAACTAGTTATAAAAGTCGGTTATTCTGAAACCGTATAAAAAATAGCCGGTAAAGCCAGCATTTTCCTCTGCCGTACTCGGTCTCCACACTGGTCTTCTTAATTAAGATGTAGGCAGAACGGCGCATGTTCACTAACGAGTCGCTAACACATCTGCTCGGACCCCTACCCCAGCTTCTGTACGAGATATACTAGTAATTACGTTATAGGATGTAACGTAAATGAAGATTGCGCTCGATAATGCCTAAAGGGAATTTTTAATTATGTTTTAAAAGTGCGGATAGGATTTTACGAGAGTTAAAGTAATAGGACTTGGAATAGAGGCATGAGATCATAGATTAAAAAAAACCTCTTTATCGGTTTGATCGTACCGGTGTTAAACCCATGGAAAGACCTAAGATTGGTAAGTGTAATGCCACATCTTCGAAGGCTAACTATAATGTCTACATTAGTACATGAATCGCCGTGATAGTAGACGATTTCATAAAAACAAATGCTTAAAACTATATTGATAACAAAGGTAATATAGAGATATGCAACATGCAAAATACATGAACATTTCTTGTATGTCGACGAAACCGGAGCTTTATACTCTAATAATTTACTCATGAATTGGCACCAAAGAGTATGATTGTTAACTTTTTGAAAGAGTTGTTCGTACCCACACAATGATTAATCTCTGATTGCAATTCGTCTATAGAACATGAATAGCATTTTGCTCTCGCACTCTTGCTACAGAATAAAGAAATCGCGAACAATGATTTCTATTAAAAATACGACCATAACTCATAATTGATACAACATCCACTCAAATGACTGATTGTTAGCGAAATGAAACGGGCATTTCTCCAGCATTCATACCGTCCTTCTTTTACCTTTTGACTTATCGATTTCCCTCATAAAATTTATGAAGATTACCACCGACAATCACGCCTACTCTCATGAAATCAATGGACACTTGAGCTTCGCCCATAGCAAAGATTTATTAGTCCCTATTCGAACATAATCTCAACTAATTCACCGTAGAAAAACGTCGAGTTTATAGCCACCTGGACAATCGATTCTTTGTCGCTCGGCTCAATATATTTTAAATGACTCCTTGAGTCGGCCTCTCGTGAAGCCGATCCCATTGTGACTGACGACGGAGTTCCTTTTGGACGGCGGGATATTTATTTTGAATTTTGAATTAAGAATAATTTCTTTTTTAGCTGCCGTTTGTGGACGTGTGCCGCGCATTAGCGGCCTTTGTTGACGCTGTATTAATGAAGGATGGATATCGGAGCGTAGTTTTTTCTTTTTAATACCTGGACTACCGCATCGGTCGATGATTTTAAATAATTGAAACGATTAAGGAACATTCATCATAATATTCAGTCACTCTCTTGGCTTACCGTTAATGTTCTCAGGAGAACCTGCTGCCAACGACACCTTTGTACCGTCATACTTAACCCGCCTAGGATCCTATCGAGAATCATTAGGGTGTGGAATGAGCTTCAGATTTTTTCCCAACGCTACAACATGAAGTTCTTCTAAAAGGGCATAAAAAGAGATTAGAAGTCGTACAACAGATAAGCTATTCTGGTGTTGTTAATTTCCAATGATGACCAACTATCATTAGTTGGACTGCCTGCTTACTCATAAACAAGATAGAGAATTTATTTATTTATTTATTTATTTATTTAGGCACACAAAACAGAACACAACCAAAAAAAAAATAACAAATATTAATTACATACAATAAACAAAGCCAAGCTGCATTCCACAAATATGCATGCACAGATGCGTTTATGAGAAGTGCTCACAAGATTAGGCAAGAATAATATTATTAAATCTACATAAATATAGGTGTATCAGTGAAAGAAAAGAAATAAAAAATCTGAAAAGGTACTAACCTTATATAATTACGGTAGGATTTTAGGTAAGCATCGCTTAAATTTGGAAAAGTTACGATCAAATATATCAATGTCATGATTGTCAGCAACGATGTCGTTGTAAAGACGGCACATTCTTACTATAGGGTTATAGTAAGAGGTATTATTCTTATATACCCTAAGTGCAAAAGGTCTCTCTATACGCGTTCTGGAGATAGTGTTAAGTGAAAGCGAAGATAGTAAAGCAGGGGAATCAACTAAACCATGCATAATTTTGTGCAGGTACACGAGATCCTGATGCTTACGTCGAGATTCTAAGGACACCACATTAAATTTACATAACCTTTGATTATAGCTTGAGAGGGAACGACCTAGATTGCAGCGATAACATACAATTTTCATGCACGCTTTTTGTACACTTTCGATAGTGTTGGTATGCACTGCATAAAAGGGGGACCATATTTGACAGCAATATTCTAATTTACTTCTCACCAGAGCATAGTACAAACAAAGAAAACTACTTGGATTTTTAAAACACTTCGTCGTTCTTGTAATAAACCCAAGCGCACGTCTAGCGGTGTTCGTAATATACTCATAGTGAGGCCTAAAAGTTAGTCGCTCATCGAAGAACACTCCAAGATCTTTGATTTCACATTTTCGCTGCAATTGTTGGCCAGAAAGACAATAATCGAAAAGGACTTTCTGATGTTTGCTGGAAAAAGTAATAATGAAACATTTTTCAATATTCAGATGCATGAGATTACGACGGCACCAATGTGCTAAGGCATGAATGTCATTTTGTAGTGTTAGACAGTCATTTCTATCGTTGATAGCGCAAAATATTTTCAGGTCGTCAGCATAATTTCGAACAAACAAACGATTACGCTGTTAGCATTATTCCAAGCGCGCGATGCGATGCGACTAGCGTCTGTAGATTAAACTCTTATGCCTTAGGTTTATTTCTGCATCGATGCTTGCATCGATATTGTGGGGAGACCCTTATTTGTGAGTAAAATAAATAAAATTAATATCCTGGGACATTCCTCCACACGGTCATCTAAACACACGGGAATCGAAACCACGAGCTGCGGTATAAAAGCGTAGATTCATAACTAAACACGCCAACTGACCTGTCGATTAAAGTAAGGTCAAGCTAAGAAGTCATATATTTGTCTCTCCTTGCTGCACTCTGTTTGTCTCCTTTTGGCACGTAGATGTATATTGGGCGTCAAAATTGACCTTAGGCGCCGATCCCACAGAGATACTTCTAGAGTTCTGCGTTTGGCGTTCACTGTAATATATGCGGCGCCTTTAAAAGTAAAAAAAGTGTATGACGTGTGATCGGTAGCGAATATTACAGAACTCTAGACTGCTTGCTGTGTGAAAGTGGAACGCAGAATTCTAGAACTCTCTCTGTGGAATTGTCGTCTAGTTAAGGCTCCTTAATCGCCTAGGGTCGTGAAATGAACGTGACATCTTTGAAGGCCTAAAACTGATTCACAACTAATAGTGATATTTTCATGGCTCTTACCTGAGAAAATCGACAACTTATTTGTCCAAAAAATAGACATTTGAATTGTTAAAATAACATATAGTTTTGACATAAAGTACTATTTTCTATGTACACTACAAACGGCCGAGAGAGGGTCCGTGCGCGGGCGACAGGACGAAGGTCGTTGGCGCATGTAGAAGCCTTAAGTCACAACATCTGGTACTACAGTTGAAAACATGTCTTGTCAAACGTACAAATAGCTAAAGTAACATTAATTCATCCATACCAAAATAAATTTTGGTAGTTCTATTGAGTCAAAGGCTAAAACCGCTGCAAAAAAGTTAGGCATCCTCTGTAAGGTGAAGCGGTACTTTACACCGGATCGGCTATTGCAACTGTACAAAGCACAAGTCCGTTCGTGCATCGAGTACTGCTGTCACCTCTGGGATGGATCTGCCAAATACCAGCTGGAGGCCCTTGACTCAATAGACCGTCGTGCTAGGAGACTAGTCGGTGATGTTACGCTAACTGAGGCGAAATTAACGAGCCTTGAACATCGGCGTAAGGTTTCGTGTTTGTCGGTCTTCTATAGGATATATTTTGGAGAGTGTGCTACAGTATTGTTCAATCTAATTCCTCCATCCCCATTTCTCCATCGAAACACAAGACGCCGGGAAAATTTCCACCCATACGTTGTCGACATCCCGCGTACCCGGACACAACGCTTTGCTTCATCGTTTCTTATACGAACAGCAAAGGAGTGGAACTCTCTTCCGGGGTCTGTGTTTCCCGACACCTATAACCTAGATGTATTCAAGGCCAGAGTGAATAGGCTTTTTCTGGGTAAGCGTGCTACATCCTCGGCCTCGTCATAACTCCTCATGGGGTCAGTCGAAGGTCAAACGCAAGCCCATTTTACATAAAAAAAAAAAAAAAAAAAATCATAGTTAACAGCGAAAATAGCTTAACAATTAAATCCATTACGAAAAGTTAAAGCCAGACGGGTCGTTTCGAAGCTCAGCTGGCATTGTTTCGTAGATTTGAGTTGAAAGGACAAAGGCACGTCTCACAGTTTACATTAATTATCGTTAAAACATCGCTAATTTCCGTTGTGTGCAGACGGGCCCTTATTTTGAGAGCTGACACGGAGCTTGTAACAGGATGCACTTGATCTGTGTCCGTGAATTCAAAGCGATTTGTATTTTTTAACTTTTTGTTCTATACAATATCGTGTTTCGTGTTTTGCCGAGTTCTTCTCAATTTATCAACTAAAGTTCTCTTTAGCACTGTAACAATAATTAGTCGTCTAATCAGACAGTAGAAACACGTAGCGCTATAGAACGTTTTTAGGAGTATTTCTCTCGCAAACGCCGTGATTATCACGGCGCTTACGCGTTTCGTTCATCGTTCTATAACAACAAGTGTGGCCGGATGCCTTCACTTGAACGGAACATAGTTGTGATGAGTGGCGTCTTCTCTGATGTCAATTTATGTGTTTTGACGAATAGACGCATTTTGCTTTACATTATCATGCCTGCCCTATTCCCAATCATTTGTGGTCGGCGCAATATGTAAGCTTCTTCAATTCATCTCTTCTATCCGTCATACTAGCATTCACTCCTCTTGCTTTAAATGTAATAAATAAAAATAATCTTTATTGGAATGTGAATGAAATTATAGATAGGTACATATATGACAAAAATATTGATATAACAGACAAATATTAAGAGAGAGCATAGCGTTTATTCGCTCAAAGAGCAGCTCGACTTACTTCCACCTTACAGAATACCGCAGTTAAATAACTTTATGTTGTGTTCCTGCGCGTGATATGGTAGCCAGAGCTCATTGGGGGGAAGAGTCGGTTTCGCGTGAGTGATGCCTCGTGTGTTACAAGCGTCCATATGGCTACGGTAACCGCTTACCATCAGGCGGGCTGTATGTTTGTTTACCGACTTCATCATTATAAAAAAAAGCATAACTTTTGTCATAATTTCCTATGGAACTAATTTGATTAGACAAAATTGTAATGATGACAACATAATTTTCTTGTTTTGTTTTTACAATAATAATTAAAATCACTTCACACCTACGCATAAATCTACAAGTTAATTCAATAACCGCAAGTTGTGTGTAAAACCACTGAATTCTTAGAATCTGGCATCACGTGTAGATGATAATTACGAACAATTAGAACATAATGTTATTATAAAACTGAATTAAGGTAATGCCCTGACATTGATTTCATTTGCCATTGAGTTATAAGGTAAGGACACACGACAGTTTGCTAAAGTGTGCTGTGCTCGAGCAAGGCTTACGGTGTATATGATTGAGTAATGCATTTTTTTTTGGTAAGTCTTCATTTATTTTTCTATTAGCAGAAATACTATTTATATAGCTACTTTAAGTGGTTGCGCAAACGTGTGTCTTGTGTCGGACACTTTTTGTTACCGACACTGGACACCATCACAGGAAACCGTAGTTGCTGTGTCCTGTAGCGGCAATCGGACACAGTTTACGTCTGCGCAGGGAGTGGCTGATTTCATACTGGTTTTATAGAAATCAAATATTCGTTGGTAGCTTGTATCCGACACAAGACACGCGTTTGTGCAGCGCCTAAGGCTTACGGCTTCTAAATAGTGTCATATTAAAAAAAATGCCTTATGCCTTATAAAATCCTAGTAAACTACTAATACTTATTATAAACGTGAGAGTTCGTGCTGTTTTTTTTTTCAATCACGCTTTGAGTTTGGCACATCGATAAAATATAAGTTACTTTTTACCCGTATGTTGATACGCATTTTCTAGCAAATGCGAATAACCACGAGTGAAAGCTAGTCTCTTTCTATTCCTGGCTTTTCAATCCCACATGCTGAGGAAGCTTATATGACCAGTCTAGTAATGTTATTGTAAAGCCATGTATTCACTGAGAAACAATTGTTTGTAACTGTTTCAGAAACAAAATCGACTTGTTCCTGAAACAAATTAATATGTTTCAGATATATGTGAAACTGTTGCGGTGGTGAGATGTGGACGGCCAAGACCCCGAAACATTGTTACTGTATACATCTACGTATTGTTCCAGAATCTGTTTTATATGAAACATCTTTCTCAGTGAATATCTTACTAGTAGTGGCTTAAAATAATCGATGTTTTACAATAATTGAAGCCAATGCTTGTAGTACACAAGTGTATGTATACCTTTAAACATCATTGATACATAATTTCATGTTTCTCAATAAATGATTCAATACGTGTCATTAAAGAATGACCCAAATGTATTTTAAGACGTGTATATTTAGTATGTGGCACGTAGGCCACTATGACGGTGGACTACGAAGATGCAGGAAAAAAACAAACGATATTGCTTAGAACCATTACCATTTTAGGACATATGACATAGTATTCTCATCACTATTCATCTATTGTTATTGCTTAGGTATTTTGAAATACTTAGGTATACAGGTCGTTGTTTTGGTCAGAGTCGATATTACAAATGATACTGGTGCTAAAAAAAATACTTTTTTTTAATAATAAAAATAAAAAATTGGAAATGTAATAAGCTAAAGTGTAGACGTAATACTCAACGGGAGTGCGAGGGAGTAAAGGGGTGGGGCGATGGCGGCTTGCGCCTAGCTCTAGTCTGTGCACGTGCCGAGTGACCATACTTTGCGGTAATTTTATTTCAAATTGAATAAGGTATTTCTCAACGCATTTTCAGTATTTTTGGTCCATTTTTACCACACCGGAGTCGCTTGTCGCCGATCAAAAAAACACCCTATATACAATAGAGACGAAGGTCCCGGGTTCGAATCCTACAATGAGCTTGAGCTTTCGGTGAAGGAAAACATCGTAAGGAAACCATAGCACGGTGGTAGAGTACTTTATAGTACCAGCCTAGCTGGCTACCACCCTCAAGAAATGAAAAATCTGTCGCCAAGCACCTATCGGTGTGTTCCGACAGCTGCACTTGAGAGCTAGTTCCTTCTAGGCTTTGTGTGCTTACCCCTTCGGCCGCATCAACACTTACCATGGGGAGATTGCGGTCAAACACAGGCCTATAAACAGTAAATAAAAGAAAAAAACTATAAAAAATGCATCTTTGTTTCAGAACAATGAGGGACCGTTTCTGTGGCCAGTTGGCGCCACTAGCGAGTGAGGTCTTACAGCTGTCGTTGAAAAAGTATTTCGCCAGAAGGTAGGCAACGGTTCAAAGCCGTACGCAACGTCTCTTTGCAAAATAGTTTTTTTTTAATTTTTTACTGACAATTCTGGCCAGTATAACAACCTCTACTTTTAAAAAACTTCGCTTCTAAATTCAAATTTTAAAATGTTACCCATTGTCCATTTTCTCACAAAGAGGAAAGATGCGCAGATAGGGCTACTCGGCTACTCTAATTTCCCTAACAGGCGTTAATGGCCGCTGTTACTGGCGATCGTGGGTCCTCTATGGTTCTGAGTGAACGAATAAACTCACTTATCACGAGTTAACGCCTACTGGTGGGAAATATTGTCTTCTCATTGTCTTCGACGCGTATATTTACAGGCAGATTTAATAAAAAAAAAAATTTGGTCGTGTAGAATATACCTACATACTTTTAGATGTTAAGGTTTTTCTAACGGTCAAAATGTAAGACGACAACACAAAATAAATGTGTAGGTACCTACTAATTTAGTAAATATCATATTATAGTTTTCTTACGATGTTTTTCCTACACCAAATGCTTTGCGACCTTGTTCACGGAAATCGACGTCGATAAAAGTTCAAAATAACTTCACTATGTACTAACTACTACTTATTTCCTATGGGAAAACTAAAAGGAAAAGGCTAATTACTAGCGATTCCTATTCTAAGCTCCAAGCAAACATCCTATATTGAAAGTAATAGAGTGCTTCCTATTGGCCGACGAGAAAAACTGTTAACAATACTCACTATTGGAAACTCATTTGGACTCACGGTTCTTAATTTGATGCGCATAGGATTCAACTTTGAGTGTACTTGTGATCACAGTGTAAATATTAAACAGAGGTTCAAAACTGGAGGGCAGATGAAAATTGAATAATGTTGTGAATATAGGGTAAATAAATTGGAATGCCTTGTTCGGAGAATATTTCTTAGTTTAATCATAATATTTGAAAAGAGCTATAGATATAGCTATTATGTACACATTTTTATTAACTATTGTAGAATGCAGATGCAAAAAATAAGAGCGGTAGACAGTATTGCTGGATGATAAGATATACAGCGTGTTCGACTTCCATCCAGATAAGTCTGGGTGTATTTTCTTTAAGTTGCGTATTTTTAGTTTAGATTCAGATGGCCGTGCATGAAGAATTAGATTAGATCTCAGATTATAACAATAAGTCTTTTGTTAAAAATTTCATTTTTAATGCAAACTTTTTTTGGTGACTGTACTTTTTGTTGATTGTGTTTGTATTGTCAACCAATATACTAATTTATACCAAATATAAAGTCAATCCGACCACTGGAAGAGGGTGAAATTCGACTTGCAAGATTGAAATTCGAATTGAAAGTACAGCCGAGCGAAAAACTTATAAAATATAATTATCTGCAAAAACTGTACAGTACAACTAGAGTTGGTTGGACTACTGTAATATTTAGTTAGACTGTGGCATATCTCCCGGTACATAACCGTGGGTACAGAACGGCACAAAGTAAATTAAATTAGCAAATTGTGTATACGAACACCAAATACGTGAGAATTTCATCTATGGGAAATGAAGATGGTCGGGAACATTAAGGGATACAGTAATTGGTGGGAAGTGTGTGAATGTGCCTTTTAAGTATCCATGTGAAATACAAATGAAACAAAGAATCATAATTGAGCATAATTTTCTGTTAGTTTTGGGTATTTTTATAAGAAAATTATTTTACGTGGACTCTACATTATTTTCCTTAAAGGTCAATTGACATTGAATATCCAATTAATGTAATGTCAAATCATCAAAATTTAAAAAGTTAATTTATCCTTATTATATTTTATACGAAACATTAATTTAAAGAAGATAAAATAAAAACAAATAACTAAATACGCCAATACTGGTCAATGAAGTAACTTTACGACGTTCCAAAATCAAATTCAAATAAAGAACACCAACCAATTTCAGGAAATCGAAACTTAGTGCCCCCATACACAGTCTCAGCTAGCCTATCAAACTTTATGTGGTGGTCAACGCGAGGTGAGTCAAACGGGATAATTTGTGTAGTTATGTGCCAGTGTCCCGACGCTCTAATGAGTTATAATAAGTACCACCCAGTGAGAGTCTTTGCTTAGTTTATGTTGTATGGAGTCGACTTTTAATTTATTATATTTTTTAGGTTTGAAGGGATGGCATATAATGGGTAATATTTATACATTATTTTTCGGCCATGATTGAAAATGTTGCTTAATTAAATCCCAAATGGTACATTCTTCCGTCGACATTGCTTTTGTATAATTTTATTTTGTTTGTATAATTTGTACAGCGATAATATCCATCCTAAAGCGTTAATGTTTCAATGAGCATAAATAATTCACGCACCAGGGTTTAATTTGTACTGTAAGTGCTTTGTTGTTCTTATCAATAAATACTTCTTCTTGAGTTATAACTGTATTGTTATGAAGACTTCATTATGAATTCCATTTTACAACAAGGTCATAATTTGTTCTAGGTATCGCAAAACGCAAATGTGTGACCAAACTACTTTGCCAAGCGAACCCACCGCAACCGCTTATCTACTACTACAGACAGAATTTACTATCCTCACCACAAAAGTACTATGACAGCAAAAGTCATTACATCAGTTTGCTACGTTTTCACGGCTTAACTATTGGATTTATTTTAGCGATAGGTAATTGTCCAAGTGGTATCTTGGACCCTGGATATATATTATACATGAATAATATATATACTTTTCAACTCAAAAAGAGAAAGCAAGATAAACGAAAATCTTTTACAGAAGCCCTCTCCACACTCTTGAACCGGAGGGTTCGATGTGTGCGAGCCGGACAGAGTCTTACGACTTCATTAGAGCGCGTCAACCGGCCGGTCACGACTGCGCCTTAACCGCCACTGGCATCACAAGCGCGAGCGATTACACATCACTATGCAGTATTGCCCTTAATGTCGCTATTGGAAATGTGAATGAATGTGTTACTATGTGCATTTAGTCCGTTCTATATGGACTCGCGGGCGGTGTACCTAAATAGGACCTTTGTACTCGTTACTGTTTTTTTTAATGGTTTGAATTGGACCACGATCGTAATGGGGTATGTTCCAAGCGATGGATAGCTAAGTGACGAAGAGTGCCATGACAATTAGCATGAGCGCGAAATACCACCAGAACTGCAGAAAAACATCGTGAGAAAATCATTACATGTAGGTATAGGGTACTTCGTAGTACCCTAGTTGGCTACCTACCATACTGAAATTGAAAATCTAATGCGAAGTATCTACCGGTGTGCTGCGGCATTTGCGGCACTCGAAAGCCTAATTAATAAGTTCTATTGATTTAAAATTCGAAATAGTTTTTAATACAGGTCGTTGTTTTGGTCAGCGACGAGCGACTCAGGGTCGATATTACAAATGATACTGGTGCTAAAAAAAATATAAAAAAAATACTTTATTTTTTTTAAATTATTAAAATAAAAAAATAAAATTTTTGAAAATCATGTAATAAGCTAAAGTGTAGACATAATACTCAACGGGAGTACGAGGGAGTAAAGGGGTGGGGCGATGGCGGCTTGCGCCTAGCTCTAGTCTGTGCACGTGCCTAGTAACCATACTTTGCGGTAATTTTATTTGAAATTGAATAAGGTATTTCTCAACATATTTACAGTATTTAATGGAATTAAGTCCATTTATGGGGAATATATATTTTGTACTACCGCTCCTGGGTCGCTTGTCGCCGACTAAAACAACACCCTGTATAGCTTACCCAACCTTCTTGCAAAAGAAAATAAAAAACATTTATATTTAGCTTTGCCGAAATGGAACGGGCCAAAATGGGATATCATATGGAAGGATTTAGTTTATACTTTCCAAAACAGATTTTTTATTTTGTTTAGTTTTTGACTTATGATGAAAAATTACAAAACAATACCATTGCCTTTTCTCAGTAGTTTGCAAAGCGTTAAATCTGAAATAATTACAGTTGATAAACATTAAATAAAATATTACAGAAAAACATAGAACGTAGTTTCTAACAAGCACAGTTTTATTTGAATTCATCAAAATTCGTTTACAAACAAACTTAATTATGCTGTCCGGTTTTTTTATAACAGTTATGGCCCAAACCAAGACATACAAGACGTCCAAGGTGTCTCGCACTTAGCTGATTTTTATTTTTAAAATGTCTTCAAATGTCGTCATACACACTGAAAAAAATGATCTACAAAACTAGTGACGTTTTGTTGTCGGGAAACTAAAAGTTACATTTAATCAAAAAAAAATGTAACGAACAAAAACTAGTTTTGTTACTGGTAGGTTTAGTTCGCAAGTCACTCTGTTTAGGTTATTGGTCGTAAACTTTTGTAGTCACTTGTAGTTCATTTTTTCAGTGCAAATACTTGAGATTTTGGTTTCAAATTCATCATTATCATCAAGTTATAGATATCCACTATTAGAAATAGGCCTTTCCCAACATGTACCATAAAACCCAGACCTCCACACATAGACTCCTTAGAACCTAACTCTCCTAAGACTTTTAGTACCTAATAGAGAGATCTAATAATCGTATACCTAAGCAATTATTTTACCTTCGCACTTAGTAATTTACATAAATCTATATGTTAAAGGTGGCGCATTGTCGCCGGAGCACTCGGTAATAACTTAATAAGCTGCGCGGACGCTCGCCCGGGCAATTACAAATTAGAAGACGGTCGCGCGCGTCGCTCCTACAGTGCAGATAATTCCGCGGATATACCACGGTTTCTTTGGTCTATTCTGCAACATTGCATTGTAAATTATAAACACATGCGAAAAATACCAGTGAAAGGGTTTTGAACTTGATCTTGTGATTCAATTAAAGAATCCTTCGCTTGCTTGGGATTCAAACTCGGCACTCGCATCAAAAACGAAATTTGCACTCTTGTGGCACTAATATTATTTCACGCACAATCTACTGAAATTACTACTAGGTTCCTGCTGTTTGTAAATCAGCCAGAAATTGTTTCTTTGAATGGGAACAAAGCCTCTTAGCACTGGATGAAAGGGGTTGATTATAATACTGGGTGGAGATTTCGAGATGACATATTTTCGAAACCTGTGTTGGGTTAGTCATGCTGAACAACTTTTACTATGGGACAACCACTGAATTCTCAAAAAAAAAATTGTTACTTTTCATACATTATGATCGAGCAAGGTTGACATTTACTATGGAAAGATAAAAAAAAAATTGAGAATTCACCATTGGTCCCATAGTAAAAGTTGTTCAGCATGACTAACCCAACATAGGTTTCGAAAATATGCCATCTCGAAGTCTCCACCTGTTATATCCTATAACAGAGGATGTGGAGGATGTCTCCATTTATCCATAAATTATTTTATCTACACCCATGCTATAAATCCTCTATTGAAGTTTTTAAAACAGTTAGCTTCTTGCCAACATTAAAACATCCAGTGTCATGGTAACCATTATATCATCCAAAACAGTGTATAATGTTCCATTAACCGACATTCGTGTTTTAATACCCCTTGTTGATAAATGCCCAATTAGCAAAATGGTGACAAAGAAGTATTTACCTACAATTACTACTAAGAAAACTTTGACGATTATATTTTACAACTTGAAAATGCGCTTGAAATTTACATAAGCAGTTTAAAGTATTAAAGCATTCTGTTGCAGAATCGACCTAGGTCCTAACCCTAGAACGTGCATGCTCCAAGAGAAATCCTTAATGGGTTTAATGTACCCCGAGGTGAGGCGAGTGCTAACTTAACAGCCAAGTTGTTTATCGATCACTTGACAACTTTACCTGTACATAGGCTTACCGCAGTGTTGTTTGAGCCTTTTTTTACCTAAGTTAGTATGTTTACAATATGGTCAGCTGCTTTATTAGACTGATTAATTTACTTTTAACGCATAATCATCACAAATAATAAATAAACAAGGAAAATTTTGCAAAAAAATATACAATGCGTCGCAAGGCTATGCCACATTGAGGAAAAGTACTTTGAATATATAAATAGCAAACAAGTTGTAAATATATTTGAAAATGAAATTAAGTCTTCATTGAGTAAAATTTCTTAACTTCAGTATTTATGGTAATTTTTCTCTGTGACGCATACCTATTCGTTTAGCGGGTTGAGTATTTTATAACAAGATATTTTTGTTATTTACTAGTTTGTTAGTTACTTTCACGGTAGTAGTGTTAATATTGATAGTAAATTAGTTGTAATACGAACAAGCTTGAATTTTTTTTATATTAATTTAAATAATTATCTTGCTTAATCATATCGGAAGCTTTCTCACCGATCATTATAGTAGGTGCATTAGTGTTACCACCAGTTATATTTGGCATTATACTGGCGTCGACGACACGTAGACCATCTACGCCGTATACACGAAGTCTATCGTCAACAACGGACCCCATCGCACAAGTACCCACATAATGGTAATGAGTATCCATCATGCATAGATTAAAGCACTCCCAGAAAGCATTGCTCCCGTTCTCAAAACCTCTACACCTCCTATTAGTTGGTACTATCATCTCAGCATCAACACTCTTGAAGTACGTAGAGTTTACTACTCTCATGAAATCTTTCACAATATCCACTTGTTTCTCCATGTCATTGCTATTTGTATAGTAACCAGGATAAACCAATGGTGGTTCTCTAGGATCTGTATTACGTAGCAAAATTTTTCCTCTTGATTTGCAGTACAGCTGACTCACTAGTGAAAATAAAATCTCTCTATTGTCAATTGCGTCGTAAATTTCCTTGCATATATCGTCCTGCAATTCAAAATATTCGGAGCAGAACAGGTAAACTGCTGTTGGATCACGGAAAATGAGGTTGAGTGTCTGATAGTCTGGGTAGTCTTGTGATCTGTCTAGCGCTGAATATCCGAAAAACATGGGGAAGGGTAAAAGATGTGGGTTGGCTGGTTCAGGTAAACTAGACATTCTTTCCATTTTATGAAGTATTATGGTTGACGTGTGATCTTGAAAATTTTGACCAACAGGAAGGTCCGACAATACTTCTATTCCCTTACTTAGCAGATGATTTTTTGGACCAATCCCTGATAACATGAGAAGTTTAGGGGAATTTATAGCTCCAGCTGAAACAATCACTTCTGTATTCGCTTTAAGTATTATCGTTTTATTATTTTCAAGAATTACTTTTACTCCAATTGCTTTTCTTTTTCTGTTAAATAAAATTTTGATAACAAGAGCATTCTTCAAAACATGCAGATTGCTGCGATGTTTGATTGGCCTTAGAAAAGCGTAAGCAGTACTCTGTCTTACTCCTTCAGCAATAGTGAGCATGGGTTGAGTGTAGCCCATGGGTTCACCGCTATTTGTATCTAAAACTATACTTTCCCCGACTTCCTCAAAAGATTTTAAGTATTTACGAATTGAATTATGAGCTTGTCTTGTGACTCCCAAGTATCCATCAGTTCCATGGAAAGATCTTTGCCAAGAGTCGAGTACGGTAGGATCTTCTAGTCTTTCACTTTTTTTGAAGTACGGCAATATGTTATCCCAGAGCCAAGCTCTACTGTCGGCCATTTCAGCCCAGATGTCGTAATCATGAGGGTTTCCACGTACGTAGGCCATGTAGTTGAGTCCACTAGTGCCTCCGAGCATCTTTCCTCGAGTCAAAGAAGTGATGCGGTCCTTTAGGCACTGAAAAGTATACTCATCGTCAACTGAAGTGTAGTTCCAATCCACGTGTGAATTTTTGAGGTAAGACACCAGTGAAGGATTCTAGAACAATTATTATTTTATTATGACATTGTTTTTTTTTATAATTTAAGCATGGATTTTTTAAACCCATGGTATTTAGTCCATTTCAACCCCACCAAGACTCAAGCCTGCGCGTTCACCGCTAAGAAAACCCCATGGTCTGTGGCTCCACAATTCCAGAACACCTCCTTGAACATCAGTCAAAGCATCGGGATCCTTGGCGTCGACATTTCTAGCGACGTTTTGTTCCGAAGTCACTTGGAAGACAAGGTTAAGCTTGCATCCAAAAAGCTCGGTGTACTCAACAGAGCGAGGCAGTACTTCACGTCGGGGCAAAGGCTACAACTTTATAAGTCACAAGTCCGGCCTCATATGGAGTACTGCTGTCACCTATGGGCGGGAGCACCTGGATACCAGCTTGGGCCTTTAGACTCGGTTCAGCGACGTGCCATCAGAACTGTTGACGATCCCGAGCTCACAAGCGGTTTAGAACCTCTCAGTCTGAGGAGAGACTTTGCCTCTTTATGTGTGTTCTACCGCTTGTACAACGGAGAGTGTTCTAAAGAATTGTTCGACTTGTTGCCCACGGCTACCTTCTACCATCGCAACTCCCGCCATCGACGGGGAGTCCATCCTCACACATTGAAACCAGAATTGTTTCGAACTGTGCGGGCCCAAAGGAGTTTTCTTCCGCGGACGCTCAGATTGTGGAATGAGCTCCCCGCCGTGGTTTTCCCAATGGAGTACAGCATGGGGTTCTTCAAAAAGGGCGTGAAGAGATTTCTTCAGGGTCGGCAACGCGCGAGTGATACCCCTGGTGTTGCAAGCGTCCATAGGCTACGGTAACTGCTTACCATCAGGCGGGCCGTATGCTTGTTTGCCACCTTAGTGGTATAAAAAAAAAAAAAAAAAAAAAAAACCCAAAAAGTAAACTTACTATAGATTCAATTGGTGGGTCTCCTCCAGCTTCTATCAACAGTACATTAACTCCAAGGTCTTCTGTAAGTCTATTTGCGACCACACAGCCTGCCGACCCTGCTCCAACTATTATGTAGTCGTATGTTTTGCCATCTGGTGATAAAATAAGTTCGGTAAGGTAAGTATTTGTTTAATCAGAGTTAGATTTGCACATTTCAATTTACAGTAAGAATATACATAAAAGAAGAATGGCGAATTGCATGTTACTTCGAACTGGGACCCATTTATGTTCATACTGGAAACTTATTAATAATTATAGAGCGGTATAACAGTAACTAAAAAGCAAATGGAAAGTAAGTTAGAAAGATATGAGAGGTACAAGATATAACATAAATTGGCAACTAACACTTTTAGCTGTTTGCATAATCCAATTCACTTGCAAAACTTTATCCATAGGTAAATCAAATGCATCTAAGTTGGTATACAGAATAGACGGTACAAACAGGTAAAGTCAGGTCGTCCATAATCCACTAAATCAAAAAAATTGCATGCCACGTTTGCCGTTGAATACAAACTATAGACTTGACATTTGACACTGGTGTTAAACTATCGTGAAAATATCAAGACTATCGATACTATCATGACCTTGATAGTATCAATTATATCAATAGCCCTATCTACTGTATTGGTAGTATCGATACCATTGAATCTCAATATTATCATCATCATCATCAGTTATTGTATTCCGGTAATACTATCTATATTTTGTATTTATTCATATTTACCATCAATACTCTCGATATTATTACGATAGTAGTAGTAAGATTATTATTATTATTTATTTATTTGTCACGTAACCAGCAAGCATCTCCAACTGCTAATTTGTTTTGACGAATCGGTAGAAGGTAAGTTGCTAAAAAGTGTAAGTCTTTAAAACTATGTAAACTATTATTGTAAATAATAATATCGCAATTTGTCACATAATCGATAGTGCCTACTATCGATAAGTATATAATAGACACGTTATCGATAGTTGTCATCTTTACTTGACAGTGACAGATTTTGTTTGACGGAACAGCATGCTCTTGTTGTTGTTGATGTCTTTATTTTTAATAAATTAAAATCATTTATTACTTTTGATTCCCAGCTTTTAACGACTCTATATTTTTTATATAAACATCTTGTAAACTTGTCATTATAATTTATATAAACGCGCACGTGAATGGTGCCTACCAATTTTTTTTATTTCGTGGGTCCAACCTCGCCATTCTTCTTTATACAATGTACTATGTTCACAATATTTTTAACTAGTAATAACTCACAAGTCAACTACGGATCATATGTCTACAAGAGCACGGCGCAATACTCAGCCTGACACTTTCTACATTCAGACATTTCCCAAAATTAGTTTTTATCTCTCGATTAAAATACCTCTTGGGAATAATCCACAGCAGCAACACGGCTACAAGTCAAGCTATACAATACTTTTATAAACAAGTCTCTCGTGGATTAAATTAGGCATAGCTTCGCGCGGCCAGCTTATAGCTTGGTTATAGCTTGACTCGTTATGTGTACGAGTATCCTTACAAATAGCTCGGAATAAGCTAGAGGCCTGAAAAATTCTATTTTGTCCGTCATTTGCATTATTAAAAAATATTTGTCAATTTTGTCAATCAAACAAAAAATACGAAGATATGGTCTGTTGAAGTTGTGCGTGACGTCACGCAATGGTACAGTTTTCACAAACAATTGACGTCACGCACGAGCCCCCACTCTCGAACTTTGACACGCTTATCTTTGTAATTTTGATAATGCAAAAAATACGTATCCAATATTTTTTGATAATCTAACTGACGTACTAATTAGAATTATAATTGTGTTACCCAGGCCGCATCAATTCACTCACCATGGACTACCGCTTGCTGTGGCCAGAAGTAGTAAGTCATCTGGATAGCGGCTATTACCAGAAAAGCATTCTGAGTTTGCTCATAAATTACTGAAAATATCCGGGGGTTCATTGTTTGTATCTGAAAATATACATTAATTATATGTTGTCACATTTTGGTAGGTTCATCATCATCATCATCATCAGCCTATAATGTCCCACTGTTGAGCACAGGCCTCCTTTCACAAATGAAGGTGAAAGGGAATATGCAATACTCCACCACGCGTGCCCACTGCGGATCGGTGGAGGTAGGCTAGTGGTCAACCTACTGTTGGAATTTTTCAAGCCGCCTAGGAGGCATCCAACTAGCTTAACGACTATCACAATTAAGTTTCAATAACCGGGACCAACGGCTTTACGTGCCTTCGGAAACACGGAAACGCTCGATTTGAAATACCACTAGGCGGTCACCCATCCAGGTACCGACCACGACAGGCGTAGCTTAACTTTGCCGATCGATAAAGAACGGCTAATCATGCTACATCACGAGCACTTCTGTTGCACGCGATTGTTCGTATCTGAAAATATACAGTCATTGGGCCTGATTCTGTTGTTCACAACTAAACTAATTTTAATCTCACTATGTCTCTTTCTAACAAACAACATAAGAAAAGGATGTAAGAAATTTAGTCCTGTCAAATTAGTCCAATGCTTGTTTTCAATATAAATTTTGTCGCCATCTATCGCGGTTACGCCTAAATACACGAAAAATAAGACGGCAAAGATTAATTTGACAACTTAAAATATATTCTATCCTTTTTCAATAATGTTCGTAAGAAAGAGATGAGATGTGACTAAAATTAGTTTAGTGCGATTTACAACAGAATCGGCACCATTATGTCTTGTCACATTTTGGTAGGTCACTACTTTTTAAATTATATACCTTGCTTTTATACAACAGTACCGCTCTTATAAAACAAGTTATATTTATGTAAGAGAAGAAAGTTATTTCCCTGCAAACAAATTTTTGTCCGTAGTTTTTGTTTAGAAAATTATGTGTTTATTGAAACTGTGATTTTCTTCTTCAAATCCACAAATTAACTCATTTAAATAAAACCATTTACAATGTAAAACGAAAATACTTTCTACTTTTAGGGAAAAAATATAGCACAATTTTCACCCGTGTTCGGTAAATACTAACGGTATAATAATTTCACATTTATTTGTGAAATTGCTATTTGCAGAATAAGAGGAAGTATGGGAAATAAAGACCGTTAATAAAACAAACAAAATCATTTTCACAAGTGTCATCTCTTTCAGCAAATGTTTGAGAAATATATCGTATATGACATATCTCACTCTAGAATTTTATCATTAAATATATCCAAATTGAACTTAGTATAACTCTACTTACTCTATGCGACTTATTATAATGAATAAATATATTTGAACAAAATGACAACGACTAGTCAATAAGTACTTTACTAAGTATATTTAAACAAGTGGTTTAATTCAACATAATGTTTTATTATATAGAATGACATTGAGAAGGTAAAAAAACAGTTGTTAATATTAAAATAACAGAATATTAATATGTTTTTCAATTTCTTGTTATGATACTATACTAGCTGCCCCCCGGTTTCATCAGTAACTTTAAAAAAAGTAGCCTATATACTTCTCCATACCATAGGTTATGTGCGTGCCAAATTTCATCGTGTTTAGTTGAGCCGTGAAAGCGTAACAACAAATAAACAAAAAAACTAACATTCGCATTTATAATATTGTATGGAGAAGGACATAGAATATTTATAGAGTGATATCATTAACAAGGTTACAGTATTATCCAACTGATATGGCGCGTCGTGAATCTTCGTTCGCACAGAAAAGAAAGCATGGCCCCGAAGATTAACGAAAGAATGCTTAAAATCAACCTTAGAGCACTACTATAAGGTTCATAATACACTGCAGCTGTTGATTCCGTCTCACTCGCAAGTCTCCCTCCGCACGGCGCGCGCTAACATGGCGGCAGCTGCCGACCAATAGCATTTCCCGCACTTTGAAAATGTATCTTCTGCACAGGTACATCGGTAAGCCATATCAGTTGGGTACTACTGTACCTTGTGCGAGGATAATGTTGCTCGCGTCCGTACGTTCTGCCTTAAACACCGTACACGTGTCCTCCGGGTGGTGCTAAATGAGCAACGCCCACGTCTGTACGACCCGAACAGATGGGGTTCGCAGCTGGAACTACGGGTCCGGCTGTTTGGATAAGGGTACGCGGGGTCAGGTAGGCCCTCCACCATTGCAAGCGCAAAGGTGGAACCTGACATTGGGTATGGACTCGCGTTGGTCTATGTGGTGGTTGCAGAGGAGTGGCATGTTGTCTGCTCGACTGTGTGTTGGTCGTGCGTCATTCCTCGCGCGCAACAAGTGTCTGAAGTTACCGGCCTAAGGCAAAGGGCCACCTGGTGGTCAGACGCGGGGTTCGTGAGTAACCCTCAAGCAAGTGAGCTCCTGTGAGTGAACTGCATCTCCGGCACTTTCCTGGATAGAAAGTAGAGGACTACCCGTTGGATTATTTTTCCGGCAACCCAGCTGCAGGCATTGGGTAGATGCGTGGATTCGTATTCGGGAGGTGAGCGTGCATGACAGCTCCGGGACCATTCTGGAGAAATGGGAGCCAGCTTCTCTGGCGTCCCTAGCGGGGATTGAATCCGCTAGCACCAACAAGGTGCGCTGGCGCCGGTGTTTGCGCTGCGTATTTATACGTTTGTGCTCATGCTAGCGCTGGCGTGCTGGGGTGCGTGTGGTGAGCGACTTTGACTGCTCCGGTACCATTCTGGACAAATGGTAGTGAGTGATCACGGTGCGACTCACATTTTCTCTTGAGTACCAGGGGCGAGTACTCTGGCGGCGTGACCTACCGCAGATGGTCCCAGACGCCTCGTAAGGGGTTGCCTGGTATAGTGTGCCGTCTTTTATGACCGAGAGGTTGGTGAAGGTGGCCACTATAGAAAATCTCAGTAGAAAAGAGGGGGTATGTACCTTGTGCGAAGCGTGAGCAGTTTCCATATAGATGCATTCACAGATATATCGTACACTAGTTGATTAACAATCTGACAAAATGTCGATATGGATTACTTGTCATTTGTTCTCGGTAAAAGTATCGATAAAAAACGAGAAATTGGCATTCATTATATGTATTTTAGTCGGTCAAACTATGTACGCGCACTTCGTTTCAAGACATTTGGACTGTACCAGTGCTCATGGACCTTTCTCTAGTACAGGGACTCTTTTTTTTTTATACCACTAAGGTGGCAAACAAGCATACGGCCCGCCTGATGGTAAGCAGTTACCGTAGCCTATGGACGCTTGCAACACCAGGGGTATCACTCGCGCGTTGCCGACCCTGAAGAAACCGCTTCACACCCTTTTTGTAGAACCCCATGCTGTAATCCATTGGGAAAACCATGACGGGGAGCTCATTCCACAGTTTGAGCGTCCGCGGAAGAAAATTCCTTTTAGCACGCACAATTCGAAACAATTCTGGTTTTAATGTGTGTGGATGGATTCCCCGTCGATGGCGAGAGTTGCGATGGTGAAAGGTAGCCGTGGGCATCAAGTCGAACAATTCCTTAGAACACTCTCCGTTGTACAAGCGGTAGAACACACATAAGGAGGCAAAGTCTCTCTTCAGACTGAGGGGCTCTAAACCGCTTGTAAGCTCGGGATCGTCAACAATTCTCATAGCACGTCGCTGAACCGAGTCTAAAGGCCCAAGCTGGTAACCAGGAGCTCCCGCCCATAGATGACAGCAGTACTCCATATGCGGCCGGACCTGCGACTTATAAAGTTGCAGCCTTTGCCCCGACGTGAAGTACTGCCTCGCTCTGTTGAGCACTCCAAGCTTTTTGGATGCCAGCTTAACCTTGTCCTCCAAATGACTTCGGAACATAACGTCGCTAGAGATGTCGACGCCAAGGATCCCGATGCTTTGACTGATGTTCAGGGAAGTGTTCTAGAATTGTGGAGCCAGAGACCATGGGGTTTTCTTAGCGGTGAAAGCGCAGGCTTGAGTCTTGGTGGGGTTGAAATGATGTCCAATCGGAGACACAAGTTAGTGTACTCTCGATTTCAGACACCAGCCGTTCGCGGCTTTCCTCCACCTCGGAACGTGGGATATTTGCACGGCCCGTGTAATGAGCGTCCCCTGTACTGTCGTCTGCATAGCAATGAATGCCGTCGATAGACAGCATATCATTGATATGCAGATGGAACAGTGGAACAGTGGAATTCTATTAATATTCTAACTCTATGGTTTTGACTGTTTGATTGTAGGGGTTAGGACATAAGACGATCCGATATCTATATAAGTGGCGTTACAGTACTTGGTCTTAAGATGTAGATATGAGTATATTCAAAGGGAAAATAGGAAAGTTATGAACATATTTGGGAAAGTTTTGTTTAGTGCAAATAATATTCTTAACCATTGTGTAAAAACTTGTAAAAAGATGTTTATAATAAGACAAACTTTTAAATATTTTAGTCATTGAAACTTAGTTTTTTTTTGGAATAAGTATAAAATACACTTTTTAACTAGATAGATAGATTAAAAATATAAATTCTATTACAGATTCTAAAAAAGAAATGGAGCTTTGCACTTCAACCCAGATTTACTAGAGATTAAATTTTTGAAACTAAACCACATATTCATAATCGCTTTTTAACTAAATGAGTGTAATAGTGTGCCCCGTCTCACTCTTTCGATCACCAAATGTCACCTGTCAGATAAAGATTTCGGAATTTTAGCTAATCAACGTTTGATAACTTTACTATGAATAAGGGGGTACGTGTATATAAATACTAATAGCTAACTAATTGAGACATTCCACTTGATTTTAGTATACGTAAGTAAATTTTCCAACTCATTCACAGCGGTTGTTAGAGGATATAAAACTTTGATCCGCTCGTACAGCTACAGACGAGCAATTTACTTGGAGCACACACCGCTATGTGTGGAACGACAGCCGTTAACTGTTAGGTTGGGTACATGACATTGTATTATTTTCTGGAACAACGAAGTAAGTCGCAATTAAAAAATAAAACTAAGTTTGGCAATAATTTGATGACATTCAGAAGATAGAGCCAATTTCTTTTTTTAAAGGTTTGTTTGAGGTTATTAATAAGTGGCCAAATAATAATTATAATCTTGTCCTAAATATTCACAATAATAACCTTTTTTATTTCTAAACGCCTTTATTTTTTTTGTTTGATACAAATCGCCAAACTACTAACGCAGTTGTAGGCGTGCACTCTATGTATAGGCCTGTGTATAGAAATACCACCTCACACATCATCTCACCATGGTTAGTGATGATGTGGCCGAAGGTGGTAAGCAGACGAAGTTATGCAGGTTCTCAAATGCAATTCCTGAAATAAACCCAAAGATGCTTGGCGACAGATTTTCAACTCCAGGGTCCCTCAGTCAGACATCCATATCATATCCATATCATCTCACCATGGTTAGTGATGATGTGGCCGAAGGTGGTAAGCAGACGAAGTTATGCAGGTTCTCAAATGCAATTGCTGAAATAAACCCAAAGATGCTTGGCGACAGATTTTCAACTCCAGGGTCCCTCAGTCAGACATCCATATCATATCCATATCATCTCACCATGGTTAGTGATGATGTGGCCGAAGGTGGTAAGCAGACGAAGTTATGCAGGTTCTCAAATGCAATTGCTGAAATAAACCCAAAGATGCTTGGTGACAGATTTTCAACTCGAGGGTCCCTCAGTCAGACATCTGGGTACATAATCCCTACCACATAAAATAAGCGAATTTATATCAGACTAACTTTCCGCCCCGCGGTTTTACCCGCGCCCCCTAATTTACCAACTTATGGATGTTATTTCCAAAATCCTTTCTAAGGATACAAAAGGAAACAATGTTTACCAACTTTTGAGCTGATCTATCTGCTCAAAAGTTGCACGCAGTAAAATCCTCCTCTTAAAACATAAATAATTACCTATCCTTTTTTGCCCCGCTAGGGGTGATTTTTGAGAAACCCAAAATATCATGATCCTTTATTTTCTGTTCAAAGTATCAAGTTCTTCCTTACATACTTTACCGTCCCCTAAACCCCTTCAAGGGGTAGTTTTAAAAAACTATTATCTACTGTTTTTATTATTTATTTAGGTTAGTAATTGTGCCAATTTTCAAGTTTAAGGAATAAAAATTTCCCAAGGAATAAAATTCAACATACCCATTTCATGTAATCCATGTAACCTCAGCATTAAACCGCATTTAATGGTTGATTGTATTAAGTCATCAGTTCGCGAGTGGGCCAATGGTTCCTTATAGCATTATAATTGTACGGTGTCAATATTTAAACGATCCCATCACAGGCTTTACGACCTTAGCCGTTACAAGCTTCACATAACGCGGAATGAATATCGCTTGCCAATAATCGAGTTGATAGTCGTTGAATAAATCGATTGCCTTTGTTCGCATTGACGATTATTTACCGATATTTATCCTCACAATTGTGCCTATTCTTCATTACTCTGAGTCGACGTTAGCAGTTTTTTTTAAATCATTTTACTGTTAAATTAACCAAACAATGTTAATGATAGTTAACATTAACAAAGGCGTGAATTAACTTGTGACAGTAGACCCTAAGACCTTGATGCAATCTCTGTGTCTAAGGAAACACCTTAGTGATCTTTAACTCATCGCGGTTAGATTACTGATTGTGCCAATTACGCTTACTTAAAGAGTTAAAACTTTGCTTATAGTATTTAAAACCAATCCCGCTGTTATTGCATAAACTACGATGTTTAAATGGTCTTCTCAGTTTAAGGCGCGGACTGACTACGATTTTGACAGCACTCGTTCTTCACTGGAATAGGGTTGAAAATGGTAAATCATAAATGTGTCGACTCTGTGAAATGGTCTGTTTTTTACGGGGTTTCTTTAGATTATACAGAATATACACATTAAATTGAATAAGTGTCCGGTTAACATTCTAAAATAATTCTGTATCTTATATATTCTTGAAAATAACATTGTTGTCATCGCTAAAAATACGGAGAATTTCGACGCGAAAGATTTTTTTTAGACGTAACTTACGAATTTTGTACGATTTTTTTAACTGCAATTTAAACATTTTACATGTTCTGGAATGCGCAGAATTAGTAAAATTGACGCCGCGCTGTTTTGTAGAGCAATAATGATGGTCTATGGCGCGCCTATCTTTAAAACGTCATTGGTTATTATAATTTTGACTTATATAATTACACACAATTAATTATCCCATTCAAATATACTACTACGCTCTTTTCTTTCTTATTATCTATAGCATACTATTTGCAACTCTATCTGAATAAAATAAAGCAGATTTTTCACAGAGAGACACAGAAATACAGAGAGTTACATTTGTTTCAAGTATGCTTGAGCATCTCTGTATTTTTACGGTAGCAGATCGAATTTATGAAAATAAGACGAAATATGCAACGTTACTTTGCAAGTTCCCGACAAAATGTCTGAGTTTCTTGCTGTCTCGTCAATTTGTAATTTTCATAGTCAGGGCCTAATTTGAATATATGTGTTGAAGTGAAGGCTTCTAGAAAGCAACGCCAACTGTGCTTGTTGACGGATACATAATACACGTCCGTCGTGTTGTTTAATCTCTATTAGCAAAATTAAAAGTATACATTTTCTAACATGACCGTACACTTTCCTCAGCATTTTAATTTGTTGTATAAATTGTTTAATTTAGGTGTGTTTTATGTTAAAAGGGTTTGTTTTAATAATGGCCTTGTAAACCGGACGCAACTATGAATAATTGCCTAATTGATGTAAAAGCGTTCATTCATTACGCGAGACCATATTATAGTGACACCACGTTAACTATGAACCGTCTACTTACACAGATTATGTTAGATAATTATAAAGTACTGAGTAACATCTCCAAATAGTCAATAATTAATTCTGTTTATGGTTTTTAAGAGAGGTAGAGCGTAGCGTTTATTAGCTCAAAGAGCAACACGACTGGGGAAGTACCTCCACCTTACAGAATAACGCAACCAAATAACTTTATGCTGTGTAAAGTTGTGTTCCTGCGCGTGACCAAGGTCGCCAGAGCTCATAGGGGAGGAGGGAAAGGTCAGTATTACGTGAGCGATGCTTCGTGTGTTGCAAGCGCCCATATGGCTACGGTAACCGCTTACCTTCAGGCGGGCCGTATGCTTGTTTACCGACTTAGTCGTATATAAAAAAAAGAAAAAACATAATTTAGAGAATTACTTCCGGAAGGTTTATGTGTATAATGTCGGGCCAGTTGGCGTGGTTGGTTAAGATTCCACCTACCCACCAAGCCGCAAGTCGTATTGTTTAATTTCCATCCAGGACGTGCATTTGTGTGCATGAAGATGTCTGCATGTCCTGAGTTTGGGTGTAATGTAGTAGGTACCTATATCAGTTATCTGGTTTCCATAGCACAAGCTCTGCTTAGTTTGGGATCAGATGACCGTGTGTGAGGAATGTCCCAGGATATTGTATTTATTAGTAATCCAAACATATTTGGATTTATAGGTATTACTAATGACCCAACTTTTCCCGCATTCAATATCCTGGGACATTCCTCACACACGGGCATCTGATCCCAAACTAAGCATAAATGCCCTACTAAGGCCTAAATTGAAAAAATGGCTTTGACTTTAACACCTAATTAGATCTCGTAAGTACCTATTCTTCTGCTTTGTTTTTATCAAAAATGACATCGAACAGAGTTTTTGTTTAAGCGATATGTACGTATTTTTTTAATCATTGTCTTTTTAAATATAAGGACACATTTTGTGTCAAGTCCTCATTGTAAGTAGTGAGCGGCGGGTCACTCCGGTCGGCGCGGCGCGGCGGCGCGGGCGTCGCGTCACGGTGTCTCCCGCCTACTAATTACCGTGACCGCACTAGCTAATATTTGACATCAATTCAATACCACACAGATTTTTTAATTATTATTCCCTTGGAATGTCACATGCCGACAGTTTTGTTGACGTTAAGGAGGTGCTTACTCTACTGAGTATATTGCCTCTTAAGATCATGAATACTTTTCGTCGGGTTATTTAAAGAGAATTAGTTTTAGGGATTGATAATTTTTAATAGGGGATTTAATTGATATAATTATTAACGAGACGCAGGTATTGATCTTAAGTTTTTTCGTAAAGAAAACATACTAACTTAATATTATAAATGCGAAAGTAAGTTTGTTGGATTGTTTGTTACGCCTTCGCGCCTCAACCACTCAACGCATCATCATGAAATTTGGCATGCATATAGCCTATGGTATGGAGAAGGACAAAGGTTACTTTTTATCCCGGGAACGCGGGTGAAGCCGTGGTGACAGCTAGTTATACTATAACCTACTGCAAGCGTATTTCAATCAAAATCAAAATCAAAAAGTCATTTAAGTATTCAGTTTAGGCCCTTGTAAGGCACTTATGAACGTTACATTGGTACATACAGTTTAATTTACCACCGGTTCGGAATACACTTAAACTGAGAAGACTCCATCTAGAACTCTACTATCTTAAGGTTGAGTTTACATCTTGTAGTTGCGGAAACTTTATCTATTGGTCCTTTGAGGATCGGACGTGATAATTCAATTTGGAATGACAATCCCATACAAAGATAGGTTGTTTCGTAGCGATATCCATCTTGTCTAGAGCCCCAGATTATATAATTCAACCATAAGGTTATGTAAAGTAAGCTTTCTGAATTCTATATTGCATGCTACCGTAATATTTTATCACACTGGCCGAAAAGAGTGAAAACGTTCACAGTTCGTGTATATAGTTTGTTAATTTCTTCTGAATTCGAGTCGAATTAGAAGCGTGGGATATTTTTATAATCTTTATGTCACCCCGGATGACATAGGGTACCTAAACTGTAACCCCCTTATTCATAATCGCTTTTTAACTAAATCAGTGTAATAGTGTGCCCCGTCTCACTCTTTCGATCACCAAATGTCACCTGTCAGATAAAGATTTCGGAATTTTAGCTAATCAACGTCTATTAACTTTATTATGAATAAGGGGTTAGTATATAAAAATATGGTCACTATTACCTATGTAATTTTTTATTTACAATAAATATTACAGTCGTCGACTATTTAAATTTTGTATTAATTCAAAGCTAAATAATTAATTACTGAAACATGTTTTTATGTCAATAGTTTTCATTAGCACTTCCTCACCACAAATAATATAGATTATCCCAACTTTCTAGCCACTAATAATAATCTGTGACTTTCAACAGATGTAGACGGCCTCAAACGTACCTCGTGTGTACTTAAACCACAGATTAAATAATCAACAAATATCTCCGGGGTATTATCTACTTAAATGATCGAAGGTAAACATTGGCGACGTAGGCTTCGTCTGACTACGACTAATTTCGGAGGCGCGTAGTCGGCGCTTCACAGGGGCACGTTTTGTTTGTTTGTTTGTCGTCGGCGCCCGCGCACTTGACTGCTTGTACTCAGGATAGAGTACTAAGCAGGTTTGCGCTTAAAGAGAAATTATAAATATCTTATCTGACTTTGCGTCATGGGTACTTTGTAGTACCCTGGTAGTATACCCGCCTGGCTGACAATTACCTTCACTGCACAAAACGCCAGTATAAAGTGTTTTGTGAAGTCAGCGAAATATTTTCTATAGAACACGTCATGCGATTTCGCTCACTTCAAAACAGTGTCAGATAAGAGTTATTTTATACTTTTTAGTGTACATTGAAGGCGGTTTATTTTTTTTGATAAAAAGTTAATTTATTCATGATAATGTGCATTTATACAGGTTGGAAATTTTAGTTGGTTGAAGCCACGCGAATGTGGTCTTAAGAGACTATCCCTTTGAGTTGTTGGATATCGGCATTTAAAGAATGTGAAAAAAAAACCTAACAAAATGTATAAGAAAAGTTTTTCGATTTGTGACGTTTCTAGTACCCTAACCTAACTTGGCTCCATAGATTTTTAGGGTCGGCAACGCGCAAGTGATACCCCTGGCGTTCCAAGCGCCCATAGGCTACGGTAACTGCTTACCATCAAGCGGGCCGTATGCTTGTTTGCCTCCTTAGTGCATATAAAAAAATAGAGCATTTTGATCCTTGTTGGTGACAGGATCGATTAAGCTATAGTATATTTCAAATAACATGAGTTCGGTGACACATGGTATTTTATTAAATTTCTCAATGGTTAATGTTCATTTCGATATAATAAAGGAATACTATGATAGAGCTAGGTTTCACGAAATATTGTGAATATTATTTCAGAGTAATCAAATGTAATTTCACTAGATATTGGTAAAAAACCCTTGACCTTGACGACTCATCCTATGTGAAATAGAGTATAATAATATTTTTTATAGCAATAACTTAAAAAGTAAGGCATGATCTCCTAAGACCATATTCGTGGAATTAACCCTTAAGATAGCAGCCGTCACTGAACCGTCTAAAATTTCCACCTTGTATCGTTTACCTAGTGAAATGACTTCTAATATTACAATCAATACACCAATAAACTAACGTACATCATTAAAAACACCAACAGAAATCAAAATAATGACCCGTGCCAGTCTTTCCATTCGAAGTCCACCACCTGCCTCCGCACAATGCTCGCTAATTCGTCTTATATTGCTCTTGCACAATATTTCACACAGTTTTCTATGAACGTTTGTCATTGAACAATAAGACCACCTTGAAAATACACCAAAATACAAGCTTTTGTGGTCACATTGCTTCAATGGAGAGTGCCACTTTAAAGAAATAAATATCCTTGGTGGTAATAAAACTTTTGCAGCTATTTGCCGTTAGATTGTGTATCATCTGTCTATTATATTAATTCTTTATACACGGTCATTGGATCGGGTTTACCAAAAATTGAAAATAATTATCTTTTCTATTTCTGATAAAGGAAATTATTAGTTAACCTAATACACTTAACTAAACTGACACAAAACTTCAAATAATACGAACACATGATAGTTCAGTGATATAATTTTGTAAAGGACTGATTTTTCAATAGCTAAATGAACTTTGGATAACCTATTCTGCGACAGAAAGCGCTATCTGGCCATTGTAAAATCAGCCCTAAGTAGTTATTGTTTAAACTTATATTAGAAATTTGAAAAAATATTTTTTAAATCAGTCTTTATCTCATAATAGAAGTAAAAACGCCAAACCACTTCAGAACGACTTCGATGCATAAAATTAGGGAACAAATCGTTTGTCGCCGGTAACAATGCATTGGACACTTTCGATAGTTTTCAAATTATCGTTGAATGGAGACGAGGGGGCGTGATACAATGACATTCTGTCATATTTCATTGGGAGCCGTGACGCTGGCGCCACGTGGTGGTCCGTTAGGCCTATGTGTACCATAGGCCTTTGGGTTTGACCGCTACATAGTATTACGGTAAATTTACAGATAAAATAAATAAAAGAGTCAGTTCTAGGTTTTCATACATACATTTTGACCACATTGCTTAAAATGGTTCAATTTAAGTGCTACATAGTATAAATTAGAATGTAATGTATAATGATATTTGTATATTGAGAAAACCATCAAATTACTTTTGAATAGAGTTTAAGTTAAGACTCAAATCTATTTTGTACAACTCACTGTTACATTATTATAAAAATCTTACAGCATCTGCAATTTTCATGTATACTACACGTAGTTGAAGTGGCCAAATGTCCCAAATGGTTCACGTTTGTGAGACAGTGCGGCGATTCCGCTGAGAATGAACCGTGGAATGCACACAATGGACGAATTTGTTTCTAATGAATAACCCAACACGCCCCGAGGAGCTTTTTATTGAAAAACTACTTTCAATGTGGTCGAGGATACAAGTCAAGGACTATCTCTAAAGTGTGATAAATTTGAGAATTGATTATTTCATGAAGTATCTAAAAACAGGCTTGGTGACTTAGTGCTTAAATTAGAAGAAATATGAAATTTAAAAGAACTCCCTGCGGAAAGTTGGAAAGCACTGAGTAGGATGACGAAGATGATATGGATAAGTATATACTCTTGAATTTCTTCACAAAAAGGTCTAAATGAAAATAGAAAATTAAATAACAGTTCTTCTTCTGTTTCGGAGAAAGAATTTATTTTGGACAAGTGTGCTACATCTTTGGCCTTGCTAGTCGAATGTCAAATTAACGCGAGTGCAACCGCGAAGCATAAGAATAACTTTAAGAATAATTGAACTGTTTTACAAAAAACTTAAACCGACTTTAAAGTATACTAAGAAGTAATCAAATCCTGATCGAATGGGACCAAACGGGAAGTGTACCCTTCCAAATAAAAAAAGAATTTTCCAAATCGGTTAATCAATGACGGAGTTATGAGGTAACAAACATTAAATAAAATACAACCGAATTGAGAACCTCCTCCTATTTTTGAAGTCGGTTAAAAAGCATACGCGTCGAACATAGAACCTCCTACTTTTTTATGTCAGTTAAATATGTTAAAGTATAAGTATAATACCATTGAATCACGTGAATGAGTAAGTAAACAAACAACGTACTCGTATACCAGAGAGAGATGGACAAAAGACTTTGCGAATAGAAATACTGTCATAACGAGCATATGCCTTTGAAACGAAAGTTTTGTACAGAAATAACGTAGAAAAGGAGATTTTAATGATATCTTTACTTCATGTTGTACAGAGTTTTGTCCCATTATATTTTCTAAGAATAACTAGAAGCTCTGTTAGTTATTGTTGGGAATTGTTATGGAAGTTTATTTTATGTGATGCTATCATTTTTGCCGGTGCCTTGTGCTTGTAGCTTTTGTAACTAAGGTAGCCACTGCCTTGATAGTATACTATTATTAGAATACCTATGAAAAGTCTATCTTGAACCACTTTTTTTAAACTACTAAATTAATATTTTTAATATTTAATAATATTTATTCATAACAAAAGAAGTGTACAAAAGTGCAGCTAATATGACATATGTAGATATAAAACAATAAAAAGGATTCCAGCTAGTAATTATAGTTGCTCGGTTGAGCACCTAATGCCTATACTAGGTAAGCCTGTGACATAGGCATTAGGCCTCTCCCCTCCGCCAGGTGAGTACAAAATGTGCTGGGTTTTTAAAAATATAACATTTAGTAAATAAATGTTGTTTACAATTTACAATTTAGTTACACTGTAATACATAGTTTAAAATAACATTGTAATTTTTGGAAATAATATAATAACAGATTTTAGATAAATGTGTATGTGCGTGTGTGTGTTTGAGAGGGTGTGTATATGTGTGTGTGTGTGGGTGTGTGTGTGGGTGTGTGTGTGTGTGTGTGTGCGTGTATATGGGGTGATAATTCAATTTTATGTTAAAACTTCTAGTAGGCTTTCAGTAGCTTTATAATTTTGTGTAAGTAGCCAATCACGAATAGTCCATTTACAGCGGGTCCGGGGTAACGGGTAAAAGTTGAGTATTTCATTTAATTTGTTATAAAGGAAAGGCGCTAGAAAACAGTAATATCGCTGTGCAAATCGGGTGCGCAATTTAGGTGTTCTACATACTTTGTCATTTCTTCTTGTTGTGTTATAGAAGTCAGGATCGAATATTATATTAGAGTGCTGTAGGATAATGATTCTATGAATATATAGTTGCCGTACCGTCATGATTTTACATTCTTGATATAAGTCGTATGTAGGATAAGAAAAGGGCTTACGAGTCATAACTTTCAAAACTGACCTTTGCGCTCTTTCCAGTATGATAAGATTTGTTTTGCAAGTTCCTCCCCACGTGGAGATACAGTAGCAAAGTATCGATTGACAAAGAGCGAAATAAATTGTCTTTAGCAGTTTAGGATTTGCAACTGATCGAAGGTTTTTAAATGTCCAAATCAACTTTCGCGCTCTGCTAGTGAGTAGAGTTAAATGTGGTATCCATGACAACTGTTCATCGAGCTCCACTCCCAAATACCTAACCTGTGTACATCTTTCTATATCTAGACAGCAGCAGTCTCTAGCGCTTGTAGAAGTGGGATTAAATTGGCAGGAATGAGCTTTAATTGCAAAATCTAGACTGGGAAGGAGAGATTTTTTAATCGAAAATGGAAGAAATTTTGATTTGGCGATGTTAAGGGTTAGAAGGTTTTTATTAAGCCATTTAACTATTTTATTAAGTTCTATCTCAGCACAGGTGCGCACCTCGTCCCAAGTCTCTCCCTGAAAAACTAAAGCGGTGTCATCAGCAAAAGTGAAAATTTTACCATTAAGTGGGGTGTAGAGGCAGAGCTCGTTTATGTAGATTAGGAAAAGACTCGGCCCGAGGACACTACCCTGAGGTGTTCCGTATGAGATATTAGTATCAGCACTAACGTGAGAATCAATCTTGACATATTGGCATCTATTAGTTAGATAGTCCTTAAATAGTTTCAGAGGAGTTCCCCGTATGCCCAAATTCTCCATTTTCTTCAAAAGAATAGGTATAGAGACAGTGTCAAAAGCCTTTGCCATATCCAGGAAAATGCCAACACATTTTCGCTTTGTGTCCAAGCTAGTGACAATAAAGTCAGTTAAGCTATTAACTGCTTTCTCCGTAGACTTACCAGCGCGAAAGCCGAACTGCGAATCAGATAGTAGGTGTTCATTTTCCAAGTAATTAATTAGTCTGGTGTTTATAAGTTTCTCGAGTATTTTAGAAATGGCGGGTAGTACTGAAATTGGCCTGTAGTTGTTGACACTGTTTCTAGGACCTTGTTTATGGATAGGGTGAATCAAGGACCGTTTAAGTACCGTTGGGAAAACACCCGTTTCGAAACAAGTATTAAAAATATGCGTCAATAGTGGAACCAATATGTTGGAGCATAGTTTTAGATATAGAGTAGGAATACCATCTGAACCAGTAGCCGAATCATTTTTTAAATTAAATAATGTTGTATAAACTTCATCTTCGTCAGTGTCAAGTAAAACAAAGGAATTGAGATGACTTTGGATGGGTATATCATTGTGAGTGGAGGTCAATATTGGACCTGGAATTTTTTCCGCTAGTGTCTGACCAACGGTGGCGAAAAAACTATTTACACGATTGACAGCAGTTATTGGGTCCTCTTTATCATAGCTTAAAAGTTCAATTGCCGGGTTTTTGCTTTTAGCTGAATTGGTGATATTTTTTATGATTTTCCATGTTTCTGCAGCATTTTTACAGTTTTGGAGTAGCAATCTATAATGTTCTGTTTTGAGTTTTTTGAGGAGATTATTACAGAAGTTTCTGTACCTGCGGTAAGTCGTTACGGCTATATCATTTAATGGTGACTTGTTTGCTTTCCGATGTAGCTTGTCTCTATGCCGGATACATTTAAGTAAACCAGGAGTCATCCAAGGTTTTAAGGTACGTAGGCGTCTAGGTAGTGTGACAATTCTAGTGTTGTTATCAATTGTTTCCTTTACTGATTTAACAAGAAAGTTTGTAGCTGAGTTTGGATCTGACATGTAGTAAATTTCAGATAGGTCCAATGCGCTTAGGTCTTGTGCAGCTTTAGTGTAGTCAGTCTTAGTCATCTTCATCAAAGGCTTGTAATTACATTGGTTAGCGGACATTTTTAGAAAGACTGGGTAGTGGTCTGTGATGGATGTGTGTAATACAAAAGTTTGGCACAGGGATCGCGACTTTAAGAGCACGTGATCAAGACATGCATGTCCCCTAGTAGGTAATGTATGTGCTGGCAGCAATCCGTGTTCCGCAGCCAGATTCAAGTAGTTTCCACAGTTACCATCATTATTGCTAAGTGTAATATTAATGTTAATGTCTCCAATAATTGCTATGGTGCCATAAGTATTTAATTGCTGTAAGACAATGTCTAATGATGAAAGAAAATTATCCACATTTCGAAATGATGGCGATCTGTAGATAGCTAGGAATGCAACATTATTTTTGATACGTAGAAGAAGACAATTAGCATCGTTAAACTGCGGTTCTTCTACAGAACAGTTCAGTCCATTTAAGGTGTAGACCACAACTCCATCATTTTGGTTTCTACAGTTCCTAGTGTAAGCTGTATTATAAGAATTAAGCTGCGGTACTGGTTTCTGAATGTCCAACCAGCATTCAGTTAGAATTAATATATCGCAAGTAGTAGTGAGCCTCGATAAAAGGATTTCCAATAAATTTATATTCTTGTAGATGCTACGTATGTTAACAGTTAAAACCTGAATGTTGTCACCACATTGACTAATTCTATGACCTAGCTCGTCTGGATTAATACATTCCGATTGGGATACAGAACTCGAATCAATATCGTTATATACCTCGTTAATGTTAGCCATTTATAAAAGTTACAATAACAAAAAACAGTAAGATTGCAATAAGTAGGTAAATAAAAATACTGCAGGTAGAAAAGTCTATCAATGGGATCAAAACAAGTGCGTCACCGCAAAGGAACTCGTTGATCTTTATGGGAATTATGCGATAATATGTTAGTGTGATTTCAACTGTCCGGCAATTCAGTACGTAAATTAAGTAATGATTGGTATTGTGAGTATTATAAGTGTTCATTGTGAGTGTATGTTTGTGGAATATGTAATATGTGATGGAAAAACATTTAAAGTTTAGGTAAGCAGTATACATAGTTATTAAGAACGAATATAAACCTAGTCATTCTGCCTCCGTATTCATCTTTATTTCCTCCAAGCGGGATTCATTTTTAATAAGGATAAACGGCGACCCGTCTTTTTTGCGCAGATATACCTTGCCATTAGTGGTCCAGCAGTACACAAATCCTTCTTTTTTGGCGAACTCTCGTGTTAGATAAAACAATCTCTTCATTTTAGGGGACAATTGTTCTGACACAAATATGGGTGTGGAATTGCCTTGAAGTCCGAGAAGGTTTGCGTTAAGGTTGCCGGGACGTTCGTTTTTGTACTTTTTGGTGGCATTTATCACAGAAGATTTATTTAAGGTATTCTGGAATTCAATAATCACCGAGGAAGTTTTATTTTCCTTCTTGCTGGGTGCTCTAAAAACATCTCGAACATCATTCTTGTTAATTTGCAGCCTGAAATGAGTGCCAAGATGATGTATCATGTTAAATAGGCCTTCCTTGGTTTCGTTATGAATTTTCGGAACGTTTCTGATTTCAACGCTAGTCTTCAAGGAATTCTGTTCTAAAAATTCAATTTTTTCCTCAAGCAAAGATAGATTTTCCACCAATTTCTTACGCTCCGTCTCCAGATTATCAATTTTCGACTCAACTGTAGTTATATGGTCTGACATTTTATTCATCGATTTCTCTATCTCTTCATTGGTATTTTTAATAGAATTGTTTAGATTTTTAACCTCAAGTATATGATCTTCGAGGGAGTCTAATCTTTTGTTTTGGGCGATCATCAGTTTGTTGATCATATCTTGGAGCTTGCAAAATTCATTCGGGCTGCCTTCACTAGATAAACGACGACGTTTCGGGAAATTCGATCGTAATGTGATGTCTGGACTCTGTTCATCAATTATTGAGTTTGACTGGGATGTGTTATGGTCAATTGGTATAGGCTGAGTTGACTTGGAGGGAGTACGTTGCAGCTTTCCGCCAAGCATTGTAGAATCAATTCAAAAAAAGGAAGATTAGGCCTAAATTACTGCGCTCAGTCCGTCGGCTTGTAGTAGGTTGCGTATGTAGTTATTGATATATCTGTTGACCACTGGTTAGGTAGGCCACGCCCACGGTCGTGTAGACGAATTATTTAGCGGGTGGGGGTTGCGTAGACGCAATCAGGGGCGAGTAAAGTAATATCACTTTACGGAGGTAACAGTAAGCATATATTTATCTCACTTACTCCGGAAGTTGGTGGTGGCAACAGCTACTTTCAGTTTATGTTCGCCTAGTACACTGCCCAATTTTTTGAGGTGGATTTTTAACAGAATTTATTTAAAATATTATTAAAATGAGAAACAAACACGTCCAAACGGCACAAAGGCGAAGGGGGAATTTCCCGTTAGTAAACGATAAACCTTTGTACGGGATTGACATAAGAGATTGTTAAAAATCACGTGATTTTTCGAATTTGAAATGTCAAAATTCAATTCAAAATTCAAAATCATTTTTTCAAATAGACCTTCGCAGGCACTTATGAAAAGTCTGACTCTAATACTCTAATACCGGTTCGGAAGGTTGCATTTGCTGAGAAGAGCCGGCAATAAACTCAGCAATTACTCTTTTCAAAACAAGCTTAGATTCATTACATAATATTTACATTCTAATCGCACTGACAACAATTGCGTGCCCCGGCGCGGCGGCAAACTTACAAAGTAGACTGAATCTTTATTTAATAAGTAAATAAATTAATGGCAAACTTAAGCAGACCAACCCCCACAAGCAGCACCTGTTCAATCCCATACAAAGGTTGATCGTTTACTAACGATGACGATTGTCGACAACGATTCTTGTTTAGGGGGGCAGGGGTATCACTCGCGCGTTGCTGATACTGCAAAACACTTCACACCCTTTTTGATGAACCTCATGCTGTTATCTCCAAGGAAGACCATCCTTGATTTGATCATGAAGATATTACGTCACCTTAATCTAGAAATTTACTCTAAACAGCTGAAAGTCTCTCCAGCCAGAACAAAGTGTTATGCTGAATTTATAGTGGGCATCAAGATTAATAATAATTAATAATTGCGGAATCAGATTATGGAAGTTCTTTACATTATGTATAACATAACCTAACTTCTGCAAACAAAACTCCAAACGACATTTAAATTCGCATATTTAGTCCACACCAAAATGGCGGATTGAAGAAGCCATTTTACGTTCGAAATTTTAATTGGAAACTACAAAGGGCTTTTTTTCTCAGAATATTGTTAAGATATTCTGTCGGTGTGCAAAAAGGTTTTATCCATGGTCGATTAAAATTCCCCGTGGCCATTGAACAAATAGGTTTGTTTTTATCGGACCACGCCTGCGCCTGCGCCTGAGTGACGTGACATGGACACCTTTTGCTACCTTGAAAACAATATGGCGGACTTTATTGATAAACACGGTCATTTGTTGGACTCTTAAGGATATTTAAAGGAATGTTTTAAATAAGTAATTGTGAATTAAAAACTATTATAATCTGAAAAGATTCTGGATTATTAATTGGCTCATTATATAGAATAGAGATATCTATAGAAAAATCAGATTAGCTGTAACAATTTAAGGAGTTTTGTATGATCTTAAATATACTAAAAACTATGAAAACACTATTAATTGTCACTGAGATGTAGAAGTTGTTCTTACTCAGATGTAAGAACAAGTTCATAAAAATTTTGTCACCTTCCGTCTTATTTGTACATTAAAATATGTAGTACTAATATTAGTATCAAAGTATCAATAACACATTCCACAAACTAACGGTGCACACCTGCGGACGATTAACACAAATGTCAAAATAAAATCTTAACCTAAAATATTTCCTTCCAAGTTAAATTAACCAAAATACAACGTTTACCGACATTCATCTGCCATTTAAACCTAATATAACCACCCTTATAACATAAAGCAGAAAGTTCAATTTTAAATGAGTAATAATTTAACGATAGAAAATAAAAAGCTAGTCTGAATAAGTGACTTAATTACTAGTGAAGTACAAACACTCAGCTTGTCGAGTGTCATTAATATCGATATAAACGCATAGATTATAAGTAGATCGAATACTCGATTATCGAGCTAATGGAATAATTATGGTGATTCTGATGTAACAGGGTCCTCTTATCAATTTTTACCTGATTATGTAATGATGGGAATTAAAATCACATTTTAATTAACTTTGATTGGGTCTGCCTTTGGTGTAACGTGGAATTGATTACTTTCTATAAGAGGGTTAATCAAAACGGGTTTTACAGGTTGTAAACTTATCATAATTACGTACTTTAAACCACTTATAATTTTTTTAAGGTCTTATATTCACCATGTGCCTCATAAAAAAGGTACGCTATGGAATGCTTAAAATAAGTAGGTAGTCTAAACTGTTGCTTGCAGTAATAGGTACTTACTGCATTACTTGAATTTTACTTTTCTTTGTACCTACCAAACTTTTTTTCACGAAACAACTCTTAAATTAAAATCAGGTAGCTTTTTTGTTTTGATGGAAATGTAGTAGATGTTGATTTGATGGAAATGTAAAAAAAAACGCTTTAAATTAAGAACTTTTTTAAGTTGCTCAAAATATTCAATTCCAACAAAAGTGTCGATAATTTCGCATCCCTAAAACTAAATTATCATAACCAAACCAACCCATAGACAATTTGTAACATCCATAAAGAGTCTCACGTTACACCATGCGTTCATAAATCATATTAATTTTTTTGGCGGGAAAAAAACCACCGGCAAAATGTCTGCTAATTGACATGTTCCTGTGTATATTAGTCTCATTATACGTTCATCATCAACGAATCATAGATAATAAAGTTAGATACGCTCTTGTTAGAGAATGGAGCTCGGGAAAACGGCATCGGGAATCCGAAATATTTTATGCGGGTAGGTATAAGGTACAAGTTGTAGGTAAGTAGCACAATGGTGCTGATTTTATTGTTAACAGACTAAACTAATTCAGTCTTACTATATCTCTTTCTATATAAATGTAGTCCTGTAAAATTTGTCCAAAAAATACTTGTTATAAACGAGAATTTAGCCATCAAAATTGGTCACGAATTCACGATTTTTATCCGTAAATTAAAATGGCATAGACTAATCTAACAACTGTACATATTTTCTATCCTTTTTAATAATATTTGAAAGAAAGAGATGTAATGTGATTGCAATTATTTAAGTGTGATTTGCAACAGAATCAGTACCAATATCTTTTTGCTTCGAAGTTTTTGTTTGATTTTGGAGCACTAATTTATAAATACCGAAAGAATTGAGTAAAAAGTAGAGCTACAAAACAATCCTTCTTTTTTCCACACCCACTGCTCAGGTTTGTCATATCTATAGCACATTGTTATTCTATGTAAAGATCATCGCTTACGCACCGCACAGTAGCACAAAGTCTGTGATTTATACATCCATTTTAATTTATTCGTGGGTTTTAAAATGGCTACGGAATGATTTGGTTGATATTTTTATGAGGCACGTCATATTTTATGTTATAAATAGCATGTATCTGTTATGATTTAAGGGTGTGATTGGACTTAAAGATATGTGTAACTCGAAGAAAGAGTTGTGATCGATTAATATTGCGTTTGAATTTACACTTTATAACTTAGTCCTTAGCGATCTAATTTCTTCCATAAAAGATTTAGTAAACGCAAACCCGATAATCATTTACTAACGTCTATTCCCTACTCAAGGTAGAGTTATAACTTCAACGAAGAGTCAATTTTTTTTTGTATAACATATATCGTGTCTTTCCTTTGTTTTTATTGTGATTACGTTGTTCGTGACGTCACCTTTGGCAGCGACTGAAAATCGGTACTGTAGCCCGGTGCCTATACTGGGCTTACAGATTACAACTGAGTCGCTGTCTATTTCTGATGTCACACAAAACAAGTATTATGTTCTTTTTCTCATATTTTTTCTCTCTGTCTGTTCTGTTTTATGTTTATATAATTGTGTTGCATGCTTTTGCAGAATAATTGTATTTTCTTTTTTTCTAATTTCGAAGACGTTAAATCCCTCTCCAATTAATTTCTGCAGTTATTTCCTTATCAATGATTGTTGTGTAGTTAGAATTTCATTTTGATGGTGGAAAAAAAAATGTAACTTTCTAATTTTGAAATGTTCTCCTCATCGTCATTAAAATATTTGTTAATTTCCATTAAACCCATGTGTTTTTGCATCAACATGCTTCTAAATCATAAGTTGGAATTCCTGAGATATTTCTGTGAGCGTTAAACCGCCATATTTGGACCTTAAGTCAGAATTCCATATCATTTGTTGCCGCTGGGTGCATTCCACAGGCGAGACTAACACGTGGCCTAGATGATATGCTATGTCATTAGCTGGCAACATTGTAGCTAATTGGTGTTTTTTTGGACACGCAGATGACTGCACGGAAACACTGGAATCAGATGACAGTCTGGTTTGAAAGAAATTACCCTGGACTTAGCAGATGATTTTGACCCACAGTAAAAAATTTACGTGTAGTAGAATTAAAAATCAAGAAGACTTGTAGAGTTCTTCCTACGACATAGAAGCAATTTTTTGATATTTGTATCAGTGGCATTCGATTAATTAAAAAAGCCTACATTACAAACGAGAAGAAACGAGATAAATATTAAAAAAATACTTTAATAGCTTGGTACTTTTTTCACGTAGTTCACGAGACAAACCATGAAAATTAATAATATCACGACTTCCTCATTCATCCAATAAGGAAAACCAAACACAAATCAACCCTCAGACAACTTACCACTTACTTCTACCATGTAACAGTGTTGAATTGAACTTTATTACGTAGCAATAAAGACTGGCATGATAGAAAAATCACATAACGTCGTCAAACACTATTTTTCTTCGCACCCCAGTGTAATTAACTGTCTTCCCTTCGGAATACTAAATACCTATTTAGTACCAACTATCTCTGTTAGAGCGAGAGGGTGGTAACTAATGTCGTTGGTTGAAAAGAGAGGGGTGAAGAGGGGTAATAGATATCACCCCAAGTTTTCACGCTCGTTTATGATGTAAGGGCGTTTATAGACGTATAGAAGATTGGCTCCCCTTCTGTCCCGAGGTTATTTTCGGTACGGCAAACCGAGTGTGAAGTGATAGGAAATTGTTTATTTTTATTTGAGTACTTTGCCCATCTCTAATTTTGGTTAACGTTTTAGACAAAAGTCTGTATCATGATTGATAATATATTTTTCTGTGAAAAGTAAAATAAATTCCATTGTAAACAAAAATGATGTATCATTGTCTAACGTTCTACACAGAACGTCTAGTAAGCCGTGTCGAACTCAGAGCTCTAGGCTCTAGACGCCCGCCCCAGCCGCCGCCGGGCGCTCGTGTGCATTCCCTGATACCTATATAGGTCCTACACCATTGGTACATACATACATGTGTCATAATTTCAAGAAAGGTATTTTTTGAAAAAATCTTTTTATTTAGATTGAACTCAAATAAAGAAACGGTGTATTTTATTTCTGGGGTAAATGAAATATGAAATGTTTCAATTATCCGGCTCGAAAGATTAATGATAAAATCATTTTTCTGTGACGGATCTGTATTGCTGGTATTACCTAATCTAAAAAAAAAACAGTTCGATTTTTGCTTAAAATTTGTCTTGATAATATTTTTACAAATTCTAAACTAAACCATTAAAAAAATATGTCTGAACTTTATACATTCAATATCTATGACAATTCTAAGAACATATTTTAATTGCAACGTGATAAAATTATTATTTTCAAACTAGTCATCGAACCAGCTTACTCAATAAATTATCTGACACTAGATTTTAACAGGCCGAAGCTGTCACCATGCGTCATAGTACAGACCTAGATTTATTTCTAGAAGTAATTAATGATTTAATCTAAACGTTGGCAGAACTATCTTGAGATTAATTTCGGAGCTATAATCTCAAGAACAAGTCAGTTAAATGATGCATAACTGAATTAGAATTACTAATTGTTGCTAGGAAGGTCCATTTAGAATGAATCCGCTTACATATAACTAGCTGAGAATGATTTTGATTTAGTTTACCTTCCAAGCATTGTAAAAGTTCGGCAAATCCACTGAAAAAAATTATCTACAAAACTAGTTATGTAAGTTGACGTTTTGTTGTCGGGAAACTAACTTTAGTTGTCGGGAAACTAACTTTAGTTACATTTAATCAAATAATTTAGTAACGAACCAAAACTAGTTTTTTTAACTGGTAAGTTTAGTTCGCAAGTCACTATGTTTAGGTTATGGGTCGTCAAATTTTGTGTTACTGTTAAATACAATTTTGTAGTTCATATTTTTCAGTGTCATTGGCAATCTCCTTGATACTGATTGCTAATGACTATTATTTATTGGAACAAAAATGAAATCTACATAATAAAGTGTGCACGAAAACAGCCTCATTAGTTGTTTAACTGTGTTGCAGCCATTTACGCCCTCCAAGATGCAAGAGGCGTCAGCCTTCTATCAGATATTGGCCCACTTACCACGACCTCACCACTTGCATCACTTAAAGGTGCACTGCCTGTTCATCCTTCTAATAAACAAAAAAAAAAACCTTTAATTATGGATACCATCCTTCCCCATCATACCTATGCCACAAAAACAATGCAAGAATAAGAATTCTTTAGAATTTCACAGCTCGAAGATCAATGAGTAAGCGTCATATTAAAAAGGTACTTAATATGGATGGGATTTATATAAAGAAACAAAATAAGAAAAAAATCCTTGAAACCAGTCAACTAGAACTCTATCAAAAAAATTACTAAAGAGTAGGCATTACCTACTGAAAGTTCTAAGTGTTGAACAAAATAAGAAAACAAAATAAAATACATTTATTCTCATCAATAATTCCATGTTACTTGTGAGTTAATAAAAGTGATTTTCTTTTAAAATAATAGTAGGTACGGCAGTTTTTACCTTATATAGGTCAACGCTATTTTAAGCAGTGATACAATTTGTTGTTACCTATTCCTAGATTTATTTGAAAACTGACCACAACTACTAACCACATTGTGTGGTTAACTCAAATGTATCATTTTAATTATGAAGTCATAGTAAAAGAAAGTACCTACATTTCATTTAGTCAATCATCTACTTAATGAGGAATATGTAGGAACAATACGGACGCAGCGAATAATTGTAAAAAGCATCAGGTTCTTTAGCAAGTTCACTTGTAAGAAGTGCCTATAAATAAATCAAAATAATACACAATAATAGTCACTACTTGTGTCGTACTAAATCACGGGTGCTAATTTGTAACGGATCCGTAAACAGTCAGCCGAAATTCATCAAAACGTTGCCCCGTCGCCGGCACTAATCTCACAAAGGGAACCAACTCGAGAATCGCTCAAAAGGATTTAACAAGCGGCATTCACGACTCCTCATTATATTTTTATACTTTATACCTCTGGTGGCGGGCATAAAGTGCGCGATCAAAACGCGCGAACCCCTACAAAAGGTAATTATGTTTTGATTCCTACAAAAAAAATTGAGTATCACAAAGGAGACTAACGAGATAAGAGCGTGCTAAATCGCTCTCCCCTCGGCCCCCGCTCGGATCAATTCGGCACCGAACGGTCGATTGGCTGAGCGGGACGGCTTCATACCGGAGGTGGCGCCGATCGGAGCCCCGCCTTTAAACCGGTACGAGGGTCTCCGTCGGATCGCGTCCGCCAGTCAACCTCCGACCGCGCCCGCATGCGTACACGATCCCTAGATCGCGACTACCAAGTGTGAACCGACAGTGCTAAATGGAACTGATCAGCGTTCAATGTTAAAGAAACAAAGCTACCAGGATAAAGAAGTGAACATGGCGATACAGAGTGTTTCCAGATACCCGAGCAGCCCGGCGGAAGCCACTGAGCCTCCGAAGACGTCGAGGATAAGCTTCAGCGTAGCTTCAATCCTGGCGGATACGAAAGCGAGCCAAGTAGATGAAACTGCTGAAATGATAAGACATCATAGAACGATCCCCGAATCTCCCTTGAGGCAATCACCGTCGTCGCAACCGGAGTTGCCCGGCGGAAAGTCTCTATCACCTAGACCGTCTTCTCAAACGCCACCTTTAAACCTTAACGCATCAGCAACAGTTACGTCATCAGACGATGAATACGAAGATTCTGTAAATCAGGAAGATTCTATAGTAGATGTAGAAGATTTACAAAATGGTACACAGAGTGAAGATGAAGATAGAACGCCTAATGATAAGGGGAGGCTTGTGAGACCGATGCCGTTTAGCGCGTTGGCAGCGGCTGCAGCGTATCACAGTCTAGGCTGGCCTGGAGCTTCACCTGTCGTGCCTTCGTTTGGACCCCTGTTCCAGTCGCATTTCCCTGTAGGACATTTAACAGGTCAGTGTTTTGCATCTGTAGGTATTCATCATCATCAGCCTATAATGTCCCACTGCTGAGCACAGGCCTCCTTTCACAAATGAAGGTGAAAGGGTAGGTATTCAGCTTGTAGGAATATGCGGGAATACCCGGTCGACGCTTGTTATATTATTAGATTACCTATTTAGTATAATAAATATTGATACAATGTAATTAGCGCACATGTTATATTTATGTTGACCGATGGTGTGCATTGCATAAAGGTAATTAAGCAGTGCCTACCCCATAAGATTCAATTATATGCAATGCGGCTGATATTGACTTATTCTTTGTAGATTCTCACCATTTATTTTTTGCTGCAGCAACTTCTGCTTCTCACATTTCAATAACCATTTGTGTTGTACGCTCGTTAGTTTTGTGGCTTAATTAATTTATTGCCATGGACCGCCTTTCTTTTCCGCAAGATCATCAATCATTGTATTTGCGAGTTAGTTTTTCGACATGTTGAGTGCCATTTAGTTTCCAATCCAATTATATAGCTTTTTATCTGATCGAATTCGTATTTTAATATCATTTATCAATACAGCAAAAAAACCATGGTATAAATTTCTATGAATACAATATAAATTTCAATTTTAGGCATCTCTTGCTGATATTGCGGAGTATTTCCTCATTTTCATGTTTAAATTAGAACGTAATTCGATACTTGTTTTGATGGAATTTTCGGAAAATCCCATGACCTACCTACCTAGTACGCCATTGTAGCCACAAGGAAAATAAATGCAAGCCAATTAATTGATTACCACAACGTTATTTTTCAACAATCATTATTGCTTTATCACAGTTTCCTGTCGCCATACAAATTAATTGAATAACATTTGCTTTATTATTTTATTAACGTTGCTAATGATTAATGTGAACTAATGAATTGTATTACAAATATATATGTTGTAGGCAATTACTGAATATTTAATAAGTATTATTAATTTGTTTCTGCTTATTCGTTCAAACAGGAAGGCCATATTTGTTCCAACTGTAATTGCATCGCCGTTATTATTTAAACTAATAATGTTTCTAATCCAAACATTGTCTTATATCTAATTATATTTTAATAAATAAGGAAATGATGTTTTAATTAGGTACATTGATTACTTTTGTTCTGAAATTGGTACCTAATAATTGGCAGATATTTGGTAAACCCGGAGAGAAAAAGAAGGAAAATAATTGTATAATAAATAATAATTAGGTATTATTAACATTCAATACCATTCGGTTACCGAATTATTAATACAATTATTGTTCATCATAATCAGCCTATAATGTCCCACTGCTGAGCACAGGCCTCATTTCACAAATTAGGGTGACAGGGAATGGGCAGATACTCCACCACGCGTGCCCACTGCGGGTCGTTGGAGGTAGGCTAGTGGTCAACCTACTGTTTAAATTATACCTACTCATTTCAATGAATGGTTTCAAAAACATGAAGACGTTAACCTATTATCAATAATAAATGTATGTTTTTAATAAATTAATAATTAATAGTGCACAATCAAAGTAGGTAGGTACCCACTTACCCACCTAAATATTGCACAATAATTGTACAATCTGTGTAGTAATGACCTGTATTTTATTATCCAAGTAAAAGTCCATGACTAGATATTAACAACGGAATTAAAAATATGTTTAAAAATATCATTAGGTACTCGAATGGACCTACAAACCTTATTATGCTCATTCAACTAACTTTTTCATATATTTAACAGATCTTATTGGTAAATCTTTTATATAGCCGCACTTAAACCGATAAAAAAAAACTGTACAACACGCTTCCGATATCAGAGGTAACCCTTACAAAACCGGTCTTTCAACTAACAGCCAAATAAAGGGCCTTAAAGGGGCAAACAATAAGCCGAACATAAATAACGGATCTCGTGAAATGCGAAAACAATATACTTTAGACTTCGACAAGATGGTGGGATCAGGGGATAGCGAACACGGTGGATATTTTGCATAAATACCTACCTACCTCTTTTGATGTAGATACTTAAGCGAAACTTTGGAAGAAAATGTCTGGAATAGAAGGGATTTGGGATAATAGTAAATTACATGGTTTTCTATCGATCCAGGCTGCGCATGGAACGACGATAAGTTTAAAACATCGTTAAACTAGGTTTTTTATGAATATCAAATGTAATTCTAATAGTTATGTCAGATTTGTCGACAAAAATCGATTAATATATTTATCGATAGATCCATCCTCGTAGCGCAGTATATAAGCTGGAGGAGAAAGACTCCCGAGTCTCTGACTGACTGATCCACGCGCAGTTCAAACCACAGAGTTTAGAATTTGATATTTTTCTACAGATTCCGAGGGTTTTTTTTAATTTTACCGCATACGGGATAAAAGAGACGATTGGCGGAGACTTTGTAAGTTATATAGAGAAATCCAATTCTGATCTAGGCTTTAGGTATTTTCTTAGTACCATCAACCACAGCAGGATTGTGGTCAAGCGTATGGTGTAAAAAAGACTATTCTCTTCATTGGAAATTATGATTGTATTTTTTCTGTAGTTTAACTGTAAAGGATTGATATATTACGAGTAGTTAATAGATAATGTAATAAAAGTTATTAGCTAAACTACAGAAAAAAACAACAATAAATCGTTCGTACAAAACAGGCCGCTATTCGTAGGTGGAATTACCGGCAAAAACGTTAACAACTGCGTTATACTGCAAATTATCTTCTTTTACATTTAATATAACATAGAACCAGAGCGTGTCTGTTTGTACATTGTATATATTTACCAGAAATTGACTGCAGTTGATGTTAGATAGGTATGAGTAATAGATTGCAAAGAGATTTTTCTGCCTGTCTGTTGAAGTACGCTCCGAAATCGTCGGACAGATTTTCATAGGGTTTTCGCAAGTAAATTAAATAAAAGCAGATTAATTATTTATCTGTGCACCAGGTCGAGAACCGAAAGTGACTAGACCATAGATATCTTTAGATCTATTCACATATTTAAATTTAATATAGCTTTTGTGGCTGAAATATAGATAGGTATTATTGACGGAGCGATCGAAGCGTCATCGTTTCAGCTTGGACAAAAATGTATTCGTATGCCTGTCTAGATGTCCGGCTGTCTCTCAACCGATTCTCGTGAAATTTTGCGCGTGTATTCGGTAAGTATATGGAATACAATGAATTTTCATTAATAATTATCCAGACTCGCGAGGTCACAGATCCACTGGCCCTGGTTTTCGGATAGGGCCAAAAGTGAGGCGACGCAACGCGACGGTCAATGGTGCCGATTCTGTTGTAAATCACACTAAACTAATTTTAGTCACATCACATCTCTTTCTTACAAACATTATTGAAAAAGGATAGAACATATTTAAAGATGTCAAATTAGTCTTTGCCGTCTTCATTTGCGGGTATTTAGACGTAACCGCGATAGATGGCGACTAAATTTATATTTTATTTTATTTTTTATTTTTATTTCATAGGATATCCAACAGCTACATTTAAAGATACATGCTTAATATACAGATGAATAATGAATCCAGAACCAATAACAGGATATCACAACATGATAAAATTAATAAAAATTATACAGAGCAGAAATGACATGAAGATTTTAAATAAGTATAAATATATAAATAAATATTTAAAAAAAAGTATAGATTAATAAGTTAAGTTCGTTTGGTTTTGAAAACAAGCATTCGACTTATTTGACAGGACTAAGTTTCTTACATCCTTTTCTTATGTTCTTTATTAGAAAGAGACATAGTGAGATTAAAATTAATTTAGTTGTAAACAATAGAATCAGGGCCAATCTCGGCATTAAAATTTTTTCTGCGGCTTCCTTCGACGTCTCGTTTACTTTGTATCCTCAAGTGAAATAAATAGGTTACTTAGTTCACTTACAGCTTTTCAAGCAAGGAATTGTTTCTATTTACCTCATTAGCGAGGTGCTTATCGAATATTCTGCGGTAAATGCTGTTTTATGTTTTACAAAGCAGCTAGCCGACAAACGAAGGTAACATTTATGAAAATATTTTTTACGGTTTTCCCCTCGTGTTAATTAACCATTGTTACAAAATAATTATTTTTCTTTGCGGTCTTTTTATTTATCTATCTAATTGTGGTGAAAAATATACAGTATTTTTTACAGTTAATTACTAAATATGCTCCCATTTTTTTTTACTTGATGACCTATCTCTACTTATAATCTAGGTAGGAATATATTTCAAAACGTGAATTAAGTATGTTTATGTATGTAATCAAAGTTGTGTAAGTCGTAGGGTCGTCTACTATCACAAAGCTTTACGTTGGCGCGTTGGTAACTTGCTAAAGACTGAGTCAAACTTATTGGCGGCTGTGATATTAGGCGCGGAACGCTGCGCAGTAGCGAAAACGAAGATATACGGTACATTCGAGATGACTGTACCTGCGCAAAGCTGACTCGCAGACTTCACAGCCGCCATTAAGTTTGGTTCGGATTCTACCTTCGTACGATATTTTTCAGGTATTTTTGAATTATGAACGCCATCCCCGTAAGCAAAGGTTGTCGCGCCTAAATTACCAAAGATATACCTAGATTGCAAAAACGTTATTAAGCACTTTTATTAAAATTATATATTAAAGGATTCTCACCTATATGGGTTTCTATGAATTAGTCTTAGACTCGATGTTAAATAACGGTTAACATGATAACATCATAGTTACATTTACAAATTTAGATGAACACCATCTAAAGCTCCCAGTTGTTTTTTCAAATAAATTATATTTATTCAATAATCACTCAGTCGCGATTCGGTAGAACTAATAGAAACTATTTTTTGTATTGTGTATAGGACTGTAAGTGATGAATGTGATGATACATATATCTACCATAAAAAAATGAAACTTTTTGTAGCGCCTAATAAAAATTCCAAATAGGAATTCAGGATTAATCAAATTGGCAACCCTATAAGTGTGCATATTCAAAATTCGCGTGCAGAGGCAACATTAAGGCGTTGATACGAGGCGCGATTAGCCGCAACTCTGCTACACGGTTATTCAATTACGGGACGCTAATCACCCGATATTCGCGGTTATGCCCTTTTATTAGCAATCGTCCTTTATATCAGATCACTTCAATTAATACTTTACTATCTATTTACTGTAGTTACTTTCACGCTAGAGCTTTAGCAATTTCAAAATTTCGTGTTTAATTGTACCTGCCATAATGGTCACAGGTCCTATTAAACTCCTATTAAAAAAACGACTTGTAAGATTTTTTAAAAACAATATTTGTAATAAGAGTCAACCATTTTAGAAATGCTCAATAATATTATCAATATTATTATTGGACACAAATGCCTCCTCAGATGACTTTAATTATACCTTTACGCGGAAAAATCAGTAAGCGGATGGCTCTCAGCCGGTTACAAATAGGTAGCCTACGTGCTTGATTTTACACATCTCTCTTTGCCCTTGCTGTATTAGACTCTTTTTTTTTTTTTTTTTTATACTACTTAGGTAGCAAACAAGCATACGGCCCGCCTGATGGTAAGCGGTTACCGCAGCCTATGGACGCTTGCATCACCAGGGGTGTTACTCGCGCGTTGCCGACCCTGCAGAAATCTCTTCACACCCTTTTTGAAGAACCCCATGCTGTACTCCATGTAAATGTACTCTTGTGCAAAAATAGCCATAAGAACTGGAAAATGATCGAGGCTGGAATAGCTGAGGATATGCTCTTCATCTAGACCCAAAATATGGAGTATTAGCACTCTTGGACAGTATCTCCGAATCTAATGAGCGTATGCGACCCGTGATGCGTGATCGGTGACTTATTGCTGAATTAGCCAAATTATAGCATAGCTTTTAGTCGTTTAAAGAGCAGCTCGACTCAAAATCAAAATCAAAATCAAAAAGTCATTTATTCAGTTTAGGCCTTAGTAAGGCACTTATGAACGTTATGTACATACAGTTGAATTTACCACCGGTTCGGAATACACTTAAACTGAGAAGCACACTCAAATAACTTTATGTGGTGTTCCTACGAGTGAGTAAGGTCGCCAGAGCTCATTGGGGAGAAGGGCAGGGCTGGTAATGCGTGAGTGATGCCTCTTTTGTTTTTACCGACGTAGAATAAAAAGATTTTGTTAAAAAAAACATTTTTGTACAAGCTTTTTTGGTGACTGTACTTGCATTGTCTTCCAATATACTTACGTATACCGAATATCAAATCAATCCGACCACTGCAAGTGGGTGAAATTCGACTTGCAAGATTCCACCCGAACAAACATACATACTTACATTGCAAGTTAAATAAAAGCTTGTAAAATATAGGTAGGCGCACAGTGTTGTGTAGGATATAATAAATATATAGCTCTCTAAAATAATAAATAAACTTATTTACTAACTTAATAGTGTAAAAAAACAAAACTAGCGGAAGGAGTCACTAATGAAATGATGCAATTGCTTTGGTCGTGTGGTAAAGAAAATTATTTGAACTTTTGTAGTACCTAGCAACTCAGAAAACATAAAAAACAAGGATGAAAATTCGTCGCTGTTTTTCCTACAACTCGACCAAAGTACTCACATAAATTATATAAAAAATAATATTACCATTAATATTAGAGGAGAGTCGGTGGATATATCCATTTATTTGTTTAGGTGTAAATAAATAGAGTATACATATATGTATATAGGTACTATAATTATGAGGGACTTACATATAAGGAAGTAGGTACAGTAGTAGTGGTAGGTATAGGCTGTATATGTTCTATAATTTGTGAGCATAGCATATAATTAGGCATATATATACAGCCATTCATCATACTACCTATCTGCTGTCTCATATTACTCATACAATTTTATTAATTCATGCAGATGTTTAATATTTCTCAATTATTAATGAATAGCTTATTGTAAGAATGATTCACGAATAAAAAAAAAACTGTATCAAGTGTTGAAGTTACGTCATCAAAATGTGTCATTTATTGAATATAATAATAATGCAGAATATTGTAAATGGCTAAAAATTTTAATACGAATATTTGGGACAATTTCAGAATATGTAGAAATGAATAGAAAAAAAAACAAAATTCATCATCTGCCTGTCCTGTTCCCAATCAATGGGGTCGGCGTAATATGAACGCTTCTTCCATTCGTCTCTTCCGTCATACTAGCACTCCTTTCTTACACTGAAAAAAATGGACTACAAGTGATTACAAAATTTTATTTAATAGTAACACAAAATTTGACGACCAATAACCTAAACAGAGTGACTTGCGAACTAAACTTATCAGTAACAAAACTTGTTTTTGTTCGTTACAAAATTATTTGATTAAATGTAACTAAAGTTAGTTTCCCGACAACTAAAGTTAGTTTCCCGACAACAAAACATCAACTTACATAACTAGTTTTGTAGTTTTTTTTTTCAGTGTACCCATTACAACTTTCACACAATCTATCCATTTCTTTTTCGGTCTTTCTCTTCCATGTCCTCGTAGATGTCACTAAGACAATATCTAGACCTAAATAAAATAAGCATAAGTCAGATAAACCAATCAAAAACTGCACTTTTTAATTTTATTTCCACAACAACAAACTTCCCAGCATGATAATTTACATAATGTTCAGATTACATGCAAATAAAAAAAAAAAAAACAGTTCAACTTTGCTTTTCACGATTACTCTATGGCATGTCGTGGCTACAAAAAACGTTGATACTGTTTATAGCATGCACTGTGATTGTTATTTGTTTACCGCAGGCTTGTGGCATGCTAGCTTGTTTTTGAACCCAGAGGGCGAACCACGTTAAAATAACCTTATTTGACTTTTGTCTTTCTTTGACATCCGACGTCAAATCGGGACAAAAGACAAATAAGGTTATTTTAACCTTGTTTTAAGAGCTTGTGGCAGACCCCCTGATCTGTATAAGTGGCATAATTATTTTGCTTTCCATATACTATGTCAGATAAGTTCGGTATAGAGTTTATATGTCTTCTAAATGTAGAGCAATTTTAATGTTGCCAAATCTAAGAAGATAGTATAAGGACTTTTATAATAAAGCTATTAAGCACCTCGTAAATATGTCTATTAATTTTATTATTGATTGTTGATACTCGAAGCTTATTAAATTTCTTTTTTTTAATCAGTGTTGGGAAGTCACTTCAAGGAACTCAAATTCCATCTTTTACATTACCTACCTCTTACTTAATATTAATAAAAAAAACGTAAAGTAAGTATTTGTATTTTTATAGAATAAATCCATGCTACATACATACATTCTTTCATTTATTTTAAAACCTTCGCTACGAAGGCTTGTATTTTGTAGTGCTTTGCGGAACAGCACCGCAAATTGATAATTATTTTAACAACTTAAAGTATAATTTAAAATGAAGTCGGTGTAATCCAAAAAGGTACAAATTGAATAAAAAAGCACACTATAAAATAATTTGCAAGAGAAAATTAATGAAAAGTACACGCGGTCATGCGAGCCTCGCGTAACGACTACGCGTCACGAACGCACGCCTAACATTCATTATTTACATAGTTTTCAGACTATTCAAAACATTTTTCTTCATTCAGGGTAGTCAACAATTAATTTGAAAAATGAATTTATCGGCCTTGTTAGGCTCCTTTTAGATGTGATTGAGATTTTTGCAGGCAACGCACAACGTTGCTGGCTCTGCAAAAATCTACTAAAACGTAATTATAACAGTTTGAAAAGTCATATAACTCCAAATAGTAGAGGAAAATTCAAAGATTTTTTTTGTTCTAATGGTGAACCAACAAAATCAGAACAAGAATTTATAACCTAGGTTCAATATTATCGTCAGTGGTAGAGACCTCTGTATACCGGCTCCTAAAACTTTGTGTGGCACCATATGATCGTTTACTATAGAAAAATAGTATGATGGGGTTGGTAACTGAGTTATTACTCATATAGATACAGACAGAGCCAGATACTGAAGTAGCATTAAAAAACTGGTGGCTAAATAATAAACGACCTTCATAATTTGTCCGGTTTATCAAGCTCATTCCCCTGGCCTATATCTGCGCAGAATCAGTCCCCCGCTTGGACAAAAGCGCACTGCGAACCACTGAAAAATAAAACGAGACTAAACTCGTTCCCTTATCGTGCCGTACAATGGCCAGCGTTGGCAATATTGCCCGCAAAGCATTTACGAAGCATAATACGCGTTAATACCAGTATTTTCCTATTTGTTTACGATCCTGAATAATGGTCTATTAACAATGTTAAATTGCTAACGCAAAAACGTACTTCGTAAAGCGCGTATTGATTAACAAAATAATTGTTTTTGTCGTGCGGTGATTTTATCGATATTTATCGTATCGAATTATTTGTAATAGTGCTTTGTTTTATCGATAAATCATTGTGTTTATTTATGTCGTGTCTGTAGCGTAGGTACACACAGTTAAGGGAAATACTATTTAAAATATTCTATGCACCTACCGATAGTTTTGTTTTTGGCAATTTTAGGTACTGGGAAATAGTTGTAATTTTAATTCGATTACAGAAATGGGGTAATGGGAAATGGTACAGGGTAATTTCCTCATAAAATGCATATTTATGATATGTTTAACCTATTTAATATTTATTTTATGGGGCATGAATTGGCTGATCACTCAACCGTCCAATTAAAAATAGTTTATCATTTTCTTTTTTTTATTAGAAGTGGGTAAACTTATTATAAAATAAGTCAAACCGAGTTATATCTATAAATGGTACAGTATGTGACTATTATAATTTCATTTCGTTTATTTTTATGTAGTAGGTTTAATTTCACACTTATTAAATTATTATGCGTTATAAAACTCAAGCATTGATTAGGGACGATGTTATTATCGACTATACAAGTTTTATCGACAATAAACGTGAAACGGTAACGACACTACACGGATAAACGTTTTTGTAATCGATATTGTGGAAGTTATTATTGAGATAATCGAAGTTTTTAATAGTACCGATATCGAATCGAGATGATCTATAAAAATATACAATCGGTTGTACGCACGATTACATTTGATACGATTACTGATTATGATGTCTTTAGATGAATATCGATGTAAAAAGCCAGATTACTTAGTCTTTTTTAGATAAATATACTTTTTTTATACGTCGATGTCTGATGATAAGCTGTTACTGTAGCCATATGGACGCTTGCATCATACGATGCATCACTCACGCATTACGGACCGAACCTTCTCTCCTCCCCGATGAGCTCTGGCGACCTTACTCACGCGCAGGAACACAACATAATGTTATTTGGCTGCGGTATTCTGTAAGGTGGAGGTACTTCCCCAGTCGAGCTGCTCTTTGAGCGAAATAACGCTATGCTCTACCTCTATTGAAATTATATCATATCTAAGGATAAACTGCTGTTTTAGCTTCAGGTTGCGCTTACTTTTAATCTAACCATCACGTTATTTATGATCCTATATCCTATCAAGTAAAACATCAAACTATTTACTAACATCGACCAATCGACTAAATCAACCGATAACTCGACTACATATTCGATAATTTGCGTTATCCACCCGAGTCAATCACTTCGCCTTATAAGCATGAATAACTAGACGAATTTGTCTGTAATCCTCCCAACAAAGCTAATTACTAATATAATGACATAACACGCCCCTTACGCGTACACTACAGTGCAAACTTAATGATAAATATATCCATATTTGTCTATCAGTATAACTGGAAAGGCTTATCGTTCCGAATGCTCTCGTTAGCGCTTGTAAACTGAGACCCCATTACCGCTGGCACGACATTACGAATAAACACCTTAAGCCGTCAGAAACAAGGAATACATTAACTTGACGACGGTTTTAAGGTCTTTTTTCGTCCAGTACTCGCACGATTGCCTTTCCTAATTGGCTCGCCATCTGTTTTAATTCATTTTGCGATAGTTTTACAAGTATTTTATTGACGCGTGGCTCCGCCTGGCGGTCGGGCGGTGTAACGAAGCGATTAATCGATTCGTTTGCGTGCGGATCGCTCGATCGAGTCGAGTGATCGGAATGAATTACTCGATTACTCGTTTTGTGCAAATATTTCATTAGTGGCGTTTCATTGTTTTGCCGTTGGATGTATAATTCAGCTGCCATTTATTGGTGCGGTTTGCAATTCAGATTCCAATGTGGAATTAAAAAGGTCCATTCGTTGCCTTGTCAGAAAGAGCCCGTTGACATGGCCCTAATTTGTCAATTACTAGAAATACTAATTCAAATGCATTATGTATTAATACATCTAAGTAAGGAAACTTGTAAATAAAATACATATGTAGAGGTACCTACTGCCTACGCAGTTTTTATGCTCTATGTAAATAAAATCAATCCACTTTTTATAGTCATTTAAATAGGGCGCTTATCACGCGATGGGAGGTCTTTACGAATGTATCGTACCGTCCTTATTTCCCTGACATAAGGTTCTTATTTCCGCACACTGTAATTGCAAAGAGATAAGTCCAGTAGCATTTTCAGTGACGCGTGCTGCCATCTCTCGGACGATGACAGTAAATAATAAATCTTTAGATAACATCAGAGGCGAAGATTATACGGTACTGAGTCCTCAACACGCCATCCGTGCTTCCTGCCCGGGCAAATTAGTAAAACTTCAACAAACAATGTTGCTAATTGGAATAACCAGTTTCCTCTTACCGTGATAAGTTTAAGGTCCACATTCGCACAGAAACTCGTTTGGCGAAGGCAAATAGAAAGCGGTTGTACAACACTGGATATATTTTTAGTGCTTCGCAGAAGTGCGCACGCTAAAAGTTAACGCCGGAGCTTGAACTACACAAGACAATGAACAGAACTAAACTGTTTAAATCTTTAAGTGCCTAGTTAACGTGCACTAACAGTCAAAGAACAGAAATTACGAGTCGAGGCTCAGCGTCCTATTTTACAAATGGAGTAAGATACGCGTATGCAAAAAATGTTTGTATATTTTGTCGGGCTGCATTTGTATGTACGAAATATTCCAAATACGGCCTCGACCCGCGCGTTGACCAATTAGAAACACCCATTAAAAGCATTCGGTAAAGTCCGGTCCATTTCGCTGCGCGCATTCTTTCACGAAAACAAGCCATGCGATTTAATTCGTCAATTTGCACCGAACGAGCCAACGGCACCGGTAGCTCTTTTGAAAATGAGACGAAATCGACGTTCCAAATCAAAATTCGAATTTGCATCAATTAGTTCGTACATTAAAATAAATATTAAATAAAAAACTCAATTAAAATAAAATCAATGGCTACTTTTAAAGAGCGGCGATAATTTTATTCTAAAGAGCGAACCATAAACTTGATGGTTTATAGGAGATGAGATTTAAACGATTACAAATCGAAAGTTAACTACTGGAAATAGTGAGATTGTACGATTAAATATTCGTTAAAAATATATTAAACGGCACGTGAAGTTTGGTTTTTTGTTTTTTATAGAAACGGTCACTTTAAATATCGAATCATTTTTTATTCTACGATAAATGGTTTTGTTCCGAAATTAATTAAAATAATCAAGTGTATCGAATTAGACAATTTGTCATCGGCCGAACGCGCCCATACCTTATTGTCATTTATACCATAAATTATGTCGGTTGGACCTTCTCGGAACTATTGAGTCAGTTTTGAATATTCTCGTTTTAGTGAATGGTAGCAATAAAGCGAGTGGTTATTAAAATAAGTTTTCGGTTGTGTGAATAAATTATGTGGTCAATTTTATAATTGTTGCTAATTTTGATAATAACTTTTCGGCGACGAAATATTTATGAGTGCTTGAAAACGTGTTTTGGTCTCAAATTTATTTAAAATTCACATTTCACACGGCAAAGAACACATAAGATATATCAAACCATTTGGCCTTAAAAATAACATAAGGTATTCGTTTTTGTAGATTAAGCCTGTCTGACTGATCAAGGTGATTAAATTAATAAGTTTTATTTTATCGCTATTTAAATAATATCTAGAAACTACACACATGACTTTCTCTACATGTATAGTAGTTAATCAGCTTAATTACTACTAATTATGTACATAACACTATACTGGGTGTTGTTTAGGTCAGCGACAAGCGACCTAGGAGCGGTAGTACAAAATATATAATCCCCAAAAATGGACTTAATTCCATTAAATACTGTAAATATGTTGAGAAATACCTTATTCAATTTGAAATAAAATTACCGCAAAGTATGGTTACTAGGCACGTGCACAGACTAGAGCTAGGCGCAAGCCGCCATCGCCCCACCCCTTTACTCCCTCGTACTCCCGTTGAGTATTATGTCTACACTTTAGCTTATTACATGATTTTCAAAATTGGATTTTTTTTAGTTTTATTATTAAAAAAAAAGTATTTTTTTTTATATTTTTTTAGCACCAGTATCATTTGTATAATCGACCCTGAGTCGCTCGTCGCTGACCAAGACAACGACCTGTATATGGCATAATAGTGCTTTCTAAGAAGCCTTTAAATACCATCTTTAACAGTACGCTATTGCAATAGGTAGGTGGGCAGGCAGCGGCGTGGGAGTCCGGTCGGACGTCCCGCGGGGCGACCGACTCGGGCGCATTAACATGTTCATTTATTAATAATAACCATAGACTACAATTTGTCTAGATTTTACTTTATTGCATTTATCCTTATTGACTCAACAATTTATCTCTGCCATTATAAGTCGTTTTGCTTTTCTTTGCGTCACGCACGAGTTATGTAAAATCTGAGTTTATTTTTCTATAAAGGTTCCGTAACTATTACATGGCATCTAAAAAGTATCAATATCTAATTTTATAGTTCAGAAGACCTCCATGACGACTTGAACCGGCTTAGCATGCTATCGAAGACAGCGGTCGCTCTCGCAAACAAACGTACAAAATATAAAACTAAAAAACTGAAAAAGGAAGTGTAAATTACCTCATTGAAAGAAAAAACGCTATCACTTATTATAAATGTTATATTTTCGAAAGTAGAACAAAAAATATTTTCTTACCGGCCAGTGTATTCTTCAACTTTTTGCATCATTATTTTAAAATTCTAATAGTTCTTTTTATAAAAGTTATTGAATGTATTTAAAAATGTAACCATGTCCAGTCCTTACATAAGGCTACGTTTATAAAGACGCCACGTGACGTCCGTAGGCCGACTGAAGCGGTACTACAAACAATTATTATTGCGCTCCAGTAAAGGATCGAGTCGCGGATCGGTCGAGTCAAGTGGATCACATCGATATTGTTGTTTATTACGTTTGTAATTAATTTATACCACCTGCGCGATGTGCACGCTATTTTAGGCATTATGTCATGGCAATTATAATTGTTTATACACTTATTGTAGTTGTGAGACTATATTATGGTTAATTGGTTATTTTCTAATTGAATTTCAGTTGAGTTTAGCGAACATTTTCCTCCACGCTGTTAATAAGACTTTACTCGTAACTTCCCAATAATATATTACATTATTTTAATTATAAATATTATAATTGGTTCTCGAAATTAATAATTATTATGTGTTACCCCGACTCACGTAAACTTAGAGCTCAATCATTTACTGAGTCAATATTAACCGTAAATTTATATAATAATTAATAAATATTAATATATTTTTTTGTATTCTATTATAATATGAGGACTTTTTATAGCTTCTCAATGTCAAAACATGAATTGAATCAAGTCGTGTTTAAAATTTTGTACCCATTGAATAGGTGTTGAGGTTATTTATTACATTACATAATTGGATGTTTTTTGACTGTGTATAGGCCTGTGTTTGCCCGCAATGTCACCTTGGTAAGTGATGATTAGGCCGAAGGTGGTAAGCACACAAAGCCTAGAAGGAACTGGCTCTCAAGTGCAGCTGTCGGAACACACCGATAGTAGCTTGGCGACAAATTTTCAACTCGATAACAACTTCAACTTTTCAGCTAGGTGGATACTACAAAGTACCCTACCACCTTGCTATGTTTTCCTTCATCGAAAGCTCAAACTCATTGTAGGATTTGAACCCGGGACCTTCGTCTCGGTATCCGAAGTCACTCACTACCACTGAGCTATCATCGCCTTAAATCTTTTTCTACGTATTTAAGGAACTTGTTTGCAAAATAAAATAAATTTCTCCTTTTACACAATGTAGATAAATAAATTAATTGATATCATCTTTCAATTTCCACATAGGCAAGATTCCTTACCTGTACCTATACCAAGAGCCGAGCAAACGTAGGTACAGTCAGCAACAAGAGTCACGCTCCTAATTATAGAAGCATTCCCAATCAATTACCGCGTATGTGCAACAAGACTGTCGCGACCACTTCATTTGCATGTACAGACAGCAGAAAAGGGAAGGATAATTAATGTCATTTAAAATATTTTGTGTTCTGAATATGCTTAAGGGTTCCCAGAATCCCAGCAGACTGGTAGCGTTTCCTCTTTGGATGGTCAAGTATATGTGTTGGCGGAAAAGTATCAAATGCGCTTGTCTCAAAAAAAAAGAAAAAGAAAACTAATAACGTAAACACTATTAAAAATATTGTATTTTTGTCATTAGGCATTTTGAAATTATGTCGTTACACTTTGTGTCTTCTATGAAACCGTTTGAAAAGAATATTATCTTTTTGGAATTAGAATAAAAATATTAATTAACAAAAACATTTTATGTCTCTATTTTTTTTTGCTAATTTCGTGGTTTTTACAATACATTAAAAATGTACAGCTTTTAATAAAAAAAATACACCTGTCATTTATATTGCATCGTTGCAAAACGATATATTAAATATTAGATGAAACAAAATAGAAATCCCAACAAAACGGTGTGTGCATTTAACAAGCAGTCAAACGCTGCTGTCAGTCGCTGGCACCGGGCCAAAATACTAATGTCCCATTGAATAGTGCTATTTGTAAAGTGACTGTAGCGCGACAAGTATAAACACAGCTCTTCCACTTCTGCGCTCTTAATAGATCATTTAAGGTAAGGCCATACAAATAGCTGGGGTTCACTAACATTCCTTAATTAACTACGACTTTTTTTGAGTTTTGAAATTGTATTTAGATAAAAAAATGATTGCGATACAATTTCAGTTCCAAACTCAAATGGAAATTTTGTTAAATAAATACTGTTTATTTAGAAAGGGTTAACGTATTTTCTTTTTAAAACCATTATCTATCTATTATAAAACCACCGGAAACCGTTGAATAAAATTCGTTTTTCAAAGGCATAAAGACCATCTTAGTGGCTGAAGCGTTCTTCCGCGTTTTCTATGGCCTCTATTTATGAGACGATTGAGTTTAGTGATGAATGGTCCCCATAGAGGACGTTTCGTTTGATCACCAGATATATTGTAGGCGTATACGTTAGGAATCCGGGAAGACTTGTTCATAGCTTCAAGATAACAGCTCTTTGTGTTTAACAGTCTCATTTATTTATTACCCTATTATACGTTATTATGTTGAATATAATTCGCTATGAAATTCGTTTATGCGGTGAGGGACGGCAAATGATATTATCGGTGTAACTTTGATTCATTTTAATACGCGTTTCTCGTTTATTAAAATGTGAACATTTTCTTTGATGCGTGTTCTTGAAACATGTAAACGGATGTAAATATTAATATAAAGTATCGATTCAAAAAATGTTGGTATATACACGTAATGTAAAATATCTCCGCAGACGCAAAGAATTCCCGCCTCACTTGTACGGACAACAAAAACGTCAAGTATACGGTGCCCGTTTAAAATATTGGAATGAATGACATACCACGCCTCGCACGATTAATGGTGGTGCGCACACAAAAAGCAAACATGCTCATTAATATATCAACTGTCTTTTTAGCAGCGCACTGAAACATTAGGTACGTACAGTCATCAAAAACAAGGTACGCAATAATACGAATTAATTTCCAAATTCAAACTGGCAAATAAAAAAGAAACAATTTGACATGAACCCAAAGCACTTTTCATAATTCATCCACTAGACGTTCCTTTTTTGAAATAATGATGTTCAACAATGAAGAAATGCAGTAAATGCATTTAAAACGTCTCATATTTCTTTCGTCGCTCACAACACGAACATAACTCAGCGTGTAACATCTGTAGTCAATATCTCTTTATACAATTAACAAGGGAACGAGAGCAGACAGTTTCATATAAGTATTTTAAGGGAGATCATTTAACAGCTCCTGAATGATTTTAAGGAACAATCCCACATGTGCGTCGTTACTGTACATACTGTGACAATGTAGACCTAATATTATTATTAATGATTGTGTCCTATAATTGCTTAGGAATTCCTTAGTAAAAACTGCATATGATTTAGTCAGTTTTACACATCAATGTAAGATCTAAGGAACTATAATCAATAAAAGTTAAATGCTATTTCTAACGCAAAAAGCATTTAATGGGTTAAAAAAAAACAGTGTTGTAAAGTCGTCGGTGTGGATTGGCTGTTTGCTTTATTTCCGTCTCCAGTGGTGTGTCGTCGGTACAAGCTTTGACGTCCGCTAAACACGACATTAATACACTTTGGCTTTTTTTCCTCTGTCACATAATTTACTTTTTTTTCGTGACTTTTTTTGTGGCCCATTAGCTATTAAGCGACGACCGTACTGTTTGACATTGGGATTAATACGTTGGCATTTCAAGCGCCACACTACTAATGTTTTAATATTTCTAATGCAAATTACAAAGTGTCAGTGTTTTGCGCACAGCTAATGGCCGTTTTATATTTTTACAAGCTTTAATTTTGACAAGTTGGAGTGACGCTTGACGTGTGGATAAATAATTCGATGCATTTTGACACAGAATGTAGAGATTTTGATTTGAGTCATTTATTTAATACAAGCCAAGATTAGTTTAGCTTTTATAATCTATACAGGGGAATTTTTTTAATACTGATTTTTGTTGGAGTATCTAGTAGACAGCTGTTTTTTTTCGATCATAGTTAGTCCCATTATAAAATTTGTTTGTATTCATGAATATTTTCAACTCTGATAAAATTGGTATTAATAATAATTGCATTAATAGTGGTGATTTAAAATCAGTGATAAATAAATAAATAAATATCCTGGGATATTCCTCACACACGGTCATCTGATCCTAAACTAAGCAGAGCTTGTACTATGGAAACCCGATAACTGATATAATACATATACTAAAAGTTTGTAAATACATAATTAATATATATAAATACACCCAGAATCAGGATATACAGACATGTTCATGCACACAAATGCATGTCCTGTGTGGGAATCGAACCCAAGACCTGCGGAATCTTAACCAATTGCGCCAACTGGCCCGTCATCAAAAGTGATGTTACCTGATTTCGTGTTAACATTGATTTTAAAATCACACAAAACTATTTAATTTTAACGCTATTTGTTTACATAAGTTAAATGCTTCGTTATAACGATATCTGTGGTGTTGTATGTATTTTCAATAATGAATTAATTTTCTTTCTTTCTTATTAAATTAATTGATTAAAACTTTTCCTTTCTTTAACTCATATGCTCTTCAAGTATCAAATGTCTCCCATCTCCCATATCAACAGAATGGCCTGACATCAACATGTCGCTCTATCATATTACAAAACTCTCACAAACACGTGTTCGTCAATCAATCAACGTTTACCAACATTAATTAGTACTTAAATAGCAATTAGCTGGTAGATAATAATGTAGGCTACTCTATTAAAATGGTCCATTCAAGACGGTAATAAAATAAACTTTTCGTCGGTCCCACACCAAATTAGTAATAAAAAGCAATATTTTTGTTAGAAGTTTACATCTTAAGTAAAAATACGATGCCATATAATATTTATGATACGATTTCGAATTAATTTGATTAATGAATCGTTGGTAATAAAGTAATTTGATACTTAATGTGTATCGAGATGATAGCAAGTTTAAATTCGGAAGATTAATTAATCTTATGTAATATGAAGAAATCAAATGCTATCATAAAACATTATTAGGAGTAAACACTAGTAGAACTAATGAATATTCAAATAATATACTTATCACAAATTATTCTAAACAAACTATCGATAATTTTAGTAGATTTCAATAAAACGAAAAGACGTGATCATTATCTCTGTTTGAATCTAACATTGAATGAAGCGTGGGCGTTCATCAAATTTTTCAAACCAAGTGTGGTAATAAAAATCAACAATTTGCTTACTAATATGCTTATTTTCATTGCTAAATAAGTTAAATATTACGTTGTGGAGATTTTATCACGATTGGATCGCGGTTCGTTTCCTTCAGCCTTTATTTTATATGAGTTTTATTATGCGATTTATTAATCCACTGGTGGAATGAAACGGCATTCCGGCCGATGTTCGGCGGCTTTTGTGCTATTGAGATGTTACCGGTAACAGAAAAGTTCATACCGCTTGCAACCTCCGCGTTTATCAATAATATAATATTACCATTTGTATTCGTGATTCTATCTAGTACCGACTCATAATTAAAATTTGGAAACATTTATTTAGTCGCCGTTTATATTGATTCTTAGAAAGCTTCCTGTTTTAAAGAATGCCATTTAATACTTGATCTTTATCATTATTGCTATTGGTAGGCGAATCGGTAACAACTGGAGATTCATTCTCCGTATTAGGTGAAGTATTTATGTTATTATACATTAAGAAGATACTGTGATAAATCTTTTTAGAAACTAGAAATCCTGGTTTTGACACTAATATAACAAATTAACATTAATAAATGAAGGACCATTAATGATTTCAGTTTTTTAGATATAAAATTTTGAAAATACAATCTTCTTACTCTTTCAACTTCACTAAGACATTAAAACAATATCTAACAATATTTTTTCTTCAACAGATGCAAACGGTGAGCCTCCAAAACTGAAGTGCAACCTAAGAAAACACAAGCCCAACCGCAAACCGCGTACGCCGTTCACTGCGCAACAGCTACGCGCACTCGAGAGCAAGTTCGTCGATAAACAGTATCTCAGCATCGCCGAACGAGCTGAGTTCTCATCGTCATTAGGACTCTCTGAGACACAGGTGAGATATTATCTGATGACTTATTAGAATTGTTATTAGGCAATGAATGTAATGATGTCTAGTGTGATTGTTATCGTAGCTTAGTCGTTTCTAAAAGATAACTTGTCCTCCGTTTGATGAAATCTGTTTTGATTTATGATGGTACCATTTTCAAACATATGTTATTTCTATATATAATCGGCTTGTCCTGACTGACTGATCTATCAGCATATGGCCTACCTAAACCATTAGGATTAGAAATTTTAAATTTTCGGTTTAGTTTTTTAAGGCGTTTTGCTATTTTTTATGAACTTACACGCGTATAAAGTAGTAAAATAGATAATAGGTAGATAACCGTGGAAAGCTAGTAATAACATAGAGAATTCTACTTATTTAAGATACGTAACTTATTTGAAAATTATTAACAAAAACATTTTATCAACAGGTAAAAATCTGGTTTCAAAACCGTCGGGCGAAAGCGAAGCGCGTGCAAGAGGCGGAGATCGAGAAACTCAAAATGGCGCAGTTTTCCCGCCACCCGCACCACCTGTACCCACACCCTGCGCTGCAGCAGTATTTCCACCCCCACCACCTAATGGGGGGACGGCCGATGCCTCCCATGGGCTTACCGCCGCCGCACCTCACGATGGTACAACCACCTGTGTCTGGTAATTCACCATCGCCGAGCACACACACTAGCAGTCAACACTAATCATTTGAAAATCTGTATTATTCAATATAATTTGCGTGTGGAACGCATTTATCAAACTGTATTGTTTTATGGAACAGTGCAAAATCTCAATTGCTGAAGCACTATTGTTTTTTTTTTTTTACATCAAATTAATATAATATCAACCAATAATTCATATTGAAGTTCTCAATATCAAAGGACTAAAGATTGTAGTCACAGATTAAATATTAATAATTTTGACATTGTATTATCTCACATTTCCAGTGACATTTAAAAATATTGAAAACATTATTTATCTCTATTTTTGTGCTGACCGTCTTTGTAGAGAATGGCGTATAAAATAAATTGTAAATTATTTTGTACATATAGAATTATTTTAGTTATAGGAATGCACTAGTGTATTACGTTTGCATTAATTTATATATATTTAGATCTACCCCCTTATTCCTAATCGTTTTTTAACTAAATCAGTGTAATAGTGTGCCCCGTCTCACTCTTTCGATAACCAAATATCACCTGTCAGATAAAGACTTCGGAATTTTAGCTAATCAACGTCAAACTATTATGAATAAGGGGGTTATTGTATAATGCATGGGTAACGTTTACCTTTTACCAAAATATTTTTTTTATTGGATTGTAAGTACAAAATTTATTTGTTCACCAGTGTTTCGCGACTCGAATACAAAGTGGAAATGTAATATTTTTGTACATAGAATTTTATTTTGTACATTGTTATATCTACTTCTGTAGTTAAATATATATTTCTTTCACACGATAACGTTGGTTTTTATTTACCTTCTCATAAATAACGTACCGTAACGTTACATGTCAAACACTATATTTATGTATTATTCATACATAAGTTCTAGTACTGAAGAAAAATGATAACATAATTTTGCACTTAAAGTGAACGCAATTAACTTATTTATCATGTACTTTGGTAGATACCCACATGTTGTTTTGTAGTGACAGACAGACAATTTCCGAAGCTTTTTCTAAACAAAATAAAAGATAACCATTAAAGAGGTGAGAGTACCATTGGGCGTACGTGACTAGACTTTTACGTCAACGTAAGGCCTTAGTCACACAACAAGCGAGATAGCATTAGAACAGATTTATTTAAAGTTGATTGACCTGTTGTTCAATACTTACTACCTATGTTAAAAATACAGTATAGTATCTGAGAGTTTTAATGTATTTTCATGCATTAGGAATTTGAGCCATATTAGCTGTAATCTAGTAGGTATATATTTGAATACAGGCTGCCTTTTTAGTATATAATTTTAAGTAGAACCTATTCGGAAGGACGAATTTGTTGAAGTACAGGACCTGAACTGGAAGAAGACAAATCTTCTTAGGACAAATCTCTTGTAGTGCACTAAAACAATTAACTGTAATGGATAAATTGCCCAGTGTATATTCCCGCTGTCGCTCCGACTCCATCAACACAATCGCAAGTTTTGTCACCCCAGCCTTAGATTATCATTTGAATATTTTGTCTCTTTCTAACCTTCAATTAATTAATTCAGTGCAATTTTCACACTTGAATAAAATCAAATATGTTACTTTAACCTTTATCAAATCATTTTGTACTTTATGCCTTTGCTATAAGGGATATATTAATCTCAGTGATAACACGATGCCTACTAATAAAAGATAATATGTTGTCAATTGAGTGTAGCACTAATTTAAATATATTCATTAAAGTTAATTGTCTGATAAGGGGCGGGTCGGGTCGCAGTGATACGTACTGATAGTGAGTGTACTGTACAGAGTGGATATGTTCTTGATCACGAATGCATTTCTAAAACTTCTGCATCTAGGAAACTCCATACGAAATACCATAAACGCCCTTGTAAAAGCGAATGTCTTTAAGGAACCCGTATTTTAAGAGGATAAAATCATAGTAGGTAGGTATGTTTTTATACCACTAAGGAAGGTGGCAAACAGGCATACGGCCCGCCTGATGGTAAGCAGTTACCTTAGTTAGCCTATAGATGCTTCCAACACCAGCTCCCCTAGACAATTCGAATCGAAATATTACGTGATTTTTAACAATCTCTTATGTCAATCCCATACAAAGGTTGACGTTTACTAACGATAACGATTGTTGACAACCGTTTTGTCTAGGGGAGCTGGGTTACCACTCACACATTGCCAACCCTTAAAAAATTCTTCACACCCAAAAGGAGAGAGAAGTTGAGATGAGTCTGCAGCGGAAAGGATAAAGTAGAGTGCCATTTGATTACATCGCTGGTCCCCGCACACTATCAGCACAGCACCTCCTCATGGAGGTCTGGCAACCTTACTCACCGCAGGAACACAACACCACATTAAAGTAATGTTATTTGGCTGAGCTTCCGTAAGGTGGAGGTTTTATCTGTCGGGCTGCTCCGACTTTGGAACGGGAGGAGCCGTATGCCCTACCCCTCTTAATATTAATCACTTATAAATATGATTTGAACACACTTGCTCGTAAAGTGACATTTATTGCACCTTTTTAGTATCTTAATGCTTCTTATTACGCACTAGTGCTTTTTACTTTTTATTACCGCACAATTTTATGATAAGTATAATCAAGATTATGTTAAGTTTGTACCTCACTGCAATTGATATGTGTGCATACGAAGCATTCTTAATTTAAACGCATATCGCATCGCTGTCAAAAAAAAACCAGCGCGCCATAATTGTTAACGTTCTCATTGTCCAAGTCCAAGAAATACATGTCTGTTTTTTCCTCGCAAGTGTGTTGAAAAACGTCCTATGACACGCGTGTGCATTTATCATTACACTCTCATAATCCTGCCTCGTCTGTAATTACCAACTTTGCACACATGTATGCAATAATGTACTATTATTGTGAAAATCAAGACCATGACCTTATTTCCTTCTTTTTCCTTTTTTCCCTTTTGTGCTGCCATTTACAAATCCTATTTCGTATTTTTACAAGCTTTTATTTTATTTAAAGCGTGTTACATTTTAACAGCATGAGGGATAAAAAGAGTGTAACAAGCTTTTATTTGAAAATATATTTTTTCGTTTATTTATTTCAGAATGTAAATTGAAACATGCTATATTGGTCAATATGCTGAAGAGAGCATGACCTCTCGTACCCGAAAACAATTTTTATCATTAAAATTTATAGCAAACGATTTACCTACATCGACGCTTTGTGTGTCCTACATATAGAGGGCTGATATCATCAAAATAATAATTAAGATAAACATTAACTACATATATGACAACATTGTGCGTATGATGGTAAACATGAAGTAATCATTAAAAAAAATATGGTTACGTAAATCGATATGAATTTAATAAACTTCATTCATTACTTACATCTAGGACTCTACCACGTAAAGAAATGGTAATGAACTACATGTTTTTTTTTAAGTTCTATTATTATAATTAGAATATTTACCAAGCACTTCTCCACCAGATAAATATGAATATGTGGAAGAATTTGTATTGAGAATAAACACAACACACAACACAACAAGTGTCAAATCAAAGGATTGAACGCCCACGCGATTTGGCCGCCGGCACCAGCGCTATGCCCATCATTTTCCTTTTCGTCATTACGTAATTAGACCCCTGACGGGTCGCCATACTGTTACAAATGACCAGGAAATGTGTGCCAGTATCTCCCGGTCTACTATGTAACCCTTGAATGCAAGATTCGAAAAGGTGCCATCTCAAAGAATTATAATATGACACAATTTTAGATAATGGGAGAAATCAGTGATGTTTATTATCATTACCTGGTAAAAACCTGGGCAGAGTCTCTGTGACCGGCTAGATGTGGGTTTTCAAGACGGTTCGTTATGAATATCTATGGGGGAGTCCTCCATTCAGCAGTCGACATCCCTAACATGAATAATGAGTGGTGGCGAATATTTTTTCTAAATCTATTCCATTTTACATTAACCGAAAGTCTGAATAGGTCAGTACCTATATACATTAAAGTAATGGGTGATGAATTGATGATTGTGACAGACCCCACATTGGATTAATTTTGTTTTTATCTTAGTACGGTGGATTTTGTATAGGCAAGTGGCAACTGATCCTTCGATGAACTGTTACTATAAGATCCAACTCTGATAGTATCACAAAAGATTACGCTCATCTGTACGCAATTTCAAGAAACAAATACCATGTAGAATACCCTGACATCCATACGAACACTGGTCGGGTCCGCATCATCACAAACTAATTAATACCGCGACGCAACATCGTGTGCGCACAATTACTCCCTAATTAAAAATAACTTATTCATTTAGTATTAAAGCGCGCAGCGGTTCTTCAGCTCTTAATTGCCTAAATTAATCACTTTAATGTTGCGTGCCTGTTAATTTTCAGGCCACAGGGGCTGGCTTTGTGCTCTAAATGAGGCGTGCTGGCTCGAATTTGGCCTGTAAGTGGCTGAAGTGCCTCAGTCGGGTTCGCTCATTAGGAGCCACTCGGGCGTGCGGTACGTAGATAGCTGGCTCGGCTCCGCTCGGGGCGGAATGCGATCTGTCATGTTGCCAGCTGATTCTGCTATTCCGAAGTCAAATAGGCGGAACTTCTTGGGGAGATACTAACATACAGTTGTATCTTGTGTGCTGATATGTGCAGTCTCATTTATACTATTGCATGTTGTACGGGTTGTACTCTTCACAAATTGAGATGTGAGTTCAAAATATGACATGTACTAAAGGCATATCAGTTTTGTCAAGTTTTGAATAGTAAGAAAACATCATGGAAAATCATTGTTTTCATCAAGTATCTACAACTTTTCTTTTTATGTCAGAACTCCAGAATGCTAACAGCTGGTGGATCATCCACCATTATGGTAAGTGGACACCATTGTTTATGGATATTAGAAATTTCCGGGATTTCAATTTGTCACCAATCTTTGGAAATCCCAGAAAGCAATAGCCATATAGGGTGACTGGTAATTACCGATACATTAGACACATGATTGTACTTATGATAACAAACAACTCTCCCAACGTTTTTTTTTTTAAATTTAGTTAGCTCATGAGGCCATAATATTTAGTAGATATCTAACAAGAATAAGAATACACCATCATCTTTTATTTAATTTAGTTATTTATCCCTATTTCTTTCTTTGGGAAAGTTGTTTGTTATCATGAGTACAATCATGTATCTAAGTATCGTTTACTAATTACCAGTCATCTTATATATGTAGCTGCAAGGCGACTTTTTATCTTGAGGACAGTAGTGTAATAGTCTCCTCATGATGATTTTTGTCAGCAAAAGCTTCAAGCTCATTTGAAACCACTGAATTATTATCTCTTCAAAGCGTTACTACTAGGGAATGAAAACCGGTTTCACCGAAAATCGAAAAACCGGTATTCGGTACGGTTTTGACCAACAAGAAAAACCGGTTTCACATAACACCAAAACCGGTTATTCGATTTTTTTCGGTTTTTGTTTCAATGTTTAGAAAATCTAAAAAAGGAAGATTTGCCGCCGTTTTTTAAACTGAGTGCAATGCAGTGAGTATTTTTGTGATGAACTGAAGTGTGTTGATGTGTAGTTTATTGAGCTGGTAAGAAAATAACTTAAAATAATGATTGTTTTTATGATAGATATAAAACATGTAAAACTTTTTTTTACAATACTTAGGTAGCAAACAAGCGTACGGCCCGCCTGATGATAACCAGTTACTCTAGCCTATAGATTCTTGCAACATAACGGTTATCACTCGCACCTGAGCATCCACGATAGGAAGCTTATTTGAAACCGCACAGTATGAGAACATTTTGGTTCCAATGTGTGAGGATGGACTCCCCATCGGTGACTACGATGGATCAAGGTAACTGGGCATCAGGTCAATCAATTCTTCAGAACACTGTTGGAAAAGCGGTTGAACACACATAAGAAGGCAGTCTCTCCTCAGACTAAGGGGCTTTAAAACACTTGTGAGCTCGGGATCATCGACAATTCTATCGGCACGTCGCTGAACTGAGTCTAAATACCCAAGCTGGTATCCAGGTACCCACAGAAGACAGTATTACTTCATTTGGGCCAGACTTGCGACTTATATAGTTACAGTCTTTGTCTCGATAAGAAGTACTGCTTCGCTCTACTAATCACACCGAGTTTTTTGGATATCTTGTAGATGACTTTGGACAGAACGTCGCTACAAATATTAACGTGAAGGATCCCAATGCTTTTCGTGATGTTGAGGGACATGTTCTAGAAATGAGGAGCCACAGCAAATGGACTTCTCTCAACGGTGAATTGCAGGCTTGCGTGTGATTTAGTGGGGTTGAAATAGACTAGGTTTAGTCGACCCCAATCGGAGTCACATATATTGGAGCCTTTTCTTCAATATAGAACGTGAGATATTTGCACGATTCGTGTAATGAGCGTCCCATGTAATTTCATCTGCATAGCAATGAATGCTGGCAATAGAGAGTATATTATTCATATGCTGGAGGAACAGTGTTGGGGATAATTTAGAGCCTTTCGGGACGCCAGCATTAATGTCATGCTATCGGAGCAACTACTATCAACGAAGGCTCTTATGTATCTGCCAGACAGCAAGCAAGATATCAGTCATGATTGGTGTTATTTTTTACCCGTCTGCACGACAGCAAAAACTAGGTAATTTTTTTCTTATCTAAGGAGAACTTTCGTATAATAATAACCACGTTTTAGTGTACACGCAAGTTGCTGTGCCGCTACAATATGCCATGTATATTACGTGTGAAATTAATATTATAACTTACGAAACATAAACGAAACGTGTAGTCTATATAAACGAGTATCTGATCTACAGAGTTAAATAAACGATTATCTCCATAAATTTTATGAAAAAGAGATGGATTGATTGTGTGAAAGATGATATTGGTAAGAAACGAGTGAATGTTGGTATAACGGATAGAAGAAGCGTACATATTGCGCCGATCCCAAATTATAGGGAACAGGACAGGCAAATGGTGATGGTGTCTTTTATACCCACTTCATTAACTTTAACTGACAATAATTCCTGTTTGCGATTTTTAAATCTTAGGCACGGTTATATCTATAATTCGAGCTATAGAAATAACGTGAAAGAAAAACGAGCGAACATTAAAAAAACCGGTTTAAAACCGGTTAACCGGTTTTTTCATCTCATAACCGAAATAAAAACCGGTTTTCATTTTGCCACGGTTTTGCATTCCCTAGTTACTACACTTTATCATTCAAAGCAATAGTTCCTAATGAATGAAACCAAGTAACTAACCAAATATGCAAGTTATAGATTATATGCAATATATAAATAGATATATATGATAATATTCCATTCAGTATTACGAGGCAATAAAAACAAGACGCCCGTACACTTTTATCATCAGACACATTTCTCAATCAGAAATAATTAATGATTGACATTATAATTTATTGACTATATCATAATAATTATATTGTAACAATTATTGTTCCGTTAAGAAGACATTAAGATAATGCATATCGTACCCGCCGCGCCGAGTCCCGATGTGTCTTGACTTTGAGGTTTACGTTTAAGTCATGACAGGGTTTTTAATCAACTTCTTTATGAGGAACTTGAGGAAAAGGTTATTATTACGATTTCTGTGTTTTATTGGATTTTAAAATATGTGTTCATCATCCATCAATATGGGTTTGTATGTGTACATCATCCATGTACCTATTTCTATGTACAATTTAATTTAGTGGATCCAGAGATTTGGAATTTGAAGGATATAGTCTCTCTCGGTCATTAGATTTTATATCAATCGTTATTTTTTAACCGCTAACCAAGGGGTTAATTAGCCTAACTAAGGGTGAACTTTGAAACCCTAAAGGGGGTAAAATAGGGGATCGCGGATTGATGGTCGTTAGTTCTTACAAAGGTAAAATATTCGAACAGATTTTATGGAAAAGTTATATGACATCCATATAACTTTAGCTAATGATACATCAAATCGGAAGTATTCCCATTTGCGCACCGATTTTTTGAGCACCGATTTTTTGAGCACCGATTCTATTCCCTTTTCAGCACCGATTCATATTTTGGATCGGTGCTCAAATAGGAACAAAAGTTTAATACGAAATCATTCCCTTTTGAGCACCGACGGTTTTGTAGCTTCTAGTGTTGTGGTGTTTAATAAAACGTATCGATAAAAATTAACAGTTTTATTATAAAAAGTAAAAAGTATTATCGTTAGAGAACCCATTTTTAAAGCATCAAAACTATTCCGCTTTGAGTACTGATCAATATGTTAGGTTGGTTGTCAATTGCTGAACAAAATATACTTACTGTTGTTGATATTACCTAGTAAAAATAATAAATTAATAATAAATTTATTTCTAAATAACTAATCTTAATTTATATATTTTTGGAATCTCCTTTTCAGCAAAGACTAGCTTGTGTTAGAAAACCTAGGTAATGGCTTATTATGGAAACATAATGTACTCTCCATTTTACTTATATTAAATCTCTCTCTTAATACCTCAAAAAATGTATACTTATGAAAAAATGGTACCGGGATAGCATAAGCTCGAAGGAGATATCTCCAAAAAAATTAAAAACAAAGCCTGGTACCATTTTTTCATAAGTAATAATAAGTATACATTTTGTGGAAAGAATATATAATTTATGTTGTTTTGTAACTAGGGAGAGCTCCTTCAAGTTTCTGTTGTACTGGTACTATTTAAATAAAATATATCGATAAAAAATAGTTTTATTTTACAGAATAATTTAATTGTTTATTGTCAATTACAGATGAATATTAATTATTTATTACTTTCCTAGACTCTCTAAATTTCAATTCCAATCAAACACAATTCCAACAAAACACAAACAATACAAGTCACCATACGTTTTTTATTACCATGAAGAGATTAGGTAAAATGATCTGTGATGATTTTAGAGTATCAGCTAATATTTTAAATTGTACCAGTATAACAGAAATTTGAAGGAGCTCTCTCTAGTAAAAAAACAACATATATATTCTTTTAACTTATGAAAAAGGAGAGAGCTCCTTCGAGCTTATGTTATACTGGTTCAATTTAAAATATTAGCTGATGCTCTAGAATCGGTGCTCTAATGGGAATATTCAATAAAATAACGTAAGTAATAAGTCTTGGTACCATTTTTTGTTTAATTACCAAGAATAATTTTTTGGAGGTATTTAGAGAGAGATGAAAACACCACAACACTAGAAGCTACAAATCCGTCGGTGCTCAAAAGGGAATGAATTCGAATTAAATTTTTGTTCCCATTTGAGCACCGATCCAAAATATGAATTGGTGCTGAAAAGGGAATAGGATCGGTGCTCAAAAAATCGGTGCGCAAATGGGAATACTTCTCAAATCGTAGCTTAAACAATAAGCAGTGCATGATTAAAAATCTTTTTTCTTAGAGATGTGAAAATTCACCATATACTACACACAGGGACGTTTTCTACAATAAAGAAATGCCGAGTTGACACAAGTCAATGAGTGATAGAGCAGCGGAGCTGAGTGCTTTATGACTTCCTCTCGATACGAACAGACAGACAGATAAACGCGCTATTTTCAGGACACCAATGAATGGACGAGTGAATGGATAGTAATGAATGATTGCCCTATCTGTGAATGCGAATCTTAATTACTTGTTTTATGTGTATGTTAGTTTATTGCATATTCTGTGATTCTAAGTTTAAAGCGAAACGAAAACATCCTGAGACTTACATCTAAAAATGTTTATGATATACAGGGTGTTGTTTTGGTCGGCGACAAGCGACCCAGGAGCGGTAGTACAAACTATATATTCCCCAAAAATGGACTTAATTCCAATAAATACTGTAAATATGTCGAGAAATACCTTATTCAATTTGAAATAAAATTACCGCAAAGTATGGTTACTAGGCACGTGCACTGACTAGAGCTAAGCACAAGCCGCCATTGCCCCATCCCTTTACTCCCTCGCACTCCCGTTGAGTGTTATGTCTACACTTTAGCTTATTCCATGATTTTCAAAATTTTAATTTTTTAATTTTTATTATTAAAAAAAAATAAAGTATTTTTTAAATATTTTTTTTAGCTCCAGTATCTATTGTATTATCGACCCTGAGTCGCTCGTCGCTGACCAAAACAACGACCTGTATGTATATGAAACACGTAATACAGAAGTTATGTTACATTTCAAATTCATATTTCTAGAAATATTGTATTGTTTGGATCAGTTGTCAAAATAAATTTTTTGCCTGAACTGAATTGTATTTATGGCAAAGGACGTTTAAAATAGGTATTCTAATTCGTCACAATTGCAGTTGAGTATCATTTTGCGATTTACTGTCCATACCTTTCACTCACTCACGCTCTATCACTTAAAAACTCAAAAACATTCAATCTAAAAGTTCCTTCAGTGAAGGTAAGGTGTTATTTTGAATCTCTAATACATTTGCAATGTCGGATCAAAATGTTTTATTTACTTTTTACAATTTATAGGTACATTAGATATGGCCAAAGTTTAGGTAAAATTTGGGCAAAAACGCTGTTTTTCGGAGGTATTTACTGAATTTGTTTTAAAAGAAAAAAAATTGCTTATATACAGACATAGATATAGTGCACAATATACATATTTGCTTAAAACATCTAACGATTAATGTTTAACAACGCCATAATAAGTATAGAATTTCTGTATGAAAGGTATAGCGGGATGCCTGCTCTTTCTTAAGTTAAAAGTTGGAGATATGGCCTGATTGTTATTCTTATGTTGTTATCCCACGAATATACGTAAATCCAGAAGTTTAAAGTATAACTAAATACTAATATTTTATCTGAACGGTACTAAAAATCCTATTTATGCAATGAAATTATTTGATAAGAATAGAAAAAGTGTTTATTATTGGTCGTTGAATAAAAATTATGTGTGTATTTAATGTCATTTCGATTTGGTGACTATAACCTATTAAATAAGAGCATTTTTGGCTATTAAACTTTATATTCCACATTTGGGGGCCTTGACACGTTCTAACACGTCTATACGCGGCGGCTCCTTTGTGCAACCGTGAACGACCAGCAACCTGCCCGCTCAAGGTGTGGCCTCACTGCCAGCGATAAACAAACTCCTCAAGATTTAAAAAGCTTGACCACTGTGGCCACCAGCGTTGCCAGACGTCCCGATTTTGGCGGGACGTCCCGATTTTTAGCCCAAAATTAAATGTCCCGCGCGGGACAGGCATGGTCCCGCTTTTCGAGGATTACTCGACGGTGAAATTGAAACCATCGTTGGACGTAGAAGTGGGTAATTGTAAAGACACAGAAATGGCACCAGCTTTCCTGTGGTGCGTCTTAAACGCCAAAGTGCGCTAAATATTACTTGCTGTGACGTACAAAAATCAAACTTCTAGTTCTCAATCAACGCAAACAAAAGATACGGCCGTATAAGTAAAGGAAGAAATCCGAAAAACGTAAATTTGTAGTTAGTTAGATACATCATAAAAGAAATTGATTATATATATTACAACATAATCGGAAAAATCTTCGAGACTCGACCTTAATAATGTAAATAGTTTCTACGGGAACCCTCGATACGCGAGACCGACTCGCACTTGGCCGTTTTTTTTAGTATGTCCCGCTTTCGACGATAGAATCCCGCTTTTTTCACTCAAGGGGGTTCAAAATCCCGATTTGCCCGAAAAAAAATCTGGCAACGCTGGTGGCCACCCATGTATTTACCAAATGTGATAAACATAGCGAGACAAAGATACACTTGAAATCAAAACATAAGTCAATAAAAAACCGGGCTGTCATCTCAAAACTTGATATAATCTTTAATTTATGTTCTATAATCATCATGCCTGCCATCATCATTTGGTGTCGGCGCAATATGTACGCTTGTTCCATTCGGCTCTTCTATCCGTCATACTAGCAGTCTTCTTTCTATACTGATTGTTTATCTATAATTCGAACCATAATCTCGATAAATGTAAAACTTTTACACGTCATGTTTTTTTAGGTTGATAAGATATTCTATTTGCACCACTTAAGACCATATAGAAAAAGCTTATACTACGCACTAGACGCAAAGATAGCTCAGATAGATTAGCGTCAGATGGTGAGACGAAGGTCCCAGGCTCGAATCCTACAATGAGCTTGACCTTTCGGTGAAGGAAAAAATCGTGAAACCATAACATGGCTACCACTCTCAAGTTTAAAATCTGTCGCCAAGAACGTATCGATGTGTTCCGACAGCTGCATTTGAGAGCCAGTTCCTTCTAGGCTTTGTGTGCTTACCACCTTCGGCCATATCATCACTTACCGTGGTGAAATTGTGGTAAAAAAAACTAACTCAAAAGTATTTAGACTCGTGTCGTGTCCGCTTTCAGTAGAGCCCCACACATCAGCATCAATAACCAGGCAATCAAAACCTCTATGGAGGGCTAAACCGATATTGGGCCTCAAACAAACATAAAAACGGATAGTAAACTTTTACGAGCTACGATTTAGTGGTTACTGTGAGCTATGGGAATTTTAGGGGCTACATACACGAAGGTAAGGAGGTACTTTGTGACATTTTAAGGTGCTAACTGGATCTTGTGGGTCATTTATGAAGCTAGGAGAGGAAGGAACAATTTCCTCCCACTAATCACTAACCTATTAGTAAAGATTAAGTAAAATCAAAGTCATTCATTATCTTTAGACCCTAAGTCACAGGGATGGCGAACCTTTATTGATGGACGCGTAATTTTATATAAACAAGAAAATGTGGCCGTGACGTGCCGTGCTTTTTATTTAAATAAAAGAAAAACCTAGTGTGATTTCTGGTGTTGCAAACTTTGTTACTACATCACCAAGACGTCAAATATAAAGCCCATCACAGACGTAGCTTTGATATATAGTAATATGCTGTACTATGATATAAATTCGAGCTATGATATAAAGTCGAAAGCGCCATGAAAACCACGGCGCCTTCGACCTTTTGGTCGCGAGAAAACTATACCTTCAAAGCGTTCTAGCGCTCGGAGTGTATACCTACTATCTGCTTTGACGACTAATTATTAAAATATTCTCAAAATGGAGCATGATCTTTGCTTAGGATAGTTCTCTATACGTATTAATATTAGCTCAATGTAGAGAGCCAAGCCGTTTCAATAAAAGTAAACAATGTGTTAATTAATTAAATTAATGACTAACGTGAGTAATGATGATGTGATTATTTATATTTAATATAATCACTTAGATAATATGACGAATATAGGAATGACATCAGGGTGTGATTGGTTATCGGGGGGTCTATAAAGGCCATTCGAGCAATACGAGTATTGCTGAATGCAATTCATTTCTCGAATTCACAGCAGATCCTCTTTAATTAAAAAAATCTAATATGACACTTATAAACTCATTGCTTGCATGCGATCCCTAGAGCAGTTATAGGTTCATTCCTGTGTTTTTACAGAAAACATAGTAAATGGTCACTTTAAGGTTTATATGCCAGGTCCTTCGAACAAAGATAATAAGGCAGTCAAATAATGCATTCGTGATCTGTGAATGCATCAGTAAGTAGACTGCAACACTTCGATGAAGCACATCATAGACGTAGCTATAATATATATTAATATACCGAGCTATAATATAAATTACAGTACAATTTGGCGAAGTAACAGAAATTATTATAGCTGCGTGTGCGGTCACTCAAAGATTAGTATTGGAAATATATCGTAATGCCTTGCTATGATTTATACCTACTAGCTGCCCGGCGCAACTTCGTTCGCGTGGTGCTACCCTACCCTGTGGTGCTATCCTACCCTACCCTACCCTATTTGTGAATCTAAACCATCCAGGGCGCCACCCAAACACATACAAAAAATTCATTCAAATCAGTCCAGCCGTTCAGGAGGAGTTCAGTGACATACACACGTGCAGAAGAATTTTATATATAAAGATATATTGTAGCTACGTCTGTGATGGGCTTGATGAAGGCCAAAATTTTAAGAGAAAAAAATACAAAATAGAACATCAAAGAAATATTAGTTTTACTGCTTAAGCTTTATGGTTTAATTTGATAAAATATTTATGTCTTGTTTACAAAACACCATTAAAAAGCTTTAAGTGTTAAGAAAAGTTACTATGAAGATAAAAATGTATGCCTACCCATAGGATAAATTCTAGTTTCTAACAGATTTAGATAAATTATTTATACATTAGATTTATGTGCAGTAGATTAATAACTACATTTTACCAAAAACTATCCCTCCATGTAAATTAAATTGGAAGCGACTAATGTATTAAAATTATTAAAACATTCATAACAACAACGTTCCACCTGATGGTAGGTCACCGTTGCTTACAGACATTTGCCCCAGCAGGGTGATATGCTGCCGGCCTTGAAGATATAAATGCATTCCATCAAAAAAAAAACTTAATGGCTTATATCATGTGCATCTTATATCGTATTGAGTGAAACACTTAAAGTTAGTAAACTAATATTAAATAAATATAAAACTAAAGTAATGCGTGTGAGAGGTGCCCACCCAAATATGTTTCCTAGTAAACGCGCCGCCTCATTAAACCAATTAACGGAGAAATACACCCGAAATGCCTTATCTCCAATAACGAGTTAAGGGACAGACACATATTAGATATTAGTTCCGCCCGCGGTTTCACTCATATTACCTAGGGATCTGATGTATATATACAATGTGTTAGTCCAGATTACGGTCTAATCGCGTGTTTTTCATCTCGATTGCTTGTGCAATTGGCGTAATGTAACAAACAATAATTTAACTTTTACATTGCATTTTAGTAGGAGACATTTTATTTAGTATTTGCGCTTTATTTTAACGAATAAACTAAGTTTTAAATTAACAGAGTCATGAAATATTATTGCTTGAATTCTCTCGGTGAAAACTGATTTTCTAAATAACTCTACAAATATAGTAACATATGACAGCACATACCTAACTTCACAGTGCTAAAACAGAAGGCCTTTAATCGAAATATTATACTATATAATTACATTATATTGGCAATTTTAATGATCACACATCAGCTTATAATTGTGATACTTAAAAGTAACTCCATCTTAAGCCGGCACCACCAAAGTGTCGTGACGTTTTATTCAATATTAAACCTTTATCGTCCAATCTACATATATATTTATTTTTATGTCTTTATTCGGCTTTTTTCCGGTAGCCGTTAATAGTTTCAAGCCATTAATGTTAATTATAAATTCACTGGTTTATCTCGCATTAGTTTTATGACCTATAAAGTCGGTTCGGGTACAATTTGTAAGCGAAACTTGACCTACCAGTTTCTGTATAATTTATGTTTATAAATTTATCAGCGATTTTTATACAAACCGAGTTGTTTATTTTCGTTAATATTTTTAAGTATTTTTAAGTTGGAATGGTTATCTCATAAGAGAGATGTGGTTGTTAATATAGACAAATTGACGGCATTTGTTGAGATTGACATTTGAGTAATTATAATTGTTTTTTTAATTAAATCTTTATTTATATTTAAGCTTTACCATTTAGTAGATGGTATCCGACGGTAACAGTAATAAAGCTTTTAACAGAGATTATTAACTGTGAATATGATAATGCAGGCTAATTTTTATAAAATAACGTCATCATCATCATCATATCAGTCCATGGATGTCCACTGCTGAACATAGGCCTCCCCCATTGACTTCCACTTCGAACGGTTTTGGGCCGCTTGCATCCAGCAGCGCCCAGCGACTCAAATAAAAAATAACGTACCTATTAATATTTACCTATATCTAATTTTATGATTTAATGACATAGACACTAAATTGGACTAGTTGAATGATCTTTACCACATCGTATGCTCACCACCTTCAACAACATCATCAATGATGACTAGTGTTGCCAGGTCCCGTGTGTAAAATTTCGGAACGTAAGGATAAAATAATCGGGATTTTGGGTTTCAAATCGGGACAGCTGCAAAAATATTTTTTGCATGAAAGTCTGATTTTGGTGAGAAAATTTGAAAACAAAAATATTTTTATAACGTAACTATTTTCGTTTTAGCTATTTTCATTTTTCCTGTCAAAATTATCGAATATAGTAAAGACTCATGAGGTTGGTGAAAAATCGGGACATTTGGCGTCCCGATCAAGGGTTAATCGGGACGTGTCACCAGACCCCTGAAAATCGGGACGTCCCGCGCAAATCGGGACACCTGGCAACACTAATGATGACCCGTATTACGACAATCGCATGATGACAATATTACATAAATGGTAAATTTAATATTACCAGTAATTAACTGATATTAAAACTGTAAGAATGTTCTCGATATTTAAAGAGCAAGAAATACTCGACTTGAATTCCGCGAAAGCATTTACCTATTTAATTTATTACAAAGCCCAAGGTTTTTATGACAACTAACTGTATCCATACAAAATATCTCAGCTTAATTGATACACATTAAAATGATACACGCATATATAAGTAGTATGTGATAAGTAATTAGTTTGCTAAGTGCCTTTAATTAGTAAGTAAACCCACTTGTTAACATACTTCCTTCTGTTGCATTCAGTTAACCTGATTTCTGTGTAATTGCTCTTAAGGAGCATGTTTCATTGTGTAATGATTTTCTTGTTCGTTTTATCGATCGGTTACGTTATTTATATCTTTATTGAATGATATACGTGTGAAGACCATGAGTTTCTATGGTTTGTTTGTGTATTTATTACACATTCCTAAGAGCAAGTTAAGTGCATAATTTTTGTTTGTAAATATTGTATTTTGTTACAATACTAATAAGGCCGTTAACTGGAAAAAACCTAAATAAACTAAGAGTATGCCAAAACAATATAGAGAGAAGTATAATGGGAATTCGGTTAAAGGAGATCAGACTAGACTACATAAAAAGACAAACAAATTTGAAAACAACTAAGATGGACATGGACAGGACACATGATGTGGAGAAATGAGAGGAAATGGACAAAAATAGCAACGAACTGGTATCCTAGACATAATAAAAGGAAAAGAGGAAGACCACAAAAACGTTGGAAAGATTACATAACGGCATAATAATAATTTATTTATTTATACAAGCCTACCACAGTTTGATGTACAATTACAAGGTGAAAATTAAGTAAGGTTAGGGTATTTTACAAAATTTGATGAGGCTTCTTTCTCCCAAGCTAGAAATAAATCTGTAATATGGGAGACAGAGTTCCTCCAAACAGCTTCATTAAGTTTAGTCTATACTAAACTTAAATAAATAATTTGCAAGACTGTACCCCTGTACTATTACAGGGGTACAGTCTTGCAAATTATTTATTCATACAATTAGTAGGATGTATATTCTGTGGTGTGATAGTGTGAGAGTAAGAGAGTGTGATGGTGTGTATGGATAATTAATGAATTAAACGGAAATCGGCATTGGCAGGAACAATGTGGACTAGACTGACACAGAATAGAAAAGTGTGGAAAAATCTGGGGGAGGCCTTTGTCAACGGACAAGCTGAAATAGAAACGAAACAACCGGTTGTTAATGCAACGGAACTATTATGAACTATTATTATTATATTATTCTTTATGGAAAATGATTTTCAGCAATAAAGGCTTATTTTATTTTACTAATAATGTGGCCGAAGGTGGTAACCACATAAAGCTTACTGTGACACAAATGCAGCTACCGGAGCAGCCGATTTAAGATTTGTTCCAAAGCGGGATGTGTTTTAAATTTCATACAAATTCTTTCAGCCATTGCGTTGCATGACTAACGAAAGTTCAAACTATCGCATTTTTAATATTAGTTGGTATTATATTTTTTTATTAATCAATGAATGTATCTCCTTAAATCAGTATCGTGCCGATTTGTATTGAACAAACAATAGTGGTAAGTAATTATTTATAAATACATACTAATTGATGGATTTGGTATTAGAATTCAATTGAATTAAATTGATTACCGGATGACTGCGCCTTGCAACATAGTACATATTTTTATTTCTTTTTGAATTAACATCTAACCACCTTGTGAGTTTTTCACTCGATTGTACCTAATATGGGTGAAGTTTCCTCGAGTATACCTACCTACCTATGTATAATATTATGTCTATCTAGTTTGTAGGTAGTATGATGTATTACTGTTTCTACTTATACTGTTAAATTGATTTACAAATTGAGCCAGTTAGTGTAAAGTTACTCGGGTTACTCAAATACCATCTATACTAATATAAAAAAGCGGAAGAGTTTTTTGTTTGTTTGTTTAAACGGACTAATCTCTGGAATTACAAGTCGGAATCTAAAAATTCTTTCACTAAATAGGAAGCTACATTATCACCAAGTATTATAGGCTACTTTTTATTCCGGGAACGTGGATGAAACCGCAGGCAACAGCTAGTATTAAATACATAGATACTATACGTTGGAAATGGAACATTCTATCACATTACTAAACCAATTTTTTTTTATATGTTGGCGTCGCACGGCTTGTGAATTTTGCCATTTTCCAGTTATATCATAAGTTCTAGTCACAATAAATCACTTTCACATAGTCCTCAGTCAGTCACTAGTCCATAAAGGTCATGTTTTAGTACAATGGTGGTTGTACTAAAACTTTTCACGGACTTCTTGAGACAACTTGAAAAGTCACGATACACTACTATATGCCTGTGCGATACACATGATTCATTTTATTTCACTTCACTGGTGCACATTGATTGATCTTTATTGGATAAAATACCACCGATAATATGCAATAAAACTCAAAATATACGAATTTATGAAAATAAAAATGAAAACGCAACGTCACTCTGCAAGTTCCCGCCAAATAGTCCATAACCACATTTAGTATATTGACTACCGGTCTTACTCATAAAAATCTCTTAAATAACGCTTTAAATAGTATATAGCTAAATACTATTTAAAATGTTATTCAGTGTTTAACTTTTCTTTACTCATAAACGCATTTTAATCATGATTTAGTTATTGAAGGATTTAAAGAGCAAAAATAATATTATATATGGTGACACCAACGTCAAGACCATAAATTTGACAGTTATGGAGGTTTTAAAAAAAAGAAAAAGCAACAATTTGAAAAGTTTTATTATGTGTTTTATGATAATATTATATGATCTGAATCTCGGAAACAGCTCCAATGGGTTTCGGAGGCGATAAATCGATCTAGCTAGGTTTCATTTTTAGAAAACGTCGTTTTATCCGTGTTTTCAGGCAATGAAAAACTGCTTCAATATCATTAGAATACGAAGGTAAATTTTGCCACCATTTACAAGGTTATCATAGCCAAATCGGGCGGTCCCGAAACCAGAAGACCCTGTTCGAGTCCAGATGATAATTTTTTTCGCTTTTGATTTCTTTTGTGAGAAAAACTAATATGATTTACCAAAAAAAAAAAAACGAGCAAAGCTCGTTCATCGAGGTACAAGTTTAAGTAATTTATATAATTTATGGTGTTTCTATATAATCTAACATCATATATCCAGCTTATTTTCGGAAATCAATGAAAAATATTTTACAGCAATCAAGCAACAGCTGTTTATTTGGCGGCCATTTTGCTATTTAGCCCGTTAAACAAGGGTCGTAGGTTGTTTAATTTGACAGCTCTTTAAATAACGTTTTTAAGCAGTGAATAGGGATAAATACCGTTTATGAGTGAAGATTTTTTTAAATAACTGTTTTAAGTATGACTTAACTTTAAAAAGCGTTTATGAGTAAGGGTGTACGTGATTATTAAAAAAATATATTCCATTTTCAAAGTCACTTGAAAATCACATCAGCCAGTTTTCAAACTCTCGATTAAGATATAACCTAACAATATTCCCATGTCAATGTTAACATTTCCAGACTCTCCAGTAGCTATATAAAGTAAATAAATACAGCACTTAGTGAATTGTTATTAGTTTGTAAGCAATAAATTATATTTAATTATCATCATAATTGATCCCCGTTGGTTAAGCAACGAGATAAAAACCGTTCGTATCGAAATTCTACGAACTAACTGGATGACGGATGCCGTGCCGTGTTATATTGTAGAGTTTGGAATGTTATAGAGATTGACATTGAACATAATTTTCCTGAGATATTACCAGACTATTTTATATTGTGTCGAAGTGATTACAATATTCCTTATTTTGTTCAATCACCCATTAACTATGGTTCATTATGTTAATGAGAGTTATAAATAATATTAAGTGTTACTTTAAAATGCGTCATAAGAAAGCACAATTACCAAGCTATTACGTATATTTGTTGCAAGCAGTTTCATTTTGAAACTGGTTCATTATAGTGTTCTGGTAAATACATAAATGACACAGTGCTTAATTAAGTGCAAATGGAACAAATTTCTACATTATAATAGAGGTTGTTCCAAATCGAAACTGATTGCAACAAAGTTACGTAATTCACGTATTGATTTCGCTCAATTCGATTCAGTAATGAATTTGAATACGTCACCTCTAATAACTACGCAACTCTACAACAATCAAGGGTTATCACACATGCAGTCGACGATCAACATCACAATAATTGGACTGCGAAGAAATTCATGAAGCCATACACTTTTTATGTTATCGACGATATGTGGGCCAAATGTCGGGCTTCGTGCCTATCAGTTAATTATTATTTTTCGATTATTAACTAATAATAAACGGTCCGCCTTTGACCGTGGACTAATAATAATAGGTTGGTAATAGGATTAATAGTTTTTTTTAGCCTATTCATATTTTCATACGCTACTTTTCGTAGACTTGTAACTCTAACTTAATTTATTCAGTTTAGGTTACTTCTTAATTAGTGTTTCAGGCCCTAAGAATTGACTCTACTACCGGTTTTTTACAAGCTTTTATTTGACTTTCAATGTATGTATGTTTGTTCGGGTGGAATCTTACAGGTCGAATTTCACCCACTTCCAGTGGTCGGATTGACTTGATATTTGGTATATATTAGTGTATTGGGTGACAATGCAAGTATAGTCAACAAAAAGTACAGTCACTCAAAAAAAGCTTGTATTTTTTTTAACAAAGAACTTATATTAAATATCTTCGCTTTGAATCACGCACATGCATCGCGCAGTGAGACTATTGGTCGATGGATATATTATATCAGGAGTATGGAGTACTGTTTTAAATTCGCTTAAACTGTACCTATATTTATGCAAATAATAGGTAAATAAAGAAAACTCACACCCCCCGCGAATTTAATATCGCCAACAATATAATAAAATGTTGTAACAGTACTCCTGATAGTATTGCCTCTAATGCGTATACACTCTTTTTGAGTGTTTTTTTTATTGTTGAACTTTAAGGTACTTTGTACTTTTGTTAGCTGCGAGTACTATTCAACGTAAAATTACTGATAGAAAATTTTTATACGACCACGTTTTATCGATGTCGTGTCGATATTATTTCGGTTTACCCTTAGGTACAATAAATAAGTACCTAATACAAAATAATATTACATACAATGTTTTTCGGTGTAGTATGAGATAGATTAAAATGTATTTCGTTCGTAGGTACACTACGTACGTCTGCTTGTATGACCCGTCGATAACATATGCAATAAGTTTTAATTTTTATTGCAATTACCGCAGACAATTAACGTTTTATTATAACATTTAAAATGATAACGAAACAGTTTGTTATTCTGATCTCGCTCGCTCCCGTTTTTATGTCGCAGGCTGTGGATACAACCAGTCATTTTATGAAAGGTCTAGCTCTAGAACGAATTTTCACGAGGTTTCGTCAGCCGGTTTGAGACAACTTTTTGTTACAAAAATAATATTAACTTACATGAGAAATATATAAGTATAAACAAATATTATATTTTCGTTGGACGTAATATAAAAGCTAATTATTAAAGTATCTACACTTTTATCACAATTATCATAGGCCGTGATTGAGGGTAGTCTTATAACGTAATCTTATATGTAGAGTTTTAGTTGGCTTTTTAAAGTCACAATAAATTTTAACTCCCTTATATGTTTTGGTATCGTATAGTTTGGAAAATTTCCGTTAATTAAATTAATACATCAAGTAGAATATCTCATAGAGTCTAGCAAACGGAAGAAGAGACTGAAAAATATCAGCACAGCAACCCCAAAATTGCTGTATGAAAATATTGAGAATAATTCGAGTGTCTACTTTCGTTTGCCAGACTATCTAGTCTGGCCATTCCTGGGATGTCCATAAATCACGCGACACTAATTACCTAAGGGGGGTCGTCGTCAAGTGTCACTTAAAGTCACATTGGACGGTCAAAAGAAGTGTCAGTGGGGTGGTAGGGGGTCAAATTAGCTAAATAAATATCATACGCAATTTATGGAGACCTTCTTTGTTTAGAAAATCCATTAGAAGGTAGGAAATTTGGACTCAAACCTTATTCGAAAACAAACCAATTTATCTTAAACTGTTGGCTCTCGCGAGAGACGCGCGTTCTATAATAATAATTGAAGTCATTATTTTTTTAACCGTGTACTAAAGTTTAGATTATGTTAGTATATCATAATATGTCCAATTGGCCCCTTTTACTGCAACATAATATATTCTGTTAATTTTTATGGCTAAGATAAAAATTTAAGAACCGATGGCTGTTTCTCTTATCAAATCCGGAGATGAAAGACTTTATGATTGAAAATATTATGGGTTTTCTAAATTATAGTTTTAGTGTCTGATAAGGGGTTTATGTACGATTAATGTAGTTTAAAACAAACCAATAATTTGCCTATACAATATAATTAACATAAAATATCAGCCATATTTGATTTCTTTATTGAAGTCTTGATTCCCATCCCTAGATTACGTGAGATGATTTTAAGCAAGTCTAGCAAAACACCTGCGTTTAATATATCCGTCACTCTCTAACGTCATATAACAAAAAGAGCCGGGACTATCTTAAAACCTGAGTTTTACTAGATTTGGCTTAAACTATCTTATGTGATAAGACAAAAAAGTCTAGTGAGGTTCCATAAAATGTGTAAAATGTTGCTAATAATAGAGATCATGTCAAGAAAACTCCTCAAAACGAGTTTGAAATAAACAGGTTAAAATCTACATAATAAACTCAAATTAGGTATCTCAGCACAATTAATTTTCATTAACAAACAATTGCCAAGATGGCGTACCTAATCGAATCACAATTACGGCGTTATTACACAAGTTTATCAGTAACAAAGTACCCAGATAACCCTCTCTCGCTCGCGGGCACTAGCGACCCAACAAGGTAAGGTTTTATTACTAATTAACCATATCGCGGATGCCGATGTGTCCGTGCTCGGTGCCAATCGCTGTCAACTTGTCAACGGTTTGATGTAACCCGTTTTGTGGGCATATGGGTCTTTTAGATCAACCGGTGTTCTCAGCTATGATATTTTCTCTTTGGAGAGATTTCTTCATTCAAAATGTTTCAGTTCTTGACCGTTCAAAATAGGATATTCAGTTTGACGGATGATATAAAACTGTCCATGACTGTCTAATTGAAGATAGTTCTCATAATGAAGAGTGCTAAAAATTAATAAAAGACTTCGTAGTCCATTATCGCCTTTCTATGATTAACTTTACAGTACAATTAACTCCAATTAATTCGCAACACTTTACTTGAAACATCTTAAAAAGCTATATTCCAACCGTAAAATAAACAGTTACACTAAAATCATGTTTTTTTTATCAAACATAAACACTCATTAAAGGGTTAAAAGAACTACCTTAACGAGCTATCGCTACTGTGTGAGTGCTCCAACTGGTATGAGCAACTTTTTATTTTGCTGCAGTGTTAACAGCGGTCTCTATCGCACCCATACGTGTAACATACGCCCGTCCTTATCGCACAGGGCAATTAACACTCTCTGTATACGGTAGCGTTGGAAGAAATTAGTTAAGAGACTCTCGGCCCCATTTCTGAGGCTTGTGTCAACAGGCTGCGTGCAGCGGGGTATTTTTTGTCCGTCCATTTTAATTTTACGTCGTTTTATTTGTTTTTGTGTGTTTCAAGTCATTAGTGGACGCGTTATTACTGTTAGGGTTAAATTGGTGGATGTAATACTATGATGACGTATTGACTCTCTCTAGCTTAACGTTTAAGTGTTTTGTAACGATTTTTTGTTCTCGAAACATAAATGTAATTTTGAATTTATTGGATCGTTTATGTTATTTATTTTGACGCGTTAGTTGGAGTGGGGGTTAAATGCCCTGACTGCCACGCTGTGTTCGTGGTTTATTTGCCACCCATGACAAACATTTTTGTGTATAATATTAGTTAGCATCAACAGCAGCTTTATCACATTGATCCTAACCTTATTTTGTGTCAAATTGAAAAGACTAAATGCCGATCTCTTGTTGAAAGTATACCTGTCATTGTCTGAAATGAGAAAGACGGCAACAGTTTTGAGTAGAGATTAAGTAACATTGATTTGGCTTTGAGAAACTGGCAGTAAGTGTACTTTTTGGAAGAGGATGTCAATATATAACAGGGTGTTGTTTTGGTCGGCGACAAGCGACCCAGGAGCGGTAGTACTAAATATATATTCCCCAAAAATGGACTTAATTCCATTAAATACTGTAAATATGTTGAGAAATACCTTATTCAATTTGAAATAAAATTACCGCAAAGTATGGTTACTAGACACGTGCATTGACTAGAGCTAGGCACAAGCCGCCATCGCCCCACCCCTTTACTCCCTCGCACTCCCGTTGAGTATTATGTCTACAATTTAGCTTATTTCATGATTTTCAAAAAAAAAAATTTTTATTTTTATTAATAAAAAAAAATAAAGTATTTTTTATATATTTTTTTTAGCACCAGTATCTATTGTATGATCGACCCTGGTCGCTCGTCGCTGACCAAAACAACGACCTGTATATAGAAACAACTTGATCGGCTATTCAAGTGAATAAATGATGTTTTTCATCATAATCCGAGGAAATCGACATGTATAGTTTGATTTGGAAAGTACAAACCTTATAATAACCATGTATCATCATCAGCCTATAATGTCCCACTGCTGAGCACATGACTCCTTTCACAATGATGAAAGGGAATGGGCAATACTCCACCACGCGTGCCCACTGCGGATCGGCGGAGGTAGGCTAGTGGTCAACCTACTGTTGGAATTTTTCAAGCCGCCTTGGAGTCCTCCAACTAGCTTAACGGCTATCAAATTCAAAGTCAAAGTCAAAGCCATTTATTCAATTTAGGCCCCAGAAGGGCACTTATGAAGGTCAAAACTGAAGTTACCACCGGTTCGGAACTCGGCCTTCAACTGAGAAGAATCCGGCAAGAAACTCAGCAAGGTTACATTTTTTATATATTTTTTGGACAATCTGACTATGTTTGGCTTTTTTTTTCCAAATAATTAAAAATAAAAAAGATATACCTAAGCATAGATACAGACGAAAAAAGAACAAGAAAATAAATAAAAAATAATAACCTTAAAAATACAAAACACACAATTATTGACCTACTGGCTTTTGTATAAGTATGAGCAAGGTGCACTTGTGCAGAGTGCAGCTACCTACTTCCAGACATCTTTATCTTCAATATAATCGGCTACTTTATAATAAGCTCTTTCTTTCAGAACTTTTTTTATATGTGATTTAAATTTAAAATCAGTCATCTTGGTCACCGCAAGTGGTATTTTGTTATAACAGCGCACACTATTGCCAAGAAATGACTTACGAACTTTAGCTAGTCTAAAATACGGAACAACTAATTTCTCTTTTTGTCTTGTATTGATATTATGAGTCTCCATTTTTGTTTTATACATTTCTTTGTTTTTACGTATGTACATTATATTTTCATAGATATAAAGTGATGGTACGGTCATAACGTTTATTTCCTTAAATAATTCCTTTAATGATTCACGAGCACCCATACTATAAATTGCACGAATTGCTCTTTTTTGTAATATAAAAATAGTCTCAATATCTGCTGCAGATCCCCAAAGTAATACGCCGTAAGATAAAAAGCTATGGAAGTATGCAAAATAAACTAATTTGGCCGTCTCGACATTCGTCAATTGTTTGATTTTCCTAACAGCAAATGCAGCAGAACTTAATTTACCAGCTAATGATTCTATCTGAGGACCCCATTGCAATTTATTATCCAATGTGATACCCAAAAATACTGTTTTACTAACTAATTCCAAACTGATGCCATCTACTAATACCTGACTGTCTACTTGCACTACATTTGGAAGGGAGAATCTTAAACATTTAGTTTTCCTAGAATTTAATAACAAATTATTTACAGCAAACCATTTTGAGACTATTGACATGGTATCATTTACTTTAATAAGTTCTTTGTCTTTTCTATCTACTTTGAAAATAAATGAAGTATCGTCAGCGAACAAGACTATATCTGAGAGACCGTTTACAACAGATGGTAAATCATTAATATACACTAGAAATAGAAATGGACCTAGTATTGAACCCTGGGGTACCCCCATTTTAACTAAAGATCCCTTCGATGTTGTATCACAAATTCCTACCTTTTGTTGGCGATTACTTAAATAAGATAGAACAAGATCATGAGCCGCCTCACGAATACCATAATATTTTAGCTTAAGGAGCAGAGTACGGTGGTCAACGCAGTCAAAGGCCTTGGATAGATCACAAAAAATGCCAATTGCATCTTGTGAATTTTCCCAAGCTTCATATATATGTTTCAATAATTTTGCAGCCGCATCTGAAGTAGATCTCCCCTTCGTGAAACCAAACTGATGACTATGTAGTATCTTATGTTTATTAAAGTGGCCTAACATTTGATTAAGCAATAGTTTTTCAAAGATTTTACTAAGTGCTGGAAGTACGGATACTGGTCTATAATCAGAAGGATTATCTTTACACCCGGACTTGAAAATTGGCACTACTTTACTTAACTTCATTAAATCTGGAAAAGAACCCTGATCAATGCATTCATTAAAAATATCCGACATTAAAGGTGCAATTACTGTTATTATTGATTTTAAAATCGTTACTGATAATCCCCATAAGTCTTCGGTGCATTTCAGATTAAGAGAATTAAATGATTTTAAGATATCACTAGCAGTAACGTAACTAAATTTAAAACTGGGGAATGATTCGTGAATATGTTGTTCAAGTAAAGCCTCAGCCAAGTCGGGACACGAGTTGAGACTACCACAATTAACTCATTAAATTATATCAGTGATAACCGGGAGCAACGGCTTTACGTGCCTTCCGAAGTACGGAAACGCTCGATTTGAAATACAACTAGGCGGTCACCATGTACATTGTATTGTAATATAGTTCATAAAATTGATTGGATATATCTTGAAAAAGCAGTCAGTTTGTCACGACGTAGGCCATCAGCCGGATCATTCAATAATAAATAGTATAATCTGCTAGCTTGCAGTAGAAGAAAATTCAACTTAAGACTGTCTTCCATAAAGATTTATTAAGGAAAACAAAGAACTGTAACAATGAGAAGGAAAATATGATATAAAACACTTGTAAGAAAGAATTATAAAAATTTAGATATTAGTACTGAGAGATAACATTTGGGACGCAGGGATGTGTTGATATGAAACCGTGGCACTTACCCCAGCTGGGTTCTAGTATGTTAATTTTTTATACAGTTGAAGAGGTAACATCACAGAGTAACATTGTATCAATAGTAAATAATGACAATTGGATAATTTGAAATTTTGGATATAGGTGTTTGAGACCTGTGGGGCGATTACGTAACTAAATTTCAATCATTACCGAATTGAAATCGGTTCAATATAGCGGTTTGCTGATAACTTTTGTACGTTCTGATAACTGCAAATACAAACAGTGGTTCATTAGAAATGGAGTCATTTTCGATTTTGTAATATTTCTACCGATTCAGAGGTGCGTCTATTTCAGTCTGAATTTCATTGAAATAAAGTTACGTAATCCACGTACTGAAACAATAATTGAAATAGGAAAGGTCGCATTGTTAAAAATAATTTGACTAAATGAATAACAAACGATATTCAATACCATAAATGAATATTACACCATGAATATTAATAGTGGTAAATACAATGTATGTTTCATGTTTTTTATTTATGCCATAATTATTGTACAGTCCGAGAAATGTTTTCCACTTCATTAGACAATTTGATAAGTTAACATTATATTATACGTAGTCTCAACTAGAGAGCAATTACATCGATCGAGCTATAATGAACCGATAATTGTTATTCGATACAAATGTATTAAAAATTAGAGGCGAAACGTAATTGTGGAAGCGGAATAAAAAATCACTCAGCACGCCATTAGATTAGTAATCTGTGAATTGTTAATAAGGTCATTATATTTTAGGGTACCGTGGTGAAATTATACGGTAATCTCTACCATTTGAAATACTTTGTTCTAAAAAAATATAGTTTTGATTCAAATTGAAATCATTAGTTATCGAAGATGTATAGATTTAAAATTATTGTAGTTAGGAATTGAATGAGTTTGATTTTTTTTATACTACTTAGGTAGCAAACAAGCATACGGCCCGCCTGATGGTAAGCGGTTACCGCAGCCTATGGACGCTTGCATCACCAGGGATGTTACTCGCGCGTTGCCGACCCTGCAGAAATCTCTTCACACCCTTTTTGAAGAACTCAAATGCTGTACTCCATTGGGAAAACCACGGCAGGGAGCTCATTCCACAATCTGAGCGTCCGCGGAAGGAAGCTCCTTTGAGACTGCACAGTTCGAAACAATTTTGGTTCCAATATGTGGGGATGGATTCCCCATCGATGGCGAGAGTTGTGATGGTAGAATGTAGCCGTGGGCATCATCTTAAACAATTCTTCAGAACACTGTCCGTTATACAAGAGGTAGAATACACATAAGGAGGCAAAGTCTCTCCTCAGACTGAGGGGCTCTAAACCGCTTGTGAGCTCGGGATCGTTGAAAATTCTAGCAGCACGTCGCTGAACCGAGTCTAAAGGACCAAGCTGGTATCCAGGTGCCCCTGCCCTCAGATGACAGCAGTACTCCATATGAGGCCGGACATAGTTTTTTTTTGTGATGATGGAAAACCTAGCCTCACTTTGCAACAGATCACACTTGACCAAATTTAATTGTGTTTAAGCTTTAGCATAAATTACACAATAAATAGTAATTGCGTGCATTAATACAGACTGCGTTGGATACAATATAATGATGATCAATGTAATTTTATAGTTGTTAACTGGTTTGCGATTCGAAAATTGAGCGCAAAATATAGATAGTTAAAAATGATTTTTTTTACTGAATCGGAACTTTTTGAAATTGAGAGAAAAAATATGTTTCTGCTCCCCGTTGTTCCGGTAGAAAAAAGGTTCAAAATAATAATAAACAAATAAGAAAAGACACTTTTTCAACCAATTCAACTTAAATTCATTAAAAGAACCCAAAAGAAAAAAAATAAGCCGATAAACTCTGATAGGATTAAGACACCTTGTGGCAAATACGACTAACTCAAATTTTCATCCTTTTGTATTCGTAATTGACTTAACAACAGTAAATCAGCGGGTGTGATACTTTTGACGTATTGAGTGACGTTTTGTGTTGATCCCTCAATGGGCTGGATGATAATTTGTTTTTGTTAAATATTGCAATTGAAAGCACTTGAAATGCAATATGCTTGGGGTTCGTGTAATGCTGTGAGATTTCGTAGCGATAGTAAAGTAATGTAAGTAAAAATACAGCACCTACAAAATTATTATTAGCTGTTGTCTCTTTGACTCTCTGTGTACAACATTTTCTACATTTGTAACCATAATATTCTGTTGTTTTCATTATAAATAAATATTAAGTAATATACCGACCGTGTATATAATGATAAAAATGTCACGAGTGTTAAACTAAAAACAAATGTGTCTACACAAACCTAAAATAATATGCATGAAAATAAATAGAGTAATAAAGAATTTTGAATTGTATTTTACATAATATATTAGATCAAAATGTTTAATCACTTCACATGGCATTATTGGTATATCATGTATAGTTTTTTATACATTATTATAGGTATATATATTATAGGAAATAATAGGAAATATAGATAATTTAATTTCAGTAATAATATCATGAATAAACTCCGTTCCATATATTTGATAATCCAACCAATTTCAAAAGCAATTAAGTTTATTGCTAAAGTTGTACATTTGGCATTTCAAATTCGAATGTTTATGCCAATCTGACGTTTGTAAAATGCATTGTCCCGTGATTGTAGTATTGTGGCCCACCCACCCGTGGCCGGTGCGACCTGTCACTCAAACAAACATGGGTTTTACTTGTAAACAAAGCGCATCAATGCTTTTGTCATGTTTAAAAGCTATGAGTGAAATGTGGTAAGTCACAATTTCGAGTTTCTGAGTTTTTTTTTGTACGAATAAGTCGGTAAACAAGCATGCGGCCCGCCTGATGGTAAGTAGTTATCGTAGCCATATGATCGCTTGCAACACTCGAGGCATCACTCATGCGTTAGCGAATCTCCATCCCTCTCCAATGAGCTCTGGCGACCTTACTCACTCGCAGGAACACAACATAAAGTTATTTGGCTGCGGTATTCTGTAAGATGTAACGCTATGCTCTACTTCTTTCGCTTTCGTGTTTCGCTTATTTATATATTAAAAGCTATTTTTTTTAGGCTAAAGGTTGTTTGCATAAAATCAACGAAAATACAGCAGCAAAGTACAACTTCTAGGCACATGCTATCTTCCCTTACAAAAATGACAAAAATTCTATATATAAATACTAATTATTATTATTATAATATTCTTTTTATATTTTGATATCAAGAACGTGGCAAAGGTTTTATTTATACACCCAGTATATAAAAGAAAAAATATTGATTTAAGAAACGAAATAAAATTTTCGGACTTATACCATTTTGCAACCTAGCATCCATAATCTACCTACACAGTCACTAAAATAAAATTATCCAATAAAATTGGATTTTGCTCGCTGTGATGCACTTGAAATGTGAACAATGACAAGTCAATCATTTTCACATTATGAGGCGCACTGTACAATAGGTCGCTTGTACCCGTTTTTGGGTTCCATGAATGACAGACAAATTTAAATCCCAAAAATGATGGATTTATCAAAAAACTGGTGAGGTTTAGGTAACCAAGCAGGTGTTTGTTATGGAGATTTGTAAGTTACCTTTTTTTTATTGATTGTGAGATAATGTTCTCAAGATTGCTTTGAAAGGTATTATAACACCACCAAAAAAAGTGAACTATGTGCATTTTAAATTATTTGGAAAATAAAATTAGTATTTTAGTATTTTTTCTTTAATCATAATTTGTGAGTTAATACGTTTCACAATTTCAATTTCACATCACAAATAATTTCAATTAGCAAATTTCATTCAAATTGGTAGGGAAAGCCATAGGGTTAAGCTAGTGTTTACGATAAAGAAACCATTAATTTGATCATAACATTGATTGGTGAAATCTTAGCTTAATTAAGGCGCATTCATAAAAGCTAAGCCGTATCTATCGCTTAAAGCAATGAAATAAGCGTGTAATTAACAATTATGATTTATATACGGACTCCGGGTTTGCCTGTGGGGAGCTAATTAGAAATTAAACTCTTCATTATCACTACTATCCAGTTTTTCGTTGACTTTGGACAAGAAAATATTCTCATTGTAAACCTGAAGTTAAAAATATAAATATAAAAAAAAAAACAATATTCATTGTAAAAATAAATCAAACAAACGTCATCATCTTCAATTTCTAATTAGTTAAAAAAATAAGGAGGTTCTCAATGGAGTAGATTTCAGTAGATTAATTAGACGATTAGATTAATGTTCCTACATATTTATTCTATACTTTTTAGTATAAAACCAATTTGAAGGTGTTTTTATTTTATTTTAATGAAAATAATTGTAATTTGTGTCTTTTTAAATAACTACAATATAAAAATCAATGTAGAGTCGTGTCAAAAGCAGATGTTTGCGTTAATACCATTATTAGTTTGTGTGAAAGCTGTGGAACTGTACTGGTAGAAGAATTTTTCGAATCCGACTGGTAGTTCTAGAGATTAGCGCGTTTAAAAAAACAAACAAAAAACCTTCATCTTTATTATATTAGAATATATTGATAATATTTCTTCGCTTCTAAAATAATGATCAGTCGCGTGTGGGTTTTATTATATTAACAGTTTTATAACATTAACAGTTTTTCAAGATAATCATCATCAACGTATTTGTTCTAATTTCTGAGATCTCTGGCATATCTTATTAGAGCGATCTAATAAGATGCTCATTATTCCCAATAGCTGTTTCATGTCGATATATCGCTAAACCACATCGATAAGCACCGCATCAGTGATTGTTTGAAATGTCAATTATTTTAATGGTGGGTTATGTTAATACTACAACATGTAAAAACTATAGAGTGTGGATAGATCAAAATCAAAAATCATAATCATTTATTCAAATAGAACTTCGCAGGCACTTATGAAAAGTCTGACTCTCATACTCTACAACACGTAATCTATGTAATTTTTTGGGAGTTATGACATTTTGATTCCATTTAAATTCCATTTAAATAAATAATGTCCTGGGTTCCTCACACACGGTCATCTGATCCCAAACTAAGCAGAGCTTGTACTATGGAAACCAGACAACTGATATCTAAACTAATATTATAAAGAGGAAAGATTGTTTGTTTGCATTGAATAGGCTCCGAAGCAACTGAACCGATTTAAAAAATTCTTTCACTGTTGGGAAGCTACACTATCCCTGGGTGACATATGCTATATTATATTTTCAAAAAAATAGGGATCCTCGGATAATCGGATGACGCATTGTTTCAGATAATCAGATAGAAGCTACGTCCAAAAGAAACTGTAAATAATTATGCAATTTTTTTACCTACGAGTTAGAACTTAAGCGGACGATATACAATATACTAAATGCATTTTTTTTTATCTAATTTACTTAATAAAAATCTAACACCAACTGACTTGTTAACATGCATAACTTATAAATCGATGGGTTTAGAAGCATGAATTATGCACTAGAGTTATCTTATTTATCAGTTACTTTGGCTAACAATGTAGGAGGTCCGAGAGAGAGAGTTTGTGAGAAGAACCAACGAGTTAATTTATTTAGTGAAACTTTAGTGAAACTCGCACCTTGTCATCAAAATTGATCGAGACCTCCGGAGACCAGCGGGCGGGGAGCTTTTTCCGCCAACGCGTCAGCTTGGCTATCCAAAGAGGAAACGCTGCCAGCCTTCTGGGAACCCTACCGTTAATCGGAAGCAGCGGCAGGCTTGAGGAAATTTTCTATATATAGATTGTATTTTGTACATATTTGTTGTAAGTGAAACTTCTAGTTGTAAAGTCTAGTTGTAGTTTTACAAGACGATTTTTACTATTTATTTTTACTAGAAGATTTTTAACAAAACCTCTGCGTCTATTATGTTATGTTGTAGATTAAACGATTAGATGTAGAGAATAAAAAGTGATAATAAATGAAAGTACTTGCCACTTTCGTCAAATGGCACACTTCGGCCAACTATTAAAAAGTTTACTCAGTATCTGCAAAAAATTAAGACATAAAGGGTTTTTACGATCATATTTCATAACTGCGGCTCGTACAACCTGTACGTCGTTTTCGCGAGTGTCAGAACTAATGTGTAGGTTATTTGAAGAATGCCATTACATATATCATTGAGCTGGGTGGTCTTATAAGACGAGTAAGACTTGCATTCCCATTTTAAACAGCGCGTTAATACGAGGAGGTGACCAGGTATTCAGGAAAAGTGGGGATTTTCTTGCCTAGTTCTATTTTCTAGGACAGTGTTCTGTTTTTTGTTCAATTGTTTGACCAGATGCCCACGGCTACCTTCTAACATCACAACTCTCGCCATCGACGAGGAGTCCGTCCTCACACATTGAAATCAAAATGGTTTCGAACTGTGACTGTGGAATAAGCTCCCCGCCGTGGTTTTCTCAATTGAGTAGGTACAGCATGGGGTTATTCAAAAAGGGTGTGAAGAGATTTCTACACGCTCGGCAATGCACGAGTGATACCCCTGGTCAATAGGCTACGGTAATCGCTTACCATCAGGCGGGCCTTATGCTTGTTTGCCACATTAGTGGAATAAAAAAAAAACTTATTTGGAATAATGTATGATAAATCTTTATCGTGATAAATTAACTATATCTATCAAATAAAGTACAAATCTGACACGTTAAATGAACTTATGTTTTTTTTAAATCAAGCGGTCAATCTGATGGTAAGCGGTTACCATCGCTTATGGATATTAGCCTGGCATTTGCCAATGTGTTGCCAAGCTTTACAAAACTTAAACTGACTTTCAACTACACTGCCGGAACGCACGGCTAGGTGTTTAGCGATACATTTTCAACCTGAGGGTGGTAGCCAGCTAGGCGGGTACTTCAAAGTACCCTACATGCTAAGATTTCACCATGATATTTTCCTTCACCGAAAACTCAGGACTAGGATTAAAACACGCTCTTCATCACATTCAACCACTGAACTCAATCAAGTCATGGAAAGTTATTAGAACTGAAAATTCCACTTGGAAATGACGTCAGGACAAGTCCGATATAAGAGACACCGATGGTCACCCCACTGACACGTAACGGTTGCTCCCACATTGTGTATGTAATTGCCATTATTTATGACATTATAATTGTTCCTACACTTTTTATAACACAATTGACTATACACTATGTTTGTTTGTGTGTCCCATCATTATAACTAACCACTTATAAACTGTCAATTCTGTATTAATTAAAATTTGCCGACAATTTTAATTAAATAACCTAAAAATAATGTTATTATATGCCAATGCTATCTTTTAGAAGAGTTAGGTATTACATGTTACTATTCCCGCGGTTTCACCTGCGTTCCCAAGATATAAAGTAGCCTATATCCATATCCATACCATAGGCTATCTGCGTGCCAAATTTCATCGCGATCGGTTCAGCGGTTTAGGCGTGAAAACGTAACAAACAAACTAACAAAGTCACATTCGCAGGATGAGAAAGTTCGTGTGATGCCAAAATCTTCAAAGCCACACAGGGTTTGAAGATTTTGGCATACGTTTCGGCCGCCATTTTATTTTATTTTTTTACTGCAGCCTCAGACTTAGGATGCGCACGATAAAATCCATATGCACACAAGTATTTTTATGTTTGTATACGTGTTCCTAATCGAAATTTACACTTAAGTACCTACCTTAGCCGGATGATCACGTTTGTACGTTAGTGCGTACGTAGCTATATGTTAGTTTTTAAGTCATTTTTGTTTTAATATCTTTAACTTAATTCAGTGTTAACAAATCTTAAGTTTATAATATTTACATGTCTTTATGTTTTTATCGTGTTGTGATAGCCTATAATTAAAACAGCACTTAGCTTTAATCCCTTGACTTGCGGTTAAAAATTAACAATTGATTTCTATTGTTTTCCTCGCCCGCGCGGGTCGTCAAACAGTCAAAGGATTTTAAGTATTATTTGTGACCATTGTATTTTTTGTTTAGTGTATGTTTTGTTGGCTGTCCTTATAAATAAATAAAGTTTAATAGTACGCCGCCATAAAATGGCGCCTGTTGAGTATGCCAGGTTCCGAACAAAAATCTTCAAACTCTTTGTCACATATTTAGATGACTTGATATTATAACTTGAAAAATATTCGTTACCTCGGACAGTAGCTAGGCCGAGAGTAGCTACTCTCGGACTGGCTAAAACTAGGGAAAATGCGAGCCTCGTATTTCAGCCTGCCTGTCGGCAAGAACCTCTTCTAGCTCCTTCGACATGTCCTCTTATGTCCTCTGTCTAGTGCAGCCCTTTTCCGGGAAGGTTCTCTTCTTTCCACCTTATCAACGGTCTTCCTCTACTTCTTCTTATTATTATGGACTAATAAAGAGTATTTACTAAATTATATATGAGTCATAAAACAATATCAATGCACTTTTTCTTATTTTTGAAACTTGTGAACCAAATAAAATTAACAATAAAGTTAATCGTGCGCATTTTCATAAAATTCCAAACTATTTTATTAACAATATCAATGAAATCATAAAGAAGGACCGACACGATCGAATCATTTGTATACTAAATACACTTAACGAGTGATGTGACTCATGACCGGGTTTTATTATCGATAAAAATCCGGATCAAATGAAGTATTCAGCGTCGGTGTAAAGTGCCAGCCGTGTTGACAGAGACGCAATCAATAAATCACTCGGCACAACAAAGAACTATTCAATGTGTGTTGATTGTGCCTCTTGGGAACGCTTTTTAGTAACTGCCAGTGATGTGCTAATGTCGATATCGATACGGTAAATATCTACGAGTGAAAGTGCTTCTTATCTCGCTCGTTTCTGTTCAACAGAGAATAATACACACTGCCATTTGATTCCAAATTAGGCAGACCTCGTATGATGGGAACCAGATATATAATGATGTTCCTACATTATACTACTTATATAGATAGTTACACCCAGATACGGAACATATAGACAAGGTCATGCACACAAATGATAATCCCGGGTAGGAATCTAATTCACAACTTGCAGCGTCGCAATCAGGGTAGTTATATACCTTTTGGGTTAGATACACCAATCGGCCATCTAATTTCCTACGTAAGAGCTACTAGTAGGCTACTAAAATATTAGTATTATTTTAGAGATGTAAGAAGTTTTTGTTTTACGAGAAAACCATATGATTTTTTACAATTTAGTTTTCAATAATTAACAAAATATTATTATTTTTACGCGATTTAGAGACTGCTTAGGATGTTCGCAGCTAAAAGGTATTAGGGTATTTCCCTAATATAATTGCATTTATTAATAACAGAAACTGCACGACCCATTTAATACGAGGAAAACATACATTAAATTTATTTATTCTATTGGAAACATAGTTTGTTGAATTAAATAACGTAGCTTTTCTCGATAAAAAAAATATCGAATTATTACCACCTCTTTAAGAGTATTTCAGAGACTCATTGGTGGTCCGGCGAGTCTTTGATCAAATCTGCCGAATCATGGCACGCGATTCAAATATGACAATGATATGACTCTTACATCAAACTCCCACATAACTATGATCTTCAATATTCTACTAAATCTCATTAGAGAGTAGAGAAATAAGGTTGAAAATTGACTGTAGATGTTATAAGCGGCGGTTATTGTAAATTGGTCGTTCTATAAGATAAATCGGTGTCTATAAAACTGTTATTATCTGGGCATTGATGAGAGGTTAATAAAATATTGTTCGATCGTACACTGAACGGTGTGTGGCAATTTCACATGTTTGGCAATTTAGAATTGATCGTCAATTCTATAACGATGGTTAAAACATGTGTTTGAAAGGTGTTAGTTAAGTATCCGAAATGATATGCTCTACGACAGTGTTTTTCAATCTGTGGGTCGCGACCCGTATGGGGGTCACGAAACCATAGTCGAGGGGTCGCCGGCAGAAGGAAAAAGGCAAGGTAGACTTCGCGCAAGCGGGCGTCCAACTTACCTCTTACTTAGTTGCAAACCTCTCGCGGCTTTTTGCAGACTAATAATTAAAGGTATCAAAATAAAGAGAATCATTAATAGTCATTTAATTTATAAATTCTTTGTCTGTATGACAAGGGGGTCGCCAGAATTTTTCAATCTGTAAGGGGTGGTCCCGAAATCAATAAGATTAAAAAACACTGCTCTACGATATCATAGAGCATATATCCTGGGATAGTTTACAGAACCAATTTCGATGGATGTTTTAGTTTCCGAGATAAGAAAACATGTTCAGACTGTGCTTCAGAGCTAGAAAGAAGAGACGGGCTAGTACACACTGGCAAAGATAATAAACTCCGTACTTTTGCTAAGCAATATTGTCTCTGTTACTTTCTTTAATTTGTTTGTTAGTTGGAAGATCCTGCCTAAGTAAAGCCTGTCTTAGTTTGTTTATCCTATCCTCAGAATTGTTACAATTTATTTCAAACTATTAGCACAAAACCTTCAATAATTATTTTATAGTTCTATTAATTTGTCGGTTAAAACCGGCCAAGTGCGAGTCGCACACGCAAACGGAGGGTTCCGTACAATAGTAACTAACTCATTGTGGTATGAAAACAAAATACCAAAAAATGACGTTTGTTGTATGGGCGCCCCCTTCAATTTTTAATATTATTTCATTTTTATTAGTTATAGTTATAGTGGCAATAGAAATAAATATACTTTGAACATTTCAGCTGTCTACCTATTACCGTTCATGAGACACAGCCTGGTGACAGACGGATAGACAGACTGACGGACAGCGGAGTCTTATAGGGTCTCGTTTTACCCTTTACGGTAAGGTAAACTAAAAACAAACATTCTTTCAAATTCAAACGCTTAGAATTTGCATGATAGACACCATGTTAGGACTCCACCCAAGTTCGCTTCAAAATTGAGAGTTGAGTAACACGTATTAGTATATGCGTACAATATAGGTATCAAGTTAATATGGGCTATACCATAATGGTGGGCGTACATTAGCACGCAGAGGGCCCCGTGGCGCTGGAATTGCCAGTGAATTGGACCCCCGCTGTTAGAAATCACTAACACATTAACTTTATTACGCCAATATTGACCCACGCAATTTGCTGCAAAAAAAATAAGGTTATACTGTTGAAGTGTGCATTTGTTAAGCGATTTAGTGATTTATTATAATTTTACGATCTTATTTATTTATAAGGGAAATACGTGTATGTATTCAAGTAAAACTACAGATTTCAATGAAAGAAATTTTCCTACCTACGAGTGCACTAAGAAGGGATTTCCTGAATTTCAACCTCTAAGAAGGGAATCGAGTTGAGGGCAAACGTTCACGTGGTCGGTCTTCAACCAGGTGGCTTGACCTCATAAAATCTGCCACACACCATTACAGAATGTTCCCGAAATGCGACAAATAGACAGAAATGGAGGAACATTGCTAATGCAGCGATCATGCGCGAGAGGGACAATCCATGACCACGACCACTCTGACAAGAGTTAAAGACTAAGAAGAAGAAGGGGGTAAAATAGGGGATGAACCCGTGGAGGGAAGCTAATAATTTATAACATTATGTTAGTTACTTGATAATGTCTTTATCGTAAGTAGAGTCCTCATGAAATAATAGTCTTCGATGTTTCAATCAAAAATAACACTTAAATGATCGAAGTTAGAATCCTGTTCTATTGAAAATAAACTCAAAAATTTCAACACGGTGTCAAATAACCACCTGAATTAAATAAAATACCGATAATTTCAAGAAAACTTACTTATTTCCATGCAAATATTACTTCGCGCAAACAACAAACAATTGAAACTTTAATACATTCTGTAAACTTTTATTTGCCCGTGGCGAATCGTAAAAATACCTCAAATTCCTACTTACGAGCCACTTTGAATCAATAATCGAAAAAAATAACCATAAACCCGACGCAAGAGCAAATGAAGTTATAACAATGGACTTTATACTTGTTTATATAAAACGTCACATAACTTGATGTGTATTAGCCAATTTTGCACTTTAAGCTGTTAAAATAAGATTGATATTATCTAGGTGTAGATTACAGTATTCATGCATAGAATTTTTGCAATCAATTTGCATATTTCTATCCCTTTTTCTCTTGTTGCAGTGTGCTAAATAGTTGGGATTATTTTAATGTTTTACCTATTGTTTGTACATAATATGTACTACTCTATGTTGTTTGGTTGCTGTTTATTGAAACCATTAGCTCGATATCTAAAACTCGATGTCGAATCCTATGTGAAAAAACTAGGCGCCGATTCCACAGCTAGCGGTATGGAGTTCTACGTGCATTCTCCTTGACCGCCGCGGTCGCTGTGTGAAATTATCAAAAGTGCCCCGCGTAGATAACAATGAACGCGGGACACAGAACTCTGGCCGCAGAACTCTCGACCGCTCGCTGTGGGATGGGCGACTGGATTTTTCACATAGGATGGTGCATACGTACAAAGATAATAATAATATTCTGGGACTTTCTACACATACAGCTATCTGATTCCAAACTAATGCTTGTATTATGGAATTTAGATAACTGATATACTACGTTTGTAAATACTTACTTAATACCATGGACGAATAGTTAATACATAATTACATCCAGACTCAGGACATACAGACATGTTCATGCACACAAATACATGTCCTGGGTGGAATCGAACCCACGACCTACGACGCTGCGACTTCATATCGAATCATAACCAACGAATCACACCAACTTTCCCGTGTTTGGTTTCCTATAGGAATCTTGTAAGAAACCTTGATTATTCAAAGTGATCTACTACACAAAACCTTTGACTACGTAAGGGTGTGGAAGCCACCTGAGGTTTACACGTTCTAGGTCATTTAAAAAAAAAATACGCAAAATATCAAGGAATTGTTAAACCTTTTCCTGTAACAATTAGATAGCCTATAATGTCCCACTGTTGAGCACAGGCCTCCTCTCACGAATGAGGGTGAAAGGCAATGGGCAAATACTCTACCACGCTTGCCCAATGTGGATCGGTGGAGGTAGGCTAGTGGTCAAACTACTGTTGGAGTTTTTCAAGCCGCCTAGGAGGCCTCCAACTAGCTTAAAGACTATCAAAACTAAGTGATAACCGGGACCAACGGCTTTACGTGCCTTCCGAATCACGGAAAAAAAAAACCCTTATTATCTTAAAATTGAGCCGAAGAGAAAGTACCTAATATTATTTGTATGTACAATAAAATATCTTAGCAGAAACTAACCCTATTCTAGCCTACACATAAAAGCCATAATAACGAGGTTCTATATACTAATAACATTTTAAACCCTTCAATACATCATAGCAGTATCCTGGCAGGGTCCGAACCTTAAACTACTTAATAGGGCGATAATTGCGAAGCTATTATACCCCCTCATCCCATCCTTCCTTATCCCGATGGGGGGATGAAGTCATATATATATGAACAACGTATGAACTCATTGTATGTTGGGTATTATTTATTATTTGCCAACTCAGACGCTTTGTTAGATTTGGATTGGTATGTATTAAAATTGTGATTTAGATAATACGGAAATATATTGAAAACCTAGCCTAGAAACATAACATGCATAATTATAGGCAATTAAGCAGTGCCTACCTCATGGGATTCAATTAAATCAAATAAAATCATTTATTTGCAAAAACATAGAGTGTTACAGGGTATTCAATTAAAAACATTAGAGCTTACACATGTGACTAATATAATTAGTATGCAAAATAGAATAGAAATGACAAAGTCAAATAAAAAATAATACAATTAATCAAACTAAAATCTTTTGATTATGTATTACTTATTTATTATTAACTATTTTTATTCAATTAATTACATAATTATGTAGTAAAATAGTTTAATTGAATCTTATGAGGTAGGCATTGCTTAATTGCATATTATGCAATGCACGCCACTATGTGGCTATAAGTGGGAAACCTACACGTCACCATGATGTGGTAAGTGACGATGTGCCCGAAAGGAACAGGGGGCCAATCACAAGCTCTTAAAACGATATAATTATAACCGTACTTGTCTTCTGTCCTGTTTTGACGTCGGATGTCAAAGAAGGACGTAACGCAAGTAAGGTTATAATAATATTGTTGGATCTCAAGTGCAATAATAATGTGTCCATAAACTTTCAGCCAGCCAGGCAGATACTTATAAAATCAATACTTTTAAAACAGCAAGCTCTTTTAATTTCTAAACAAAACAAAATTAAAACCGCTTAGTGAACAGAATGGAGCATCAAGCATTTCTGCGGTAGATTTACGAGTCAAGTTGACGAGAAACCTTGTTGTATTGTGAAAATTCATCAAACACCCGCCCGACGGAGATTGCTTAATTTTCTTTAATATTAACTTGTACGGACCCCTTTTTAATTAATATCGACAAAATAGTCGAGGCGACCGCCAGTTGACTGATAAACTTTTCACGTAGTGATGTAGCTTCATCGTTGAACTGTGTTTAACTTGTAGTAACCCGAGGTTTCACTCGCGTCGTTGAGATAATAAATAATATAGGTCCCTCTCCATATTATAGGCTATCTGCGTGCCAAATTTCATAGCGATAGGATCAGTGGTTTAGTCGTGAGAACGTAACAAAAAGAGAAAGATTTAAATTAAATTTAAACGTTTCAAATTACATATCAAGGTTCCTGCTTAAAACAGGGTTTATTTATAGACTAACCATGTGTGTACCATTTAATTTCAAACATTTTTAGTAAACACAATTTATTTTCCAATTTAAATGTATTTAATAATATTGAAGTAGTACATCATGCCTCTAAGGTTTTATGAATAAAGTATTTACTTGATTAACTTACTTAAATCAAAAATACCATCAACCAAAACACATATATAATATATTAAAGTTAATTACAATAGATAATAATAATCAAAATATCGATACAAAACGTCCCCCTCACTTCGATATTAATTTCAAAATTGCTTTAAATAGGTATTACGCCGCTTGTTAGCCCGGGTCCAAAATGAACTCATTAAAACTATAAAAGCAGCGGTAATTAAGGCCGCACTCCCCCCTTGGCCCACCCCCACGGTTTGCCCACTTTCCGGCCCCACTAGGGGCAGGGTTTAGACTCCACAACCCCCCCTTTTTCAACGAGGTTCGAAGATGTAGATTTTGTACTGGAAGAAGTGGCGTAGGTTGAGGGAAATAATGAGCGTGGTTAGTACCTATTAAACATACGATTATTTAAAGGAGAATAATATGATAAGTTGTAGCAGCAAAATTTGTGGAAACCATGCATAATGTCTACCTTCTTTTTGTAACTCTATGGTGGTTGTTGCATCACAAGGGACGCTTGCAACTCCCAAAGTATCACTAGCGTTCCCCAATGAGCTCTGGCACCTTACTTACACGCGGGAACATAACATTGTTATTTGGCTGCGGTATTCTGTAAGGTGGAGGTACTTCCTCAGCCGAGCCGAGTCTATCTCTACCTGTCTTCAAATACATTTCAATTCAATTCTATCTATTCTATTTTATAGCTTGCTTTAGTTTTTATTGAGCAGGCAGGAATAATAAGCTATAGTAAAGCTTTCATAATATTAGATTTACGTATTTTTTTTATTTATTGTTAACTTTTTAGCTGTGAAAAAATCATCAGTATAAATAAATAAATATCCTGGGACATTCCTCACACACGGTCATCTGATCCCAAACTAAGCAGAGCTATATACTATGGAAACCAGATAACTGATATACCTAATACACATACTACTTTTTGTTGGTAAATACATACTTAATATATATAATTACACCCAGACTCAGGACATACAGACATGCTCATGCACACAAATGCATGTCCTGTGAGGGAATCGAACCCACGACCGCAGCGCGTAATATACTAGGAGGTGACGACAAAAATGGTAACGATAAGGTAAATGGGTGAACTCTGGTTCATTGGATAGAGGATACCTCTCTGATGCCATATAAGTCGGTCTGCCTGCACCAAGTGGTTGCGTTGTCCAGATATGGCGCCTGAAAAACTGTTTATCGTGACCAAAAAAAAACGATAAGGTAAATGGCTGAACTCGACGTAGAAAGTAAGTACTAGTTGTACTAATGTCAATTTAAAAAAAACTGACCAAATATTCGGTTGCGTTATCTAGATATGGCGGCTGAAAAACTGTTTATCGTGACCGAAAAAAAATTATAAGGTAAATGGCTGAGCTCGATGAATCATGGAAGTATTAGTGCATACTAGCTTAGTAATAAAAAAACTGACAAAAATTTTGGTTGCGTTTCGTAGTTATAAGCGATCTACGTAATAATTATCAATATGGATAATTTTAGTGTTTAATGGTTTCGCGGAATTTGCAATGTCAAAAATATGAAAATTATATCAGTGAGGGAGGGGGGCGCTCTCCCTTTATATCTCCCGCTACCTCGCCTGCACTGAGCGGTTATATTAATCTTTTTTTATAGTTTGAGTATTATATGAAATACATGCTTAGTTGTCTGGTAGGCATGAGCCTATAGTGATGTTGTTGGTGACAACACTCCAACAATTATTTTCCATCTACCGTACGCAAAAAATAACTGCTGTTTGGAATTTTGAAATCAATATATTAGTTATTTAAGACATTAAAGTTAGTTGCAAAAATTGTATTCGGCCTTTCCCATAATATTTATGAATTTAGATTTTTATTGTAACGTGTCTATAGTTTTACAATTAGAATCAACAATTTACTTTAATTTATTGATTGGCGAAAGAATAGGTACTGGGAGTTTATCAACAGGCATTGCTCCATATGTTCGATACATATCTTGCGCGTAATATCTGCTGATCCAATTCTACTTTTGAAGGTGGCATTGAAGAAGCATCGAAATTCATAAGTCTTGAAAAATTTCTCATCCCACCAAAAACATTTTTATGTAAAATGTTGCCGCCAAGACATATGGCTCGTACTGTCAAAAAGTTATCAGATCTCATCTAGAGCCAAGCTTATAACTCTACATGCACTTACTCTATAAGCCCTAACTTCACAAACTCTACACACCGTAGTCAAAATATGTGGCTTATGTTTTTTTTATGTTTGAAATTTCCAAGTTTTATAATTTTTTTGTTGTTTGTGTACTAATACAAGCTTACATACCAAATTTCAGCTTTCTAAGACTTCAGGAAGTACCCTATGAGTTTTGATGATCATCAGTGAGTCAGTGACGAAATCGGGGTTTTTTAGATATCAATAAAATCTAAAGTATAAGAGCTATGTTATTGAAACTTAATATGTTTAATAAGTTTACTATTGACATCATGTCCAGAGAATTTTGTTTATCTGATATAATCCAAACCCAAGTTATGAGGGTTCAAAAAAACGACGAAGCGCTTCGAGAAAAGGAAGGTAGTGCCCTTTCGCTTCGCTTGGCTGTCTTGGCGGGGGGCACTTCCGTGCTCCCAGATTTTCTTTATTAGGTTTGAATTTTTTTTAAAGCATCTTATGGCGATCTTCGTTGACTGAACTAACATAGTTTTGCAGCCATACATGTCGTAAACAATCGGATTGCCAAGGCCCGAGCAACTTTCGCGCATTTGCGCCCCTTATGGCAGTCTCGGAAGGTGACCCAAAGAGTTAAGCTCAAGATATTTGGGTCCAATGTGAAGTCTGTACTTCTTCTCTACGGGTGCGAAACGTGGAAGGTAACCAAATCCATCTCGCACCAGCTCCAGGTTTTTGTCAACCGATGCCTTCGCCAAATTCTCGTTATCCACTGGCCCGAGAAAATCTAGAACATAGAGCTTAGAGAACGCTGCCACGAAACACCGATCGACCAACAGATCAAGTGTCGCAAATGGAACTGGATTGGTCACACTCTCCGAAGGGACCCCGACCATATACCCAAGCAGGCAATGGACTGGAATCCGCAGGGGAAACGAAAGCGTGGCCGTCCCAAACAAACCTGGCGACGCACTGTGCTTGACGAAGCGAAGAAGATCGGGAAGTCTTCAGAGTTTCCAGAGTTTCTGTAGACGCCCTCTGCCCCATCTAAGGGACACAGGATCATAATCCATGTCGCAAACAAATTGTTCTATTTTTTGTCATGTTTTATTGTTCAATGGCTCATCGTCATATAACTCTATTAGTGCATCTTGATAATCTTTGTTTTTAGCAACAATATTATATCATATAAATATTAAGGTGTGCTCGGTATATTAGGCACTGTAAGTAGAATTTCTTCAACTGTATATCTGGTAATCAATTATGTGTATCTGGTACTGCGTTTTTTTAGTTAACTTATGAAATAAAGTGGACGTACTTTTAACTGCTGTAAACTTTTTATAACAAAAATGATAACTACAATGACAATCTAAGTTATTTTGTAATTTTATGTTTGCGTACTTCAGATACGATTACCTCGAATTTGTAAAACTGTTTTTAATGCGCTCGTGGTGTAGCATGATTAGCCGTTCTTAATCGATCGGCTATCACCGTCGTGGTTGGTACCTAGATGGGCCTAGTGGTATTTCAAATCGAGCGTTTCTGTGCTTTGGAAGGCATGTCAAGCCGTTGGTCCTGGTTATCACATAATTATGATAGTCGTTAAGCTAGTCGGATGTCTCCTAGGCAGCTTGAAAAATTCCAAGAGTAGGTTGACCACTAGCTTACCTCCACCAATTCGCAGTGGGCATGCGTGGTGGAGTATTGCCCAGTCCCATTCACCCTCATTTGTGAAAGGAGGCCTGTGCTCAGCAGTGGGTTAGGCTGATGATGATGATGATGATTTTTTTTAAAAGTTCTCATTAAACAACACAACTTTTTTCATTTTTACACTATTTTCACTAATCTGGTACATTAATTCTGACATATTTATAATAAAACACTTTTGTCAACTCAAGAGTAAATAATACGTGAACAGCGCGAGCAAGCGTTGCCTGAACTTGCCTGTAAGCTCGTGCAAGTAACTAGTGCAAAATATCTTTCACAACAATATTATAATCTTATACTATGTCTGTTGACTCGTGAATGCCGCTCAGTGCAGGCGGGGTAGCGGGAGATATAAAGAGAGGGGGGGACTAATAACATTTTCATATTTTTGACAATGTCAATTCCGCGAAACTGTAAAACACTACAATTATCCGTATTGATCATTATTACGTAGATCGCTTATAACTAAGAAACGCAACCAAAATTTTTGTCAGTTTTTTTATTACTGAGCTAGTATACACTAATACTTCCATGATTCATCGAGCTCAGCCATTTACCTTATCATTTTTTTTCGGTCACGATAAACAGTTTTTCAGCCGCCATATCTAGATAACGCAACCGAATATTTGGTCAGTTTTTTTTATAATAACATCAGTACAACTACTACTTACTTTCTATGTCGAGCTCAGCCATTTACCTTATCGTTTTTTTTTGGTCACGATAAACAGTTTTTCAGGCGCCATATCTTGATAACGCAACCAATTGGCGCAGGCAGACCGACTTATTTGGCATCAGGGAGGTATCCTCTATCCGATGAACCCGATTTCATCCATTTACCTTATCGTTACCATTTCTGTCGTGCCCTCCTAGTCTATAAGGTGAATCTTTACCAACTGTGCCAACTGGCCCGTCAGCAGTATGTTTCAAATATAAAAAAAAATCTCTGCAGAATCTTATTTTTCTTACAGTTTTCTTATGACCTAATAATGAATATCACATCTAGATAAAACTATATGTGTTTGTGTTTCCAAGCCCCGTCGCCAGCTTTATTGCCGGCGACATTACGGGCCGGGACGCGCGGTAATTTTCAACTAATAACCAGTTTAATTTTCACTGCCTTTTTCAGCTTTTATAAACGTACAGCTTGTGTTAGAAATTCAAAATTGTGCGCCAGAATTCATTACCGGCTGTGTCTTTTAATATTGTTCTTTTAAAATCTTCATTTATTCTGTGTAGCTTTTAATGTCGTTACATTTTGAATATGCTCTTAAATATAGAGTTTATATATTTATGAGTATATAGGTATAGACTTGTCATTGTTGTTACGTATAGATACACAAATGTATAATTTTATGTACAATTTTGAAAACATTTATCATTTCCATCGCTCGGCGTTTCTACTCAAATTTCTCCCTTCATACCACCATGCACGTACCAATATAAAAAAGGTATGAAATTAAAAAAATAATTACTCAAATATTACAGCAATACTTAATTCAGTTAGCAAAAGCAGCCATTGTTTTGGACCTTGTATCTACGTTTAAATTAATATTAGCTATGCTCAATTGTTATAATATCTAACGACGTCGATCAGTTCATGCAATTTATTGATTTTAAAATAACAAATCAGCACTGAAAAAAACACTCAGTAAAACGGTAGACAAAATCAACACTCCCTAATACGATAATCAGGCTATTACCGGATCAATCGGAGCGCCTGATTCGATATCAATAAAGTAAGGACATACGGGAGCTTAGTTCTGATGAGTTTTTATATCAAGGTCATTATATTTTTTTTATCATCCATAGGCCTGTGTTTGTCCATGCACAATACCATAGTAAGTGATGATTTGGCCGAAGGTAGTATGCACACAAGCTGGGAACTGGCTAGTCTCGTGAAATAATAGTAGGTAGATCTATGACATTTTTAGTGCGGAAATACGTTGTAGAAAATGTTTTCCTATGCTAATGTTTTTTTTAATTTATTGTCTTAGCTGCATGTACCCATATTTTGTTCTTATTATTGCAATCTTATCCATTTCACGTGACTTGTAAAACTTTTCAACGTCAATTCTAGATATTTTTGATTTTGTTTACAGAAAAATGTTCAAAGTTTTAATAGATTCGATTTTAAATTCAAGATGAAGAACAAATCAGTTACCTTAACATTCCAGCAGTGTGTCACAAGCGTAAATCACTTTATCGGGAGGGTTATTCGGAGGCGATTTCCGAAAATCAATCGGTGGGCAGATCAGATAGCCACCGTGATGTATGGTTCCATCAGCGCGATGCGACCGATTCCAAGTGCCGCCGATCATTGCCCGCTCTTAACGAAGAAGATGTATTTTTAATTTAGTCGCTTTTTCATTTAGTAAGTAAGTATTTAGCATGTAATTTCGATCGAGTGATTGTAAATTATTTTTATAGGATCCCGTTATGTCGACACTTCTTTGCATTTCAATAATGTAGCAGCATTGTGCAATAATACAAATGACGCAGAAATCGGTATTTTTAAATTCTTGGCTCTAAAAGACTGACTATATTGTTTTTTTTTTTGTAATATTGGATCTCTCTCTGTAGTCGTTCCCTCATGTCTGTCTTAAAAATAATAACCTAAACTAGTTCATAAAATTGACACTTAACCAGGGGGGATGCAAGTGCAGAGAGAAGCTACTATAACCATATATTCTCGTCTTCCACGTAATGAACCACCTTATAGTAGGCTTTGTCAATTAACCTCTGCTTTATGAAATCTTTGAATTTGATATCGATATGGGAATCAAAGTTGCTACGTCCTAGCCATATGTAGGCAAAAGTAAAGATGTATAAAAGTTTTTAAATGTCAATCAGAACCCAGTTAAGATCAGTCAGCGCTTGCCAATTTGTCCGCGTAATGGTGTAAAGCCGCCTGACTGAGGCAACCTACTATAATCCATTGAAAAAAACCAGGCACTTACTTGTAGACTAGGAAAGCAATACTGGTGCTGATTCTGTTGTTTACAACTAAACTATTTTAGTCTCACTAGGTCTCTTTCTAACGAAGAACAAAAGAAAAGGATGTAAGAAATTTAGTCCTGTCAAATTAGTTCAATGGTTGTTTTCAATATAAATTTAGTCGCCATCTATCGCGGTTACGTCTGAATACCTGCAAATGAAGACAGCAAAGACTAATTTGACAGCTTTAAATATTTTCTATCCTTTTTTAGGGTTCCGTACCCAAAGGGTGCCAAACCCTATTCATAAGATTCCGCTTTCCGTCCGTCCGTCTGTCTGTCAGTGGGCTGTATCTCATGAACCATAATAGGAAGAAACTTGAAATTTTCACAGATTATGTATTTATATTGCCGCTATAACAACAAATAATAAAAACTAAATAATATTTAAAATAAAAAAAAACTTCATTTTTGTGTTAAGTAATATTATTATTATACGGAACCCTCCGTGTGCGAGTCCCACTCGTACTTGGCCGGTTTTCAATAATGTTCGTAAGAAATGGATGTGATGTGACTAAAATTAGTTTAGTGCGATTTACAACAGAATCGGCACCACTTTCCAACAAAAATCCCGAAGCCTATATTAACAACAAAACCCACCCTCAATCTAGGCAAAACTTAAATCTCACAATCACCGATCAATTACAGCACACGTCAACAATAAATCATTCACAGCCAATTTATAAACAACCCTTCACTTAAATAAACACACAGACAGACAGACAAAAGCGCCCTTACTTACTTAGATTAGTGTGCGCCGACAAATCAGAGATAAGGCCTTGTACACGTGTACTATTAAACCATACCTCATTACCTTCCTAACAAATTAAAACTGAGTTATAAACGAACGAAAATCGATTTTATTACCATCAGATTTGGTTGGAATTTAAATGATGTGATCTTGCACAAAAGTTGTTGTGTAAGGGTGCGCGCACACAGTAGTTTTAATACATAATCTGTGTATTACCATCACAAAACGTTCATTCATCAGGCACATCATGATTGTAGACGTGATAAGGCCAAGTTCGTTTGGTCCTTGTTTGGAATGTTCTGAGATGAAAATACCGCCATATTTCGAGGATTTTTATCTATACATTTAATCATTACTACCATATGAGTTACGTATTTTATAAAATTTTACGGAAAAATAAATTAAAGCTTTTCTTATTGGTCCCAGATTAAAATTATTCATTCTATAGCACAATGTCATGTTAATTAATACGTTGTTATTGTTGGATAAGAAAAAGGGCCGTCTCATAGGTTGGCAATAAGATATCTGTTACAGCAGTCTCTTTCATTAAAATTTTCATGAAAATAATGATATAGCCTGTAAAAATATCGGCATCCTGTGAGACAGGCCTTTAATATCATCATTATATTAACATATCGTTGTTCTTACAATTTTTGTCACACAAAAATTTCCACAATCACACCTACTCATCTCTCAGTAAATACCTATTGCGAATAGTTCAATCGAGATAATAAACAAACTAATTATACAAAACTGGCTCCCTTCACCGCTTGCCCCTCATCTGTGACGTATGAAAACGACAATAGAGCTCTAGACAATCTTAACCAAACATTATTTCCAAGGCACGAATGAAATTGAACGTTTTTATTACCCTCACATAAAGTTCAAATTCGAATTAAACATTTTTTATGAACTGCAATTACAAACTTGGCTATAGACATAGATTTTTAATAAACGTTCTTTTGGGACAGATTTCTAACGAAGATTAGTTTGTTCTTAAATTTTGATGTATTTATTTAATATATTCGTGATATTACACCGAGGTTGAATTAATGGGTACGTACCTATTGTGTACTCGGTACAGAGGCCTCTGCCCATCAGGTATAATAGGTGTAAATATTATTATTATTCATTAATTTATTGAAATAAAAATACTCCCATAGGTGAAGGAACCAAAGATGAAGTACTCAATTCAAAATTCAAAATCATTTATTCAAATAGACCTTTGCAGGCACTTATGAATAGTCTGACTCTAATACTCTAATACCGGTTCGAAAGGTTGCATTTGCTGAGAAGAGCCGGCAATAAACTCAGCAATTACTCTTTTCAAAACAAGCTTAGATTCATTACAATAATATTTACATTCTAATCGCACTGACATCAATTGCGTGCCCCGGTGATGATAATTATCATTGATCAATATGTGGATCATAGGTAATGTCTACCTAACTCTAATTTACTAGAATAAACTGGAAATTCTAAAGTCTAAATTAACTAGAATCAACATTTGACTAATCCATATACAAACATATATCCATATACGCGTAGCAATTCATATATGGGTAAAATAAAATGAAATCAAATATGTCAAGAAAAAATTCAAGAAGTATGTCAAATCTAACCATAGCATTTTTCCGTGAATAAATTTACTGGCTTTTTGTGGCATAAAACCTTTCTTTCTATGATCGAGTGATGCAAAAAACGTCTCGCAACTCTCCAGTTACGTTCTATCTTTGTCATATTAAACATATAATATAGTATTTCAATTTATTTGTTCAGGGGACAATAACGCTGACGAGCTGGCGGCTAATGTTGGATTGGATGACAATTAGGTACGCCAAGAACCAATGCGACCACTCCCCTCATCTAGCAAAAAGCATGAACGCGTAAAAGGACAACTGAATATCATATCATCTGCTTGCCATCAGGCGGGCCGTATGCTTGTTTGCCTTAGTGGTATTAAAAATAAAAACCGGCCAAGTGCGAGTCCGACTCGCACACGGAGGGTTCCGTGTAATATTAACTGATATTAGAAATCTCATTATAATTTTTGAAGACCTATCCATAGACATCACAAAGGTATGGGTTTGATGAAAAATTTTTTTTTGTTTTTCAGTTCTAAGTACGGGGAACCCCCAATTTTTTTTTTCTATTTTTGTTTGAAAATCTTAATGCGGTTCACAGAATACATCTATTTACCAAGTTTCAACAGTATAGTTCTTATAGTTTCGGAAAAAAGTGGCTGTGACATACGGACGGATAGACAGACAGACAGGACATGACGAATCTATAAGGGTTCCGTTTTATGCCATTTGGCTACGGAACCCTAAAAATATTTCAGCGACTGCAGATAATCTACAATGGCGCTATCATATGACAAGTGATTGGCTAACACCTCGGGATCCTGCCCATTCAGATCCATTTGTGCAGGGCTTATGTACATGAGGAAGGAGGATATGGCCAGCTGCACGATATAATTTTAGAATCCAAGAAAATTGCTGAGCCACGAGTACTTCCTTAGATTAGAGGTCGTTCCAAGATGCCTGCGCACTTCCCAGGAAGGTCCTGCACTTTTGGACCAAGTTAGGCTGGCTAGAAATATAGGCGAAAATCATCAAGCAAAAAAGGTCCAAGCAGCCTACTTGCGGGAAAGGAGATCTCACAACAGAAGGCTAGAGAATAGGTATCCTAGGACCTATATCACTATGGTTAGTGATGATATGGCCAAAGGTGTAACTGGCTTATGGAAAGCCTAGAAGGGAACAGAATAACAGATCCTCAAGTGTAGCTACCAAAATATACAGATAGGATTGGCAACAGATTTTCAACTTTCGAGAGAGTAGCGTACTTCTAAGCCAAGCAAACTTATGATATGGAAACTAGATAAAGGCAAATTTTATTTCATATTTTAGTCAAACTTAATGTACCGAATATACCAATTTTAAAGGTTTAATGTGAAGGCTATTCAGTAGTTTAACTTTATCTTAATATTTAAGACATAAACTTCACGAAAAGAAACTAGATATAGCGCCCATATTTTGAAAATATTTAAATAATTAACTTTTTTTCACAAATTATGTTTAATAACATACTCGTATGTAGGTACATACTACTAATTTGACGAGGTATTTTTTTTATAAGGAATAATAAAAATAATCCAGATATCAAAGACTTCTATCTAGAATTTGTAAGAATTTTAGCATTTCCAGTAAATAAAAATGCAATAGTGCTGGGCACAATTTAATCAATGTTTATTTCAACGAGAATAGTAAAAAGAATTACTCGCCAAAAGTCTCAACTGTTGAGCTTGATGACGTTTTTCCAAGATATCTTCATCATTGGCTGATTTAAGGATGCCCATTATATGACTTATCCGAGCCGCAGACATCTGAAATATGTATACCAACTCTATAACCACTATAAAATTAGTATCATCATCATATTCTGTCACGAGATGTCCTCTGCTGAATATGGCCTTTGTTCTCCATTGATTTCGACAAAGAACAGTCTTGGATTTATAATAAATAATTTATAATAAAACATACTTACTTTAAATATCATAACTTTACACAGAAACTATCATAAATGAAAGTGATCCACAAAGTGACAGGTTTTTTTTTATAATGGATACATAATACGTCCTTAATAGGAGCTTCCTAAAATTAAACATGAATTAATTGACCAATTGAAAAATGTAGCACCGCACTACGAATGTATAGAGAATAGACCGCGTCGACGGACGTCGTCGTCGTCAGCTGTCAAAAAAGAACAGTTGCACTACAGAACGGTTTCCTCACTAGGCAGTCGTTCGAACCAGAACCAAAAACCAGAAACTACAATAGCGTCTGACGTGACTGTGTGATCTAAACTATACTTGACTATGGTTTTATGAGCAGGCTGTATGCTGGTTCGGGTTTGCATATTAACATTCCCGTCGAGCGCGCTGTATCGAGTGCGCTCGCGCCGCGCCGCGCCTTCCCCATGCCTCGGATGTCTCAATCCTAGCACAGAGTAGATCAACTATGGAGTATGTATTTGTATTCTTTATGCTTTTAAATTGAAATTGATGTCTTTGGGCTGATTTTTCAATGGCCACACGATCTGTGTACTTATATTTCTGTTATTTTTTCATTTTACCCACAGATCTCTCTATGGTTTTACCTTTCTATGTGTATGTAATTATGTTGAGTTACTTCGGAATAAATGTCTTTTCTCTCTTCTTTATCTGTCATCTGGTTGTTAATTTAAAATTAGAAGTTTTTGTATAGACTTTTCCGCGACTCATCTAACAATGGACACCGCTTACTCTAAAATATCGCATTTCTGTGTCCTTTCATTTATTTTAAGCTTTGCCTAACAGGAAATTCTAACATTTTTCTTTTATTACAACTGTTGGCAAACAACCATACGGCCCGCCTGGTGGTAAGCGGTTACCGTAGCGTTACCGACCCTTCTCCCCTCCCCGATGAGCTCTGGCGACCTTACTCACGAGTCACGCTCAGGAACACAAAATAAAGTTATTTGGTTGCGGTATTCTGTAAGGTGGAGGTACTTGTACAGTCGAGCTGCTTTTTGAGCGAAATACAACTCGAAATAAAACGCTATGCTCTACCTCTTTTAAACTGATTGACTTCATATCATACCAATCGGAAACCGCAGGGCTTAATTTTAGACGTTTAATATAAAGAAATAATATGTTAATTATGTAATAAAAATAGGCCATGTTTACTAGTAACAAAATTTAGGATTTGATGTATTTTTTATTGATTGAATACAAGTCTCTATGGCGAGCGTGCTCTGTGCCGCGGTAGTTCCGACACGAAATCCGCGATTTTTCCACGGTTTTTATTTTTCTCCGACGATGCGAGGACTAACCTCGCTGACAATAAGCCCGTATATTATCCCACTGAGTTTTGTTTCACAGAAATATTCAAATTTATGATGTACGCCGCAGCGCCGCGTTCGACGCCATTTTTGCCATTTCGACTTGTTCCCCGTATGAGGATTAATAGTTTTGTATTATTGTTTTTATATAACGTTTGTATGGCTTTATTCAAATCGATATTTTGAATTGAAATCGTATGTATGTGAGAAACAATGAAAATATTGTGCTGTTTTGAGTATAACTTTTTCGCGCATAGCCTATTATTTGTAATAATGTCCTTTATTTTTTTAAGTGTAATATGCGGTGTTTACATATTGTACTTTTTACTTCTGCCTACTTTTATATCACTTAAACACTTTGAAAACCACTAGCATAATTAAACTTTGCCAAACGTTAACAAAAAACAGTAAATACAAAAGCTCAAACCAGAACCCCAGCAAGAAGACCCCATGAAACTCCAAGATGTCAGAATTAAGATAGCGACACAGACATAAATCTGAGAATTAGCTAGTTAGAGCCCTTTAATCGCGCCCGTGCCTCGCGCGGGAACAAAACGAATCAATTAAGACAATAATGCGGTCCAAGATACGATCAACACTTTGCGCAATCAGAACTGGTTACCTATTGTAGCAGGTGGATTAAGTACAGCTACGTATAGCAATTTTCATTTACGAGTAGCTACAGATATGGTAATAGGTTTCCCACTAACTTATTATTCTTTGGTGAATAGTCCTGGACAATCTTCACGCAGTGTTTGGCTATCGGATCCCAAATTAACCGAAATATGATGGACAAAAAAGAAGAATTTTATTTACTTTATAAGGCTTGAGTTTGCTAAGAATGAGCCAAGAGTTAATTCATGGTTAATAAGTTTTTTTTTTAATAAAATTTTTAATACAAGCTTTTTTGGTCACTGTACTTTTTATTGACTGTACTTGCATTGTCTTCCAATTTACTAATGTACAAAAAATATCAAGTCAATCCGACCACTGGAAGTGGGTGTAATTCGACTTGCAAGATTCCACCCGAACGATCAAACATACCTACATACAATGCAAGTTAAATAAAAGCTTGTAAAAAAACTGTGACTTATTACCTACATATGCCATTTTAGCAATAAGTTATGCCACCATAGGGTACTTAAATCCAAAAACCAGCAGAGCCATAAATCCAAACATTTTAATTAAAACCATCTCACAACTATTTAAATCGAATTATACTGACTCAATTCGCATTCCGTCTCAATTCTGCTCCAATTCAACTCGTACCTACTCCATGTCGTGATAAGTGTATTAGTTAGTTAATTACCCCCTTGATTCATTACACGAACGCCCGCCCGTCTGACCCGATTACACTGGCTTGCATGATTAATGGCACAACTGAATATACAAGATTTTGTACTATTTAATCGACGTAATTGCTTATACTCGGTCTTTAAGTGATCCAATTATCGTATCGATTGCGGAGAGGTAGATGTTAATCGATGCCGAGTGTGATTTAAGTGCTATAGCATTGATAAGGTGATATAAATACTGCATACCAACGTATGTGTGGAAAACGAGATAGGACTATTTGAGTCTGGAAAGATATTCTTAGTTGATTGTACGATAATAGACTTTGAATATCTCTCCTAAAATATCAATTTCCTGCTTTCACTACAATATAATATTAGTATCTGTATAAGGAACTCAACTCAACCTAAGACAAAACTCAAAGAACTGTATGTTGTGTTTCTAAATAATTGAGAAATCTCTCGTAAAGCTTCATCATTATTCAAAATCCCCAAAATTACACTGAAACAATGGAATTTAAGCACAAGTAAAACGACAATTTAAAAACCATATCTCATCGCTCGGCGCGCCAGTTATGAGCACGAACGAAACGAAACAATTACTTAATGTCAACCAAAAAGATAATTTAATAATTGTTGTTGATGATATATGAGGGGTCCACGCCCACCTGGGGTCCCACTATTAAAATAACCGATACTTCTTCGGCCCTTATTTATGCACGCCGCCACAAAGTTACATCTTACTCCGTACGCCGTCGTGCATTTGTTAAAAGAACACGGTAATAGTCGCTCGAAGATTTCTAATGTCTCAATTTCCTTTCGTAATCAAAACACATTGGACCTTAGCATGTTCCAAATTAAGCACAATTTGAATTGAAATTTAAGATGCACGAGCTCGAACCTCTAAAACAAAGACGTCATAACTCTCACAAGTATTAGCATGCAAAAGTGGATCTTAATACTTTAAAGTTGCAATGCTAAATCGAATGTTGCAACGAGATACGTTTAAATTATGTCTTGTTTAATGAGTTGGAATGGTCTTTCCTATATAATGTTCGGAAGGGAAAATGATTGCATGCTAAAATTAGCTTTAATTTTCGGCGTTACAAGTTACTTTGGCCTGCAGTGTACGGTGGAGATACGATGAAAGGGCGGAGTAAGGAGTTTGCGAGATGTTTTCACCGAGAACACAGTCATGTAACTAATGCAGGGAATCTACATATCATTAAGAGATGTAGGCTCGTTTTATACGTGTGTACCGCTTTGTTTCTTATATTTACGGTTCGATGTATTCGTATTTATGACATGGATGCGTAGAGATACATTGCTATTCAATGTAATGCGGCACTGGGAATAAGCTTGTTTTCAGCGCCTATTGTATCATAAAACCGACAATATTTATAGTTATATCTTTGAATGCATTAGATATGTATTTATTGAATAAATAAAATACTCCTCGAGGTATTCTGTATTCACATTTTCATGAGGCAATAACATTGTTGAGTCCAAGTATGAAAAGAAACCTTTAAATAACGCTAGGTGAAATTAAATTCACTATTTTTAAGCTTGTCTCTCAAGAAGTTAATCAAAAATGAGAATATTATTTAAATTTTGATTTTCCAGGAGGTCAATAACCGCGGGCTAGAAATCATAGTAGAGCAAAGTTTATTTTGTTGTTGATTTGAATACCGAATTAGCGAAGAATTCTATCATTGAATCGTCAGCGAGTGACAACATTTTTTTTGTCACTTGGTGAACAAAATTGACTTTTGCTCACAACAAAGGCATGATTTTTAAGCTGGTGAGATGAAAGAATTATATCATTATGAAAAATACCTTAAAAAAAACCTTTTTATTTTATGTTGGTACCTACAATCTCTCGAATGAATTAAAGCCTTTTAATTAGTAACAGCAACACAGGCAGTAGTTGAAAGCCTGTTCAATGCTTCCAGTGGCACAGGCAAACCAAACACCAATGTTTGCCTGATCCACGGGATGGTTGGTTAGCACCAAGAGTGGCGTGACCACGGCCAATTCCACATTAATTGGACAATCACCGTACAGCTGGCTGCTGACGCTGCGACTTTTAGTCGTTGAACATATTGATTTTAGACGTAAGTATATGTAAACAGGAGTATTTTCCAATGTTTATATTTCAAATTCAAATTCAAATTCAAATTCTTTATTTGTCAGTCACAGGTTAAATAATGGATTATAAATAAAATAGTTTGTTTCACTGAGACTTGCCTAAATAGGCGTACAAAATAAAATTATACAAAATTAAATAAGAAAAATAACTAATGGCAAATTAATAACAATTATTAGAAAGTAAAACATTTTCATATAAATATAATTGATTTAAACTTGAATTGAAGACATGTCAACTAAATAATAAAAATCAGAACAATTCTTTCATTCAGAAAATTTCTTATAATAAATCGTTAAAATTCTACTAAATATTTGTGCAAAAAACTAGGTACACTGTCTAGTAAAGTTTTAACTCCAACCTAACACCTAAGTTTTAAGTTTTACCTATTACACTAAAATATAAAATTCCTTGAAACACTGTATTAAAAGATAAAATGATAATGGTACTATTAATAAACCTGCCCAAATTAGTATCTTCATTGTTATGCATAATTTACAAAAATGATTATTTAATGCCATATAAAAATTAAGATTTTTTTTTTTTTAAATTAGAGTATACATTTTATACTACAAATAACTTCAAAAATTAAGAGTTTTTTATCTGGCTCATGCATAGCCACCTTTACATCAGAAAAAGGCACCTGAGCACTGCGGGTGGTCACTGTACAAACTTTGTCCAACGCATTAGTGTACCAAATGATAGAGTGGTGCCACTGTGTGCTGACCAACCGCGCTAAACGGCTCGTAACGTGTGAAACGATCATCAATACAACCAATGCTTGAGCATTCTAATTACATATCACTGTGTTATGCTGTCCTGGTACCTTATTGCGTATACAAGATGAATAAGAGAGGTAAGCATAGCGTTTATTCGCTCAAAGAGCAGCTCGACTGGGGAGTACCTCCACCTTACAGAATACCGCAGACAAATAACTTAATGTTGTGTTCCTGCGCGTGAGTAAGGTCACCAGAGCTCATCGGGGAGGAGGAAAATGTTAGTGACGCGTGAGTGATGTCTCGTGTGTTGCAATAATAATGCGTCCATATGGCTACTGTCACCGCTTACCATCAGGTAGACCGTAAGTTGTCTATCTACTTCGTAGAATAAAAAAAATAAAAACAAATTCAAAATGAAACTTTGTTGGTTTGTCAGAAACAGCAACAGAGCAACGGATCGACGTAATTTTGTGTAGTTTATAGACCGGAGAACATAGGCATGTGAGTGAAGCCACGGTAAAAGCTTTATTTGAATAGAAAAATCAACATCAACATTCCAAACTAACTCATCAGTACCACTTTCTCTTTGATTATTTGCACATACTTGTAGAATTCCAATTGATATTTCATACAAAAGATTCAATCACATTTTTGTTTTCAACCCCAATGATTTGCGCATAATCATTGCCTCAACCTTATTAAATAATTAACTTTTTACAATACCCATTGATAAAAAAATTAAAGTGATAATTGATTCTCATTTCTAGACGGTCAAATTCAACCAAATGAAGAGAAATAATTATTTATTTGGTCACAATTGCAATAATTAATGATTAATCACGTCATACCATCATATATCAACGAATGATATTTAATGAACGCATACTCAACCTATCACTTTCCCAAACATTGGCTATTGTTCGTACATGAATAGGTATTAATCTCATAACATATCATTACGCGAGCGCGATAGGTACCTGTAATAATCATTTATAATGTACACATGAGATGTGACGCCAGCTTAAGTGAAATATTAGCGGGGTGTGCGGTTGCATTGTGCGTACGAGATTGTGGCGTACGGTACGGTTTTTAAAATCAATTAACTTACTCGTATATTTAATAAATCTATCTTTCTCATGAAATGCAATTTAGCTAAAATACAGTATAATTAAATTGTATATCGCTATTTATATATAAGCATATATTTTTGTTAAAAAGCATTATTTAAATGCGTAAGGGTCTATTTTTTTTCATATGTACGCGCGGCCCAATGCAAGCCAATGAGTTATCGAAATAGCGAGTAAGCGTTAAATTAAAAATATTTCTATAATACAATAATTTTGTTTGTGATTGGAATTTTTTATTGAAGTTGCTCCGCTATTTCACTGAGAAGAAACCATTTGGAAAATATAATTAATTGAAATAGATCGCATAGTCTGTAAAGGTTTTAAAAGTTGTGTGTGAATAGCGGGACGGAAAACTAATATTTAATAACTTATACTTTCATACTTACTTAGATAATTTGATAGATACATACTGGTACTTTCATAGATACTTACATCTCATATGGTTTGGCTAATGCACCATTATTTTACAATGAAATAATATAAAATTATTGTTTATAAAAACTAAAAAACACGCTTTAAAAAGCCCTATTTAAACTTAAATAATTAACGATGTTACCAAATTATTGTATTGTCGTCGGTCCTTGATCTGACGTTTTGAAGACGATGAAAATTACGTCTGAAGATTCTATTACAAACGTATATTATATACATACATACATAATACATGAAGCTAATAAAATCGTGTTAAAAACATCGTGTGTCAATGAAAACAATTACCGAAAAAATATTCAAGCACGTTAAATTCGGCACAAACTTCTTCGCGTGTCTTCCCACTTTCATAATCGGATATTAACTTCAGCTTTTCACGTAATGATAACGATTGTAGCTTTCGTTTTGGCATTTTTCAAATAAACATCTGTATGATAGTAAAGCGAAACTAAAACTGGTAATTGAAGCTCAAAATTACTTACGTACTTGGAATTACGTGTGGAATTTGTGGGTAGAATAAGAATGAGTAAACAAACAATGTTATCTCAATTACAGAGGTTTATGCATATAAAATTTACTCGCTGTCTCAGTTATAGAGGTAACTATGATGATAAATCGAAAGAACAAATCCCAGATATAGAGGCTTACCTCGTCCCACTAACAGAGGTAATTCAGTGCCAAAGTGTTGGGACCTCAGCATGAGTTCCAGTTATGGAGGTTTCTCACTTATCCAGGTCCCACTTAACCAAGTTTCACTGTACATACATAATACATGAAGCTAATAAAATCGTGTTAAAAACATCGTGTGTCAATGAAAACAATTACCGATAACCCCACCTCGCGATTTTTCCGCGTCAATATTATTAATGCGTCGATATCGTAGCTCGTAGTATTATCTACGCACCGCTACGCGCTACGAGCGCTATGTGCGCTACGCCACCCACCGCTACGCGACGCGCGACGCTAATGACGTATTGATGGGTTTGACAATATTACAGATTTTTTTCAAATTTCGAACACGATAATGTGTTTATGTTTTATGTTTAATCTGGTGGAAGGTTAGTGATATAAGCTGTTCTTCATCATTTGAAGAGTATAGGTTAGGGATAGGGTAATAAGGAGCGAGACTAGTAGATATAAAGAGAGGGTACCAAAGATATTTATTTGGTAGCTAGATATTGTATGATTTTGTCCACGTTAGGGTGTAAAAGATATTAGAGGATAGAGAGAGTTACACCTTCTTATTATAGGTTTGTGTTTGTGTAAAAAACGATGACAAAGCCGAAACTGGATACATTTGCTCAGAAGACTTTTCACTCTGGTCTTCAAATTTTCTAGATCTAGTCTGAAAACCGCTGGAAGCAACAGTTCCACAATTTTGCTCCTTTGTCCATTTAGAAAAACAACAATAATTAATTATAATAATGATATTTAAAAGTTTAGATAAAATCTAATTTATTCAAACCTCACATTATCTTATATTTATCTAACTTTACTCAATACATTAGGGAGGTCATAAACAATATCCAACATTCCCAAAACTCCACTGGGATTCCGGACATCTCGCAACCGATCTCCGGAATCAAACTATTGACATTTCACACAAGGGATTACATCATATACCACATTACAACACAATTAAGTTCCACCCACACAAATAGAATATTACGATTTATAACCGGCTTTTTTTTAATGTGAGAAGTTCAAACAATCCCTATCCTGGGACTTACGCGTGTAAGTCCCATTTGAATTTTTTATTAATAACTGGTTAATAAATCCCGGGGTAATGGCGGACAATAATAAATGTGGATGGATGACGAGGTTATTGTTATTATTATTAATTTTTGTCATGAATAATTCAGCGTGGGGCTTCGGTAAAAGGAACATTAATGGTTATTAAGTTTTTGTCTCTTTCTATGTATGTGGGTGAGAGAGAGAGCTTGTATCAATTATGTCGTTTGTAGTTTCATTATTGTAATTAATAACGTGTTGAAGATTTCTTTTATTTTCTTAGGAAAGTATTTATTAAAGCGATAGCCTGAAATTGGTGGTTTCGCAAAATTTTATATTATTATCTATATATTAATATAAAGGCCTGTATAACATCAATTTTTTCCGGTGTTTTCATAGTGTCTTATATTTCGTTATTATACGTATGTGTAGTTGGACACATGGTATTTTATTAGATTTCCCATTTGTCAAAAATAATATCCACAGTGTAAGGGACTATCTTGAATAGAAAGAAAGTTTTCATGATTTATTTAGTGAGGTGTGAGTGAAACAAAAGATATCGGTTGAAAACATTGTATTGATACGAACCATCCTACTTGAGTTGTAGAATATAGTATCATGCACTTACAGAATACAACCAGGGGGCCAAGTCTGCTATTTTATGTACAAAATGTCATTCTGACACGATCCGATTACCATTGCCATTGAGCCAATGGACGTTCGCCTACTAAATTAATGATAGTTTAGAAAGAAAGAAGAAAGAAAAACATTTATTTCGACATACAACAATACACGCAATAAATTAAGAAACCGACAAAATAAATTAAATCAACATATTCACAATATTACTTATTGTGTGATGTCGAAAAAGGATTACGACTCAGTTTTACTCAGTTTACGACGCGCCTAAACTATCAAATCTGTCGATTTAGACACCACTGGTCACTATTGGAACACAAATTTGTACTAACAGACTTGAACCCTTCGTGGTCGTCAAAGCTAGGTAGATTCTTGGCTTATCACTGCTCCCAGAGTATATGTATATTATAGCACAGTGTGTACAAAATGTATGACGAGCGATAACATATTATATCTCAAGGTTTGATATATATTAAATTATATCCCATAGTGAAAAGCCAGCTTTATATTCTCTCATTTTCATTGGACGTTTAAGTCAAAGTTGACAATAGGTTAATATACATACGTAAACTAATTTCCAACTAGGTTAATCACGGAAATAGCAAATCTGATTTTTATATGACTCACCAAACTTTGCCTAAGAAAATACTAAACTTTCCCATGAAAATCCCATCAAAATTAGTCCACCCATTTAACTATCCGTGATTAGCCCATCATTTTTAGGTGTCAGAAATGCATTTTCTCAACGTACTGTAACGTATGAATGTAAATCACATATACTAACAATTTACTTTTGATTAAAAGTTAAGGGTGCTTCCCCTCATGACGGATCGCTTTATCCGGGAAAAGTTAATTTCCTCTCTCACACCAACAAATTCAATCCGGGCTGGGCACAATGGAGCATATTTGCTTATCTTTAATTGATTCACTCTAACCCTAGGTCGTGATAAGGATTAACTGTATTCACGCTGACTTTTACAAGGGTAGGGTGCCCTTAACGAGGGATTGGTCATAGATTATGGGGGATAATGTGTCGAATTGGATTACTGCCTAAGAGTACTTTGCTTCTGGGAAGATTAATCCAAATCTTATATTATAATCAGCTTTTTTGTACCAACAAAAATGAAGTAGATGGTGTAGTGCGAAATATTATTAGGCAAAATTATTGACTTTAGTCTTTAGTTATTCCTAGAAAGACAATTCAACAAAAACCGTAAATTAAGTGAAACTCCTTACAGATTTTTTATTACTAATTTCACCCGTGCTTTCCGAGTAAAAAGTAGCGTGTATCTCTCCCCATGATGCTATAGGCTACCTGCGAGCCATTTCATCTCGTTTAGTAGTATAGTCAAGACGAAATGACAAACAGACTTCTGACATTTTAACTTTTCACATTTATAACATTAGTAGGATAAAGCAACCGATGTTTATAAAAAACTCCTAATCTAATATCGTCAAATAAAATTATCAAATACCAACAAACAAACTTGGATTATTTTACGTCTAACGTGTATTTATACCTAACATCACATCTGCACCAGCCCTCCCTTACTCTTGATAAGGAACGACATCAAATTTCATAAGCGGGCGCGTGTCGCGTATTATCGGGCGGCGTTCGAAATGCGATACGCGATATAATGCGATACGCAGTGAATTACAAGTATTTATCGCGAGCGTGTAGTGCGGTCGGCGATGTTTGCTCTGGGAGGCGAGGGGAGCTAAATGGTTTTATGAGATTTAAGAGATTGACGCGTCTGTTTTCTGTTTGTTTATTGTGTGAATTGTGATTGGTTGAAAAATTAGGTTGTCTTTTAAATTGGAGCAAGAATTTTGATATTAATTGCATATGAATTATAAAAAAAACTTGAATAATTATCTTATGCCAATCAATACTTCGGTACTGTAAGTTAGTAAATAACCCGAACTACAGCTGTTTCATACAAAAGTTCAATGTCTCCTCGGCTAAAATGTACAAAACAGTAGTTTTTTTGCGATTTCGAATTTGGTCCCATAGTAAAAGTTGTTCGTATTTATGAGTAGGTACTTTACGTGGTTTTCATTGTCGTATACATCCTGTATATAATTTACTCTATACTAATATATTTTATTGATAAAAGGAAACTCCTTCACCCGTTAAAAAAGTCCATAAAAAGTCACATGATAGAATTTATATAGACCTACGTAGGATGTTGACGTCAAAACGTCATTCACATTGCGTTTTCAATAAAGCGACGAATAAAAAAATGTATGCAAGTCAGTCGGGCGGACGCGTGATATGCCTACATGTGGAAATTGGAAAAATCCATGGAAATCCGCTGTCTGGCTGACGATTTTTAGGGCGGTACAATTTTTTGGCAGTTCCAAATTTAAAACGATGTCACTGGCTGGAAATAATTTCTTTGTTCCTTTTTGGATAGATAGCGTCATGATTTAAAAGTAGAAGCCATCATCAGCACTGGTTTAAAACTATAAATAGTTGTAAAATATAAAGGTACCTACCCGATTTATAATGTCGCTGTGGTTTTCCCAAGAAGGGTGAGAAGAAATTTTTGCAAGGTTGGTAACGCGTAAATGATACCCCTGGAGTTGCAAGCGTCTATGGCTATTGTATGGTAACCGCTTTCCCATCAGGCCGTATGCTTGTGTGTTACTTTATTTATTTATTTACTTTAGTAGCATGTTAGCCATATCTATTATAGTTAATTTAATTTATTTGAAAACAAATGACTACAATTCTTATATACATATTATACTATTAACCCTAGCTTTATTCGTAGTAGGTATGTACATATATCTATCAGTAAATGTATAAAAGCCTCCATCTCGACGTTGGGGGACAAAAATGCAGGAAATTGAATTTTTATCGCGCGCTACAAAAGAGTTAGGTAATAGTGGTGTAGCGAGCGATGAAAACGGGCAATTTTGAATTTTTATGGCGCTTTTAACGATCTATGCTCCGATGCAAAGTCGCTACTCGATAGTCGAGTTGCAAAAACACTTCGATTGACAATGTCGATTGAACAATGAATCTAATTCTCTGTGCTATAAAGTATCTTCATGTTAGAAATAAAACAACGTTTTATCCAGAGAGAAATTTCTGACTTTATTGCCGGCTCTTCTCAGCAATTGTAAGCTTCTGAAACGGTATTAGAGTCAAACTTTTCATAAGTGCCTGCGAAAGTCTATTTGAATAAATGATTTTAAATTTTAATTTGATCCCAAACTTAATATTTTATGAATAGATATGATTATATTGATCTAAATGTTAATGTTTTTTTTATCAATATACTAGTTGTCCCCCGCGGTTGTTGCTGCGTTTTTGAGATAAAGAGTAGCCTATCTGCGTGCCAAACATTGCGATTAGTTCAAATGTTTAGTAGAAAGAGGTAATGACTTCAATACTTGAGTTACACTCAGCAAGTAAACACAGTGTGATATGAAAATGATCACGATTCTCTGAAACCCTATAACATTTACTGTAAAAAGAGTAAGCAGAGATTGCAACACTGTCGCAGTGGCGCCACCTATAACAATTCGTAGCGGAAGGGGGCGGAAACTCCTCAGATGGCGTGGTGGCGCCCGGATGCGGCGTTTGATCTTTGCATGTAATGAGAACCAAAAACAAAATAGTCGAGGATTTTTTACTTTTTTCAGTGTTTCTGCAGCTGAATTACGGTTTTGCATAAATATGTAAAGTCGTTGGTGATAAGAAGGTAGTTGCGTTTATATGCTTGGGTCTGCCATGATTAGAATATTATGAGACCTACTGGTGTTCCGATAGCTGCACTTGAGAAAGTTCCCATCGAGGTCAGGGGTCGGCAACCTTTTGAGACGGAAGAGCCAAAAGTTACAATTTACAAAATTTCCCCGTTTTTACAGAGCCACATATTTTTTGTGGCACTTTAAAAACTGTTTTTCATCATTTTATTCATCCAAGAGAACTCTTGCTCACACGAATATATCAACTCGAAGATCGTCAGCACTCCAAATGGATCGATTGCACGATTTTAAAGGGTTTTGATAAAATTATTATTATTTACGTATGAAACTGAAGAGCCGCAACTTTACATCGAAAGAGCCTCATACGGCTCGCGAGCCGCAGGTTGCCGACCCCTGATCTAGGTGCTCAAAACCTTCGGCACTATCATCACTGGCAATCAAACATAGGGATATTTAAAAAAAAACATTTCGTCGCAAACGAGAACATTTAATTTTTTTTTACATCAACAGATTCATTCTAAATAGCAATATTTCCATTGATAGTACAAAAATGTGGTCACCATAGGGTAACAATCGACAGGAATGTCTGGTGATGTTGGAGGTGTAGTCTGTGACCATAATTCAAGGTGAGGCGGGACCTGGCGTGGTCACCCTATGGCGTAAACGTGGAATTATCTCCTTACGTTGGTCGGTGGCGGAAACGGTACGTGGAGTGTATTAGGCTGGTCACAAATGGGGCGATTATTCGCAGCTCAATGAATAAAGAAAGAAGAAGAAGTATAAGCTAACTACTTTTGTACTTTTTTATTTATTTTTGAATTTAGTTACTTATTACATCTATCTATGTTTTTTTAGATATACAGGGTGTTGTTTTGGTCGGCGACAAGCGACCCAGGAGCGGTAGTACAAAATATATATTCCCCAAAAATGGACTTAATTCCATTAAATACTGTAAATATGTTGAGAAATACCTTATTCAATTTGAAATAAAATTAACGCAAAGTATGGTTACTAGGCACGTGCACAGACTAGAGCTAGGCACAAGCCGCCATCGCCCCACCCCTTTACTCCCTCGTACTCCAGTTGAGTATTATGTCTACACTTTAGCTTATTACATGATTTTCAAAAATAAAGTATTTTTTTTATATTTTTTTTAGCATCAGTATCATTTGTATTATCGACCCTGAGTCGCTCGTCGCTGACCAAAACAACGACCTGTATACTGCCTGATATTAAATAAATCCATGGACATTTTCACACACAGTTATCTGATTCCAAACTAAGCAGAGATTGTTGTACTATGGAAACCGGGTAACTGATATACTACTTTTTGTTAAATACATACTTAATATACATAATTACAACTAGACTCAGAGTTACAGACATGTTCATACACACCAATGCATGTCCAGGGTGGGAAACTGGGAATCGAACCGACGACCTGGAGCGTGATAGATAAGGATCTTACCAACCACACCAACTGGCGTACTGTAGGTGACTCGTTTGTAAAAACAGTAGGTTTCAGCTTCAATTACGTAATCTATACGTTAAGGTAAACTATAATATATTTTTTTAAATAATTTTATTTATTTCTCTAAAAAAAAAACTATTGCTTCTTGTGGAACAAAAGTGTATTCAACTATTGAAGTGCTAAAATTGTGATAATTATTAATCATCGATTAAGGAATTTGCAAAAAAGAATCGTTTGAAAATACGAGGAGATATAGTGAAGTAGATACGACCGCGGATAAAATATATGTTTTGTTTGGAATCCCTTGTACGAGATCGCGTGACCCTATCTTATTAGACAAGCTACGGTATAAAGATAGTCGCCATTTTATTCATGGATTTATGCGGTTTTTTTTTCTTTCAAATGCCAATCAATTGCAACTTTGTTGTAGTTAATTGGCTTGTAATAGAATAAACACGCTAGCATTATTAGTAATTAATCAGTTATTAGTAAACAGTGCGATGAATATACATATTTTGATTGATGAAAAGTGCTAGTAATGATAGTGTGATAATTATTGTTGCACGTGACACTTAACAGTCGATTCTGCGCATGAGTAAGGTCGCCAGAGCTCATTGGGAGGGGGGTTTGTTGCAAGCGTCCATATGGCTACGGTAACTGCTTACCATCAGGTGGACTTCATCGTATAAAAAAATGCATCCACTAAGAAAGTATTTCTGGAAATTCCACCCCTAAGGGGGTAAAATAGGGTATCATGGGAAAACCGCGAGGCGGAAATCTAGTAAACTATAAATTCGAATGAAATGAAATGAAAATGCGCCGATCCCACGTACAGCGGTCTAGAGTTCTGCGGTCAGAGTTCTACGCGACGCTTTTGATTATTGCTCACAGCGGCAGTCATGGAGAACGCACGGAACTCTGACCGCAGTACTCTAGACCGGTCGCTGTAGGAACGGTGCCTAATAAATGATAATTATTTTATCTTAAAACTGGAAGCAACGTATGTGATTTTAAAGCCTTTATGCAGCTCAACACATTAGAAACACATTTTTCTTCAACAAAAATCCAAAAGTCAATTGAATTTAGAGCGTATGAACACTAAGTTCTTTCCATTAATAAATAAATAAAGGTTCGCAACTCGCAAGGTGTTACTTTGTTTTAATTGAATGAAATAGTAGTGCAATTGTTGCTTTTACTCTAAAATAACGAGCTGTCTGTATTTATTTAACATTTACAAACCGGTCAAGTACGAATTGTGCACCATATCTCCGTCCGGTCGTTAGGGTATGCATTATTTAGTTATACATAAAGATATTTTCTAATACATACGAGTATTTCATGTTTAAATGAAACATGAAATACTAAAAAAAAGTTATTAATATATAAAAAAGTTTTTATATAGCTTTTTAAGTTATGTTATAGGTAAAAACTTAAGCAAATTAAAATCGTCACGTATGTAAACAGCCTACCGCTAAATGTGACAATAATTTAGGTGTGGGCGGTACCAGCGTACGTGTCGTCACCCTAATGCTCATAAATATCACCCCGCGAGGGAATGTTTACAAAGAATTATCTATTCTCTATGCCTCATAAACTTTAATGTATCGCTTATTTAAACTGCTGGTGTCTAATATCTTCATATTGTCAGTGGATTATGGATAACTTACTGGTAATATAAGCTTAATGAGCAGCAAGCTCATTAAGCTTATATTACCAGCAATTCATTTCCATGTATGGCTGTGTGTAATTAGAGAAAAAGTGATCTACTCGCCATTAAGGGCCGAGAACACCAGTTTATATGATTGCACTCCGACGCCAATCCCATAGCGAGCGGTCTAGAGTTCTATCTATGGTCAGAGTTCTAAGTGCGTTCGCCTTGACCGCCGCGGTCGCTGTGTGCAATAATCAAAAGCGCTGCATAGATTACAGTGAACGCGAAACTCAGAACTCTAGACCGCCGGCTGTGGGATCGGCATTTGTTGCAAAATTAAGCCATATAACTTTTTAGTACAATTTTTAGGGTTCCGTACCCAAATGACAAAAAACGGAACCCTTATAGATTCGTCATGTCTGTCTGTCTGAAACTATAAGAACTACTGTTGAAACTTGGTAAATAGATGTATTCTGTGAACCGCATTATGATTTCCACACAAAAATAGAAAAAGAAAACTGGAATTTCCCCATAATTAGACCTGAAACTGAATTTTTTTTTTTCATCAACCCCATACATGTGGTGTATCTATGGATAGGTCTTCATAAATGATATTGAGGTTTCTAATATATTTTTATTCTAAACTGAATAGTTTACGCGAGAGACACTTCCAAAGTGGTAAAATGTGTCCCCCCTGTTCCTTCTAAAATAAGAGAATGATAAAACTAAAAAAAATATTTGATGTAAATTACCATGCAAACTTTCACCGAAAATTGGTTTGAACGAGATCTAGTCAGTAGTTTTTTTTAATACGTCATAAATCGTAAACCGCAAAAAATACACTATTATTAAAACATCGATGTTTTGTTAATAGTGTATTTTTTTACTTTGATCTTTGTACTTTGATCGATCAAAGTTACAACGAACTACAAGAACTTTTATATTTTGTTACTTGTTGCTACGGAACCCCTGATGGGCGAGTCCGACTCGCACTTGGCCGCTTTTTTGTAGGTAGTGTTATCTCTATCAATGCCTAAAATCTAATGAAAATCTTCCAAAGCCTTATCGATAGCGTCAAAGATCGGGAGTGGGGGCTCGTGACGTCACGTGGAACTTCAAAACACCATATCTTCATAATTTTTTGTTTGATTGACAAAAGAAAAAATACGTGTCTAATATTTTTTGATAATCTAAATTACTGACTCAATAGACATTTTCAGGTCACTAGCCTAGTCGTAGTTTATAATTAGCTGTGCTTGATGCCTATGCTTAAAGAGCATGGATGTGTGCACCAATGCATTAGGTAGCACTTTGTAGTACCCGCCTGGTTGGCTACCACCCTCAAGAAAATCTGTCGCAAAGTACCTACTGGTGTATTCCTGCAGTTACCTTATGAGCCAGTAGGTACCTATTTTTTTAAATAGGTACATGCTAATTCACAGAATAAAAAACATAAAAAAATATGTGCTAACAATCCCGGACACGACTGAAACCTAACTTAGCACCAGGAGCTATCTCTTAATAAATCCACTCTTAATAAATTTTATCGTAAGCACCAGATGGACATAAAAAATACCACAAGGTTACTTGACAAGCGAGTTATTATAGAACATAGTCAGATAAAGGACTTTTAAAATGTTTGCTGCCTATTAGCTGTATAAAAAACACTTTTAAAATATCAAGTCACATTAGCATTCGAAAGAAATGCTACGACAAAAACATCTGCTGTTTGTACATTAGTATATATCTAGTCTATCTATTGACTGTTCGAAATTCAAATAAGGTTAAAAATTAAAGAAATAATAGGTCTTTGCTGCCACGACGGTACTCATATTCCATAATTACTCGAATTTTTTACGTATCCATGATGACGAAAAAGATTGAAATGCGATGAAAATGTAACACTAATCAATAAACAAATGACTACTTTTGGAAAAATAATTCCATGTTTTTAAAATAAAATTAATTTGAAATTAGAATTCTTAGCCAAACAAAAATTATTTTGATTTGAAATGGCCAGTACTGCAGAACGGCAATTTCATAGGTAAAGACCTAATATTAATTCCATGTCGTATACATTACTTGCTGCAGATAGAATGATTCAATGGTGTTGCCGTATTTTTTGTTGTTGAACATTCAATTCGCCAAAAGGCAGGCAAAAGTTTAGACCTATACAGCCTTGAGACTTTATAGGTGACATGATTGTGACACTAAAATAGATTATACAGCTATTAATTTACCACCACGCGACTTTATCTCAGCTTTGTAGTTCCGCAATACAATTAAGTAACGATGTTAACGCGGCTTGTCTTTAACATCAGATCAAAGATGTTCTAAATAGTAGCTAAGGAGCCCGGTAAATTAAGCCTAACATGCGGCGCGAGGTCTCATAAACTTAAATGCTACAAACATTTGATCTTGTACATCTTTGATCGAAGTTTTAACACTAATTAAAAGCTAACCGATGTTTAACACGAAGAAATGTCCGACCCAAGTCCAAGTAACGATTACTTGGAAATTTTTAATTGATATAGCGAGCGTAATAATAGTTATGCGCTCAATAATTTAGCTTCTGATATTTTTATAGTTTCGGTGAACTTTTCTTCTACATGGTATTTAGATATAAATTCAAGTGAGCGTAAGTGAAGTAGTTGAGACGTCAAATTAAGATGTTATCGTTGTGATATGTGGCTATTTTAATTGTTATGAGCTTTAGTGAGGCGCAAGCAAGAAACTTGTGTCTTTTACATTGCCGCTTTAATAAAATGTAAGCCAAGGATATTAGTTACAACATTTTTACTTAAATCCTAGTTTGCACAGGATAAGAAAGACAAAATAATTATAGCACTAACCGGCTGTTCAACCCTAATGTAACAATGTGTTGGGGGTGGGCTAACATGAATATATTTTCAAAAACACACATAGCCTGCCTGCTTGGAACATGATGATTTTCTATATACCTATATAGATTGTATTTTGTATATTTGTTGTCTGAAATTAAATAGAAATAACCTCATAGATCTAAAACTCCCATAAATTTCAAATTTCGAACCACTACCATACGGCTAACCAAATTACTCCCAATTCCAAATTAGTCCACAGTTCTTAGTAGTGGCCACGCCCCAAATGGTTATGGCCGACTATCGACAAACAAAGTTATCGGTTATTTACCGATACAAAGAATCGGTAGTTACCGGTACCGAGTACCGTCTCGCTTCGGCTGGCTCGTAAACCGGGGACTTCAGTCGCCGGCGTCTGGAAACAGCGATTTTACTATCTGCTGAGAAGCTTTCAGTAACTACAAAGAGGTAAGTTGTCCGACGTGTACTGTCGCGTAAACAAGTTCTTTAATATTGAAATTACTTTTGATTAGGTACATACAAATATATAAGTCTGCAACGCGTGAGTGATATCCCTGGTGTTGTAAGCGTCCATAGACGGTAACCGCTTAACATCAGGTGGGCCGTATGCTTATTTGGTACTAAGTGGTATAAAACTGGAATCTATAATATAACTCGACACTGGCAGAAATATGTCTTAATTTGGATTTGTTCAACACTATACTTATGAAATGAAGTAACCCGATTTAAAAGACGCTATAAATCAGTTATTTAAAACATATTTTCCACATAGACCTGACTTACTATCTAAAAGCCTAACATCTAAAATCATAATAAACATCGTCACCATAAAACACTTTGTAACGGCAGATATTTTGGTGAACTAAAATAAGTTACAATACTTACAATCACTTTTGTGTGTGACTGTAGTGGGCGGAGCAGGCGCCCCGAGCCATTTTACAGCATTTCACGGTAAGACATTAATTGAGCGAAATAAAATCAAACAAATATATAATCAAACAAGTATATTAGTGAAACGCGCATTTAAATTGCTATGACTCACATGTGTCGGTTAATGAAGTTATAAAGTTTAAATGACTTTAGATGATTTTAATGCAACTGAAAACGCTTTAGACTGACATTGTTAAGACGGGTCTCCAACCCGGGTAGGTTTATACTAAGCAGCAGTCCTCAGATGGTGCCCCAGGTGAGGCTCGAACCTCGGTTTAGTAACCGGCTAAATGAGCATTTCTACTCATAGCTTCTACCTTTTTAAGCATAAAGCTAATAGCTCTCGCGCTCCAACAGCCATGGGTGGCATAAGTGCCGTTTTCAGGAGGTTTCGGGTCTATAGTGTCGCTAAAACCAACAGCTCGTCACAACTCACAACCTGCCCTGCGGCCTTACTTTTATTATCCTTTGACGTCCTCGATGGAGGATCGGAGGATGGTCCTCAAGGATACTCGATACGTCTCCGTGCTTTTGTATAAGTGATCGCCCCTGGGAAACCTTACTTCCTACCGGTTAATAATACCACTAAAACGCAAACTATTTACTACTCATAAATATGGGTATATGGGTATATGGTCATAGAATGGGTAATAAAACAGCATTCTTAATTTTAAAATGGGGGACGTTACGATGCTTTGTGCTGATTACGTTTATAAGACAAAAAATAAGATGCTACGTTTTTTTCTCTTATAAACATTAACTTGAATATTTGGACACATGTCATCAACGCCTCTGTATTCGTCACTAATTGACTATTAAACCAAATGTTAACCATTCATTTGATTAACAAGCGTGAATATTCTCTTGGTGTAGGTGTTCCGGATAGAAAGAAAACTCATATAATTTCTTAGCTATCATTTTTTTAGGAATAAAACTTTAGTAGTTTCAATATAAGGTAGGTAGCAGACTGATAGCGTAAACAACATTACTTTTTGCGAAGCGTGAGCATTTTGCATATAGATATATATATTCATATATCGTACATGACTGACTAGTCCTCTGCCTCAGGTTCGTGAAGTATACCTACATTTTGTTACCAAGTCGAAAGAGTTTGTGCCGCGGCTGCGCTTGCGCATTTTTTTTATTATTATTTTTTTATACTACTTAGGTAGCAAACAAGCATACGGCCCGCCTGATGGTAAGCGGTTACCGTAGCCTATGGACGCTTGCAACACCAGGGGAGTCACTCGCGCGTTGCCGACCCTGCAGAAATCTCTTCACACCCTTTTTGAAGAACCCCATGTTGTTCATTCCACAATCTGAGCATCACGGCACGTACTCAACGTACAATCACTTTGCTAATATTCTACCTCTATAGGTGCCATGTTCGGCAAAGTTAAGCTACCACCCCGTCGTGGTCGGTAAATCGAGCGTTTCCGTGCTTCGGAAGGCACGTAAAACGTGATCCCGGTTATCACTAGTCGTTAAGCTAGTTGGATGCCTCCTAGGTTGACCACTAGCCTACCTCCACCGATCCGCAGTGGGCATGCATGGTGGAGTATTGCCCATTCCCTTTCACACTCATTTGTGAAAGGAGGCCTGTGCTCAGCAGTGAGAGATTATAGGCTGATGATGATGAGGTGCCATGTTTGAGAGAGTTATGTAGCTATGTATACTCGTTTAACAATTTATCCAACGAACCCCAATCACCCCAAAAGCATCAGAGTCAGTGTTTCGGCACAACAAAGCGCCCACACGGTTGTCCGCCGTCATAATAACGTCAACAATAAACTTAGACAATAATGTATTCTAACAGGCAGAGATGCGCGATAAAATTCGTGACTGCATTGTGACACCTCAGTTTAATTGGAATTTATGTAGCAGTCGCCACGCTTTGTATCGAAAGAGATACTACCACTAGTTCTCGAGCTCATCTCGAGATCAGATACTGTCGAGCAAATGTGACAGCCACAAAGATAGCCGTTGTAAATATATTTATCACTCAAATCTAGTGTAATTAGTGAGCATTAGGTATTTATTTGAAAAAAGTGCTCGCATTTTTCGATTTGCAGCTGCTTGCACGGTCTTGCAAAGGATAATAAGTTGCATTCTTATTGCTTTGCGTATTAGATTATCTTTCTATGCAGCTTTCAATTACTATAAAGTCTATTGACTTAGACCGAGTCGACAGGTCATCGAGTGAAAAATACTCACTGGAAAGTCGTCCCAGACAAATAGTAGGAACCGAAATTCGGCTCAAGGCTTTTATTATGCACACATTTTAAGTTTGTTTCGTTTCGGATAGCTTCCGAAAGGCTTCCGGCGTAGATTACAAAATGCTTTATTTGTGTACGCCCGCCTTATCTTAATTTCTTAATTAAGGGTGGTGCGTATAAAATTAAGTAACTTTTTCGTAATTTGCCTTTTGAATTATTGTTATTTTAACATAATTTAACAATATTTTCGATCTTTGTCTTACTAAGGTAAAATGTGCTTGATAAGTTTTTTTTGTTTGAGGGTGATAATCTGGTAGGCAACCGCTTACCATCTGGCGAGCCTTGCTTCTTTCCTACCTGTGTAGTATATATTTTTTATTAAACAGGCATTAAATATCACAGCTATTAAATTCGTAATAATGTCAAACACATGCTTTATATATTCCTTAGAAATATACACTGAAAAAAATGGACTACAAGTGACTACAAAATTTTATTTAACAGTAACACAACATTTTACGACCAATAACCTAAACAGAGTGACTTGCGAACTAAACTAGTTTTTACTGAATTATTTGATTAAATGTAACTAAAGTTAGTTTCCCGACAACAAAAGATAGTTTCCCGACAACAAAACGTCAACTTACATAACTAGTTTTGTAGATCATTTTTTTCAGTGTAAGAGGGAGAGTGTTACAACAATAACATACCTATTCTGGTCACATCTAGTCGCTCTCTATTTCGCTCGGTATCGCGTTAAATTTGCATTCGCCAGTCACCGGTGAAGGTGATTTCCCCGGCGATCGGCTATCGGTACAATCTACGGAATTGCCACCCCGGCACCGAGTCGCGTATCCAAATCGAAAATCAACTCTTTTTATTCACACCGTTATTGGAAAGACTTATTCTGGATGTTCGAACGTATCGAGTTATTTCTCACAAAGAAAGTAAGCGAAGGAAAGAAGTTTCAACTCAATCGAATGAGTAGGGCGAACAAACGGAATATAGTAATAATTATGTTTGGAAATATAGGTTCCTACAACATCTGTGAATTGACTTAAGATCATCGATATAGATTTCCATACTATATCGATGAGACAGATACGTCATAAAAAAGTTTAACCAGAAAACACCCTAACCTAACCTAAAAACCTAACTTGTATAACCTGCCTGATTTACGATTGCTGCTTATAGACCAGGGTAGAAGCCTTTAAAAATAATGAAAAGTGAAAAAAAATTATAATAGAATGAAACCCATTAGAAAAGGAGGGAAATATGATAAAAATGAAAGGAAAAATAATTTACGGGCGATCTGAGGTTGGGAAGGGGATGGGGGTGAGTTTTTAAGGGTAAAAAACGGTTTTTCTCGATTTCCGGCAAAACTAAAAGTCCTATCGAAAAAAGTCAAATGGAAAAGTTGTAGATAATAAAAAGATCTAAAACTTTTGTATTTACACTTTTTTCACATAACCTCAAAATTTATGTGAAAAATTCAAAAAACCAAGTTCTATAAATCTATAAAAAAGTATAAAATATATATGAAAATCTATAAAAAATATATAAAATATATATCGTAAATATATTTCTAATAAAACAAACTTTTGGCCGATTTTCATATATATTTTATACTTTTTTATAGATTTATAATATATTATTTATACATTTTGACATTGATTTCTGAGAAGATTTACTATAGTAACATATTTTTTTTTTTTACCATCGGAAAGTAGAGATTCCAACGAACAGAAACCACACCAACTTTTTGAAAAAAGCTGATATTTTGACGGGTGAATTTTCGATTGAAAATTAGGGTGTTTTTTCGATATTAATTCAAAATAAGATGAAAAAATAAATATTTTTAATTAAATAAATTACAGCGTATTTGGGACATAAAAAGGTAAGTTTTCACAAAATTTCGTTAAAAAAAAAAAAAATTTGTAAAAGATAAAAATAAAAAACCAAAAACTTGGTTTTTTGAATTTTTCACATAAATTTTGAGGTTATGTGAAAAAAGTGTAAATACAAAAGTTTTAGATCTTTTTATTATCTACAACTTTTCCATTTGACTTTTTTCGATAGGACTTTTAGTTTTGCCGGAAATCGAGAAAAACCGTTTTTTACCCTTAAAAACTCACCCCCATCCCCTTCCCAACCTCAGATCGCCCGTAAATTATTTTTCCTTTCATTTTTATCATATTTCCCTCCTTTTCTAATGGGTTTCATCCTATTATGTTTTTTTTTGGTTTTAAAAATTATCGACCCTGGACTATTAGGGAATCATTGTTATTTAAATTTGCTTTTTCGCTAAGTTATCAATAACTAGAAAAGCAAACACAACACAACTTTATGCAGCAGGTAATCTTATAACGCAAAATTTTATATGAAATCAAACAGTCAAAATCAAATCATGTATTTCAAGGAAATTATGAATAGCCTGACTCTAATACTCTAATACCAGTTTGGAAGGTTGCATTTGCTGAGAAGAGCCGGCAATAAACTCAGCAATTCCTCTTTTCAAAACAAGCTTAGATTCATTACATAATATTTCATTCTAATCGCACTGACAACAATTGCGTGCCTCAACGACAAAAATATAAATTAGACTGAATCGATATTTTATAAGTCACAACTTCACAAGCAAACTTAAGCAGACTAGCCCCCACAAGCACCACCTGTTCACAAGTAAGATGCATGTGGCAGCCATTGCACTCCTCGCCATAGAAACGACCCGCCACAAGACGCCGCCGCCCGCTACCTGTTTTTATCAACTCCCAGAATAGTGGAATCGGTTTCCACTCGTTTCGATTCAACGATTTTTGCATAGTAAACGTAGGCGTATAAGATTTTATTGCAAAGGGAGATTTCTATTCTGTAGAATTGAATTGAGTCGTTTAGTTGACAAAGGAGCGCTTTTAGTAATAAAAAGCTATTTTGCATTGTCGAGTAACATTCACTTACGTTTATTGCGACTGAACTGAATCAATTTAGAACTAAATAGGTAACTGTACAATACCAGTCTCATCGTACATCATACTCATGATATTTAAATAAATAGTAAATATCCTTGGACATTCACACACGGCTCTGATCATTGATACATAATTACACCCAGACTCAGGACATACAGACATGTTCATGC